>CM077505.1:63598540-64054623 GCA_039654745.1 Houttuynia cordata | reverse complement strand
GTTTGGGTCCTTTAACAGATTTCAATGGCCCCGATTCTGCCTGAACACGTTCAATAGCAGTCGGAGCAGCTCCTGGTATGACTTCCTCCTGGAAAGGCAGTGCCCTGGCTGTTTGTAAGCAAAATTCCATCCACTGGTGGACAAGTGGAGATGGGCCCCTGACTCGTCCACCAACCCGATTGGTGCTTAATTTATTGGTGGCTGGGACTGCCTGCAAGAGAGGGAGAGTGTGTGTGTGTGTTCAGTTCTTTGAAATACCACGAAGCAGTATTATTGACAACAGCATATAAACAAGATATTGCACAACACCCCTCGGTGGTACTTCTAGGACGTGAATAAAATGCGAACTTTTGCCTTTTGAAGACAAATGTCTTTCATGTAATACATGAAAGAAGATCATGTGTAAAGAATCACACATGTACGACTTTGCCAGATCAGTATAATAAAAGAATCAGTATAATGGATATGTCACCATACACAAGGCCACACTCAACATGTTAATAATCGGAAGGCACTTACCCATAGATCTGCCCATAAACTGGATCCAGAC
The DNA here is from genome assembly GCA_039654745.1 of Houttuynia cordata. NCBI lineage: Eukaryota > Viridiplantae > Streptophyta > Magnoliopsida > Piperales > Saururaceae > Houttuynia > Houttuynia cordata. Next base: position 64,054,073 of record CM077505.1, on the reverse strand, counting down.
TTGGGTACAACAACTGCAACATTGGACATGCGCTTGGCAGCAGGAAATACGTCGCTGCTCCACCCAACAGCAACCCATGTATCACCAACTCCAAATGACTTCAGGTAGTTAACACTGTCAAAGAGCAGGACCTATAAAAGGCCACAACCGCGGATATCAACAGTAATACAAGAAACTAGGGCAAGAGAACGGACTGGGCAATTTATACCTGCTTCTGCAACCTTTTCAACATCTCCATGGTAGAATTCTTTCCACCAGGAACCTCAACTTCAATATTCCTAGTGTTATATGATGCTCCCATGTATTTCAAAACCGCACCAACAATTTCTCTGGGAGAATCAACCATTGATATCTTGCCAGCAAGTTCAGGCCTCCACAAGTCGCACCAGTCCTGCAACAGTTCAAATATACCTATGTTAATCCAAATCATAATCATAATCATAATCAAATAGCGCCTTTTCCCAACTATTTGGGGTCGGCGACACGGATCTTACTCCTCTATTCAAACCTGTTTTGGGCTACCTCTTTTGTAAAAGATAGTAAAGTCAAATCCTTTTTTATTAACTCCATCTAAGTTCTCTTATGTCTCCCTCTCCCTCTTTTAGCATTGTTTACATGTATCCCCTCTAATCTTCTCACAGTGGCATCTAATGGTCTTCCAACGCAACCTACATTCCCTCAGTTTTTCCCTAAAGCAGCTACTCCTAAGTTCTCCCGAATATATTCAATTCTAATCCTATCTCTCCTAGTTATCCCACTCATCCACCTATGTTAATCCAAATATATGAAAAAATGTCAAATCGTCAACCACCAAATGACAAATGCGTGCAAGGAAAAAGATCAGAGTCTTCAATCTTCATAATGCTCTACACCGTGAATCCAGTCATCCACGAGGAAGAAGTGTTGGCTTTGCCAAAATAAAATCAGAGTGCTTTTTCCCAACTATTTGGGGTCAGCGACACGGATCTTACTCCTCCATTCAAGCCTGTTTTAGGCTACCTCTTTTGTAAGAGATAGTAAAGTCAAATCCTTTTTTATTAACTCCATCCAAGTTCTCTTAGGTCTCCCTCTCCCTCTTTTAGCTTCGTTTATATGTATCCCTTTATCCCTTCTAATCTTCTCACAGGGGCATCTTATGGTCTTCTTTGAACATGCCCATACCAACGCAACCTACCTTCCCTCAGCTTCTCCCCTAAAGGAGCTACTCCTAGGCTCTCCCGAATATATTTATTTCTAATCCTATCTATCCTAGTTATCCCACTCATCTACCTTAACATTCTCATTTCAGCTACATTCAATTTATCTATATAACTCCCCTTTGGTGCCCAACACTCCACTCCATAGAGTATTGCAGGCCTAATGGCTGTCCTATAGAACTTGCCTTTGAGCTTTTTCGGAACACGCCTATCACACAACACTCCCGAGGCTGCCCTCCACTTTACCCACCCCGCATTTATCCTATGCACCACATCACTATCAATATCCCCTTCTTTATAGATAATGGATCCTAAGTAACAGAATTGATCACATCTTGGTACTTCTTACCCATCTATTTCAACTAAGGCTCTATCTATAGTTCTACCTTCCTTAAAAATAAATTCCATGCACTCTGTCTTAGTCCTACTTATTTTAAAACTTTTTGATTCTAGAGCTTCCCTCCACAATTCCAATCTCTCATTCAAACCTATTTTACTCATTAATTAAAACTACATAATCTGCAAAAAGCATACACCAAAGTACATTATCTTATAAATGACTAGTCAGCTCATCCATAACTAAAACAAAAAGATAAAGGCTTAAGGATGACCCTTGATGAAGACCTACCGTAACCGGAAACTCCTTAGTTTCCCCCCCTCCCAATAGTCCGACAATACAAAAAGAATAACATACTCGCATATACAGATGAGTCAGGCTAGACTGCACAAGCTAGGTTATTCCTATATTGATTACCCCAAATAAACACAATTGCTAAACTAACACCCAATTAGAGAGGAACTAATTGAATATAATCCTAGTGCATAAACTACTAGTCCTTTCTCCTTGTATGCTGTCCTACATTACTAACTCAACCAAAGCAGCATCTCATTTGTTGTGAGCAATTCTGAAAAATAGCAGCAATTTGAAAAACAAAACAGCACGGCTCATCTATAATTGTTTATGTTACCTCTACTGGAGCCATATGGTATTCTCTGAATTTGTTTTTCTTGTATGCTATCACCATGCATCCCCAACGGTATGGAACTGCCCATATTTTTCCATCCAGCTCCAAATTTCCGCTACAATTCCTACGCAGATAAACCTAAGAAAGATTTTAATACGATCAACATGTCCTTACAAACAAGTAGAGCGCAAATACGGAATACAAAAATCAAAGCTTGGTACAATATTTGTTTCTCAAACACCTGATACAAATATGTTTTTCAAACAGATTGGTCCGCTGCAATCCATTTAGTCTTACAAGAAAATGTTCATGTGAGTTTCACCACCATAAAAATCATATCGACAGGACATCTAAGCTTATCACAAAAGACAGCCTACTTAACATGTTCAAGCTTAGTGAAATATAACAAATTGCAGATGTAAGTACAGCCAAAGCGATTGATTTTTCAGATGGATCCGTATAGTTTCTCCAGTATAATGGAGAACAGATGGTCGCACTCATTCCTCACGGTTGATCTCACTGCAGCATTGCTTCGTTCGGACCATAAGCTATCTACGGTGGTGCATACGGCCTGTCTGCCTCCTAAACTGGCACAGCAGCCACATAAATCCAGCAGTATATTAAGAACATCAATATTAACTATGTGTCAACTGCACCTTTTTCATCAATACAGGTACTCAAATACTTTCAGCAGTTACCGCTTTAGGTTTTCAGTTTTTTGTGCTCGATTCTTGAAGTAAGTGTAAGAAATGGCAAGTGATTTTCTCAAACAACTCAACTGTTATGACCTCCTTTTAAGACATGATAAAGATTTTTACCTTCCATCTATCACTTAGTCCCTTAAACCAATCTTGCACTTCGGCATCTTTAATTGGTTCTATGAGGCCCTTACTGATAGCCAAACTGAGCCAAGAATCACCAAGTGTTATGAGATCTGCCGCCATGGCAGACTTGGGATCCACACTGCCTTTCTTAGCTGCCAAAGATAGCTCGGAGAAAACATCCTCAAGTCTAGCACGAAATTCCGATTGTAGCTTCAGTCGCCTTCCTTGCACTTGAGCGAATTCCTAACGTCAAATAAGGCAACAAATTGAACAAGTAGCAGCGGACGGAGAATCAAACCTACTAGGAAGTTCAAGCAAGCAATACACACACTAATAAAAGTAGTGATTTTTTTGGAAAACTGTTGGGGATGCAATACAAAGGAGGTGAGGGTAGGAAGACCTTGAACCATGAGGGAGGGACAGATCCACGAAGGGAGACAATTCTAAGGGGGACAGTTAGCGCGTAGGGCTTGGACTTCCACCTCTCGAATGCAGCTTTCATCTCTTGATCATCCTCCAACAAGACAGATTCCGGGACGTAAGTTTGTTTCCCGGCTTGGCCATCAACAGTGTCTCTGACTGTGCATCAAAACAAAACAATGCCAAGTTGGAGGTAAAATCGTCATAATAATAAGACATCTCTCATCTGTTTTTCCCGCTGAGAAAATGAATGGGGAAAGGAGCAGTAACCTGTGTCAAGCAGTGGTGGAAGAGGGGCGGGAAGCTGTGGGGAGGAAGTACAAGCGCGGGCGCCGCCAACGGCGAGACAGAGGACGGTGGAAGCAGCGGCGAGGTGGAGGCAGGAGGGTTCCAGTTTATGATGGGGAAGACTCAAGGATGGGAAAAGAGGAAGAGGAAGAGGAAGAATGTCAGAGTCGCGACGGGGGTGGTGGTGATGGGCGTTGAAGGAGGACCGGCTACTGCAAGCCTTGTTGGTAATAAGGAGAGAGGCAGTGGAAGCAGTAGGAGGAGGAGGTAGTTTATTAGCGAAGGACTGGTGGTAGTCTTGTTGTTTAGGGGTGGTGGTGAGAGAGATAGGGAGCGGATTCAAGGAGGAGGGTGATGTAAGTGCCATCTTTGACAAGAGTGGCACGGCGTAGCCTCAGCCACGCCGGGGGCTGGCCGTCCCAAGTTGAATCGATTCTCAGAGGGCCTTCCTGGGTGATTAGGGGGAAGGATCGGCGGCGGTGCACTTCCTCCTCGGTCCGTCCGTCTCTGTCTAAAAGAAGCGGCTATCGATTGAGAGGCCCATCACAAAATCAACAAAGTCGGATATCTTTTTAATAAAATAAAGGGGATTTTACGAAGGTTTTCAAAACCGGACCGATCCAGATTGATGACCGGTCCGGTCAGGTCGAATCGAATTGATCCGGTATTTCAATTAGGAGCATGGAATGTGTATCGGATATCGGTCACCAATATCCGAGATATATCGGAGATATTGTGTAAAAAAATTATCGATGGTCGAAAACTAGTTTTTACTATGTATTTTCACAATACAACTTCTAAAATGAGTGATACTAATTTAAAAGAAGCATAGATTTCAAAATATGCATATATAGTTCAAAACTAGGATGAAAACAAACGAGAAAGTTTTTTTTCTCCCTTTTTTTTAAAAAAAAATTTCCAAGTTTTTTTTAGAAACGTTTTTTTTTAAACGTCGGACCGATATATCGGCGATATTTAAAAAAATTTACAAAAACGAGATTTAAGTGTTTCGATGTATCGGAATAGGTCCGATACCGATATATCAGCGAGACGACATTCGATGATTAGGAGTGAAGCCCACTTCGGATATATGATAAATATATATTTTATGCATTATTAACGTCAAAACCTGTGTAGCCCAGTTGGTTAATGACTTAAGTAATTTGTATACAAATCCCCATTTCGAATCTTGTTGTATACAATTCTTTTTGTCAAAAAAATACGATGACCCAATCAGATACCTGACCGGTGTGGTTCGGCGGTTTAACGGATCAACCAGCCGGTTCGGAAGAAAATCGGCCAACTCAATTAACCGGGGTGAACCGTCCTAACCGAATATGTTCTTCGGCCAGTTTCGGTTCTCCGTGGTCAAACCGACCGGTCCGGTCCAGTTTTAAAAACTATAGATTTTACTAAATAATATATATTAAAAAAATAACAACCATTATATGATATGCTACGTAAGCAACAATGTAAGGTGTCACTGGATGCCTTCAATTTTGTTTCCTTTCGAACTTAAGGCGTCACTGCAAGAGATGCCTTCTTTTTGTAACCTTTTTACAAGAGACGTAATTTGAAATGACACCTTTATTTTTAAAGACGTCATCCGAAAGAACATCTTTGTTTTAAGTTCTTTTATAACCTTCACTCCCCCTCTTGGTTTCGACCGACCGAGCGACTCGAGCCCTCTTTCGCCGCGATGAGCCTCTCCCGAAAAGCAATCCTCCCCTGGAGTTCCTCTCACAGTTCGTCGACTTCCCTCCCACTTACTCCAGTGCAGTAAAGTCTCGGGGGTGCAAGCTTGTCGGGCTATTGCGAGCCGGAGGTTGGCCCTACCCGAGCCCTAACAGCTAAAACCTCGGCCCTAGCCCTAAGCCAATTCCAAAAATCCAGCCCATCCCTGTACCTAAGCAGGCTTAGGATCATGTGGCTTTCAGGCCTTTCAATTGGCATAATATTTTTGTGACAAAAAATGATAAGAAACAAAGTCAAGTATTTTTACATCACCCAAATATATCAATTCATACTTGGGGACCGGCCATGGGACAAAGTCCCTCCTTTCTCATCAGGTTTTGGGACCAACTATAGCAGAGTGAAAACTTTAACGGGGCCGTTTGGGGCGTGATTAAAAGCAAAACATCCAGATGGGATGTTTTGCTATACTGTAGCATCTGGATATTTTATATATCCAGCTGATACACCTCAGGAGGTGTTTCAGCTGGATGTAAAAATCCACATGGATGCTACAGTATATATCCAATATCCAGTCTGGATATTTTGCAATAATCACGCCCCAAACGGCCCAGCGCTTTTTTCTAAGTTTTTGTCCCAACTTTTCCCCGTCCCCAAAACCCGTTTGGCAACGGGTTCCCCAAATCCAAAAAGCGAAAAACGTCGCTTTGTAAAACTCACCCGAGATTAAAAACGTCGGGCCCCCCTGGCTCGACCCACCACCCCCCTCCCTCTCTGTCTCGACGGGGCACCCCGCAGCCTCGGAAACCCCCTTCCCTCCCTCCCTCTGGCACGACAGGGCGCCCCACCACCCCGGCGACCCCCCTCCCTCTCCCCCCCCCCCTCACAAGAGGAGATGATGGGAGGGAAATCCAATCTGCTTCGTGTTTTGGTCGCTCTGCTTCCGATCCTTGCCTTGACCGTCCACGCCTCCGAGCCAGTGAGTTTATTTTTTTTGCATTTTCGTTTGTTCCTAAACGCTCGCCTTTTTCCACTGGTAATACCTCTTTCTTCCTTCTCTTGCAATTTGGCTATCTGGGTAGTAGTTTTCTTACTACTCCCTCTGTCCCGAATTAGTAGTGACATTTGGTTTTCGGGATACCGAATGTTACTATTACTTCCGGACGGAGTGTGTTGTATGGCGTTGTTTGTGGTCAAATTTGTTTGATTTTTGGGTGGCTCAGTGGTTGCTATGTTTTTCGAAGAACATAGGTTGTGATTATGCTTACTGTGTGTATGACACTCTCATGTGAGGTACAGTTTGATATCATATGGGGCACGCTATGTTCGTAAGGCTTGAGGTATGGAGATAGTTGCTTTTACTCTTTATGCGTTTCCCAATTGAAAGTTATCCCTTATAAGATGATTATATACGTAGCGAGTTTCTTTTGTTCCCTTTGAGAAGGTGCAAGGTCTACAATTTGGAACACATTATATGCACAATTGTTCTTTCTAGTTTTTGTTTTATTAAATACCTTTTGATGGTGGTTATCTGTTGAATAGCTTTTGGATTTGGGAAGTTTTCATCAAGATGCCCGGATTCAACTGACAATGTGAATATTATCCAATTGCAAGGTGTTATACTTCTTAGTTTTGCAGTTTCCTTTATTGTGCTAGGACATTATGGTTAGATACGCACGCATGAAGGGGCGTCCTATTCTGTGGCTTCCTGGAACAGATCATGCTGGCATTGCTACCCAGGTTGGTGTGCCTCCTGAACAAACCTGGTAGTTCACAATTCTTTAAGGCCTATCTATGTATCTTGTTTTTAATTTTTGACTTTGCACTGTGCTACTTATGTTTAATTTTGGTGCCAATATTTTCTGATTCGTGAGGTTTAAGCAATGTTTTTTTAATAGTTTTGTGTTTCATTTCAGCTGGTTGTGAAGCAGTAGACTACAAATCATCTTCCCTCTTGCTTTTCTTTTTTTTGCTATTAGTTTTAAGTTTGATCATCCATGGCAGATGGATATCATCAGTTCAACAGTATGGAAGATGACAGTAGCTCTGCATTCGAGGATGACTTCGATGATGAACATGTTTGAAGATCAACACTCTACTCCTATGAAGATCCCTGACTGGTAATAAATTTACATATCATGGGGAGTTCAGTTCCATGATGATGTTCAAGAATATGATTTTAACGAGGAGGAAGATGGAAGGATTCAAAGGGAGAGATCTCAGGAAGGTTAGGAGCTATTGTTTATTGTATAAAACAGTGAGGCCTAAGAATTGTGTAATAATGACCCCAATTGAGACTGACCCTTATTGCAAGTTCTCTCGTATTTGCTGATAGGCCTAGCATTTCTGTAGTGCCCAACTTTGTGAGTTTATAGACATAATGATACTTGCTAGCTTCTTTTTTTAGTCTCTCAAATTTGGTTTGAGAGGTGAGGCTGCTGCCCTTTTAGGCCACCATTTTATTGCATGTTTTTGGGCTTTGCTGCCGCATAAAAAATGCAATTTATTTGGAATTTGATGTGAATTCGATATTTGGAAGTTGTGTGCATGACTTTTTGTGTGTTTCTGTGCGTTGTTGTTGCATTAAGTGGTTATGTTTGAGTTTGTTGTTACATGATTAGTTGGTTACTGTTATACGGGGAGGAGTTTATTTGGCAAATTTCAGTGTAATTTGATATGGATTGGTAGCATTTGGAAGTTACGTGCTCATCCTGAAATTTGTAAACAGGTTTGTCATCAGTTTCTTTAAAATGTTGAGTTTACTGCCAAACAGGTTTGTCATCGTTTTTTAAAATTAGTGCATTTTTACCAAATAGGTCAGCACTTGAAGTAACAATTTCATATTTTGGGACAAAATTTTTTTTTGCACCAGATCTTGAGGACAAAAACATTTCAAAATAGAAAACGCTCCCAAACGGGGTGTAAACATTTACATTTGAAAATAATAAAATTGTTTGGAAAACAAAAATTTTCTACATAATGAATTTGGAAAATCATTTACTTTTGATAACAATACAAATATTTGGAAAATAAAAATCTTCTACATAAACAATTTGAAAACACTGAAATATTTACTTTTGAAAATAATAAAAATATTCGAAAAACAAAAATATTTTAGAGAAAGAATTTCGGAAACTATTTCTTTTGAAAATATTTGGAAAACAAAAATCTTTTATAAAAAAAATTTAGGAAATCATTTTTTGCACATACCTCATTCATTTGCTTCCCTAGTCTCGCATATGCATTATTGTTGATCTCATTGCCTAAATCAACAATAGTCCCATATGGTGTGTTACCACGTAGCCAATCCTGCATGCAAATTAAGCATTCAACTGTATCAGGCATGAGAGAACTCTTATACTGATTAAGAACACATCCACTAGTGTTGAAGGTTGACTCTGAAGCAATTGTTGTAATCGGAATAACTAGAATATCTTAAGTCATTGATGCCAATATTTGGTACTTGGTTGAGTTCCCCTTCCACCAACAAAAAATATCTAATTCAACTTCCTTGCTTTCTAACTTCTCTTCAAAGTATAAATCCAACTCATATTTTTCATCATTGTTTTCATCACATCCTTGTTTTTCCAACCAGTTTTGAATTTCTTCTTCCTCATTTAAAGGATTTGCTACATCACTCGATATCATCTCCACAGCTGGGCGTACTTCATTTTTATATTGATCAAATAACGATTGTATCAAAGTCAAACTCCTGTCACAACAAATGACCCCAATCTCTTTCCCATGTAGTTGGATTGAATAAAATCTCAGTAACCTTCTTTTACATTTAGGATCCAAAGCCAAAGCTATGTCATATGTGGCAGGTAGATTACTCCAATACTCTTTATATTTGAGTAGCATTTTGTGTGACAATGAACTAAAAAAGTAATCAGTAGACTCTACAACTCAAAGTAGCTATTTTTTAATTGTAGATATTTTCCTTGAGAAACAAATATATTGTAGGATAACCACTTCCGCAAAATAATATTGTTGTATCATAGAAATGCTTAAAAAAACTACATATTATTTTAGCATTTTCTCATTCCTCATCTATAGGGTTATGCTTATAGTTCGGATCTTCTTCCCCTAATCTTTTAAAAACATCACGATATGGCAAAATTAAATCTAACATTGCATAAGTAGAATTCCAACTTGTGGTAACATATAAAATCACACCCTTCCCCACATTAATTCCTAATTCAACTGTTAACTCATCAAACTTTTGTTTCCTAAAAAGAGAAATTGTCGCATATTTCATGGACTCACGAACATTATGAATAATATTTGAAGCCTTACCCGAAAAATAAGATTTAAAACATGGGCAGCACAATGTATATGTATAAGAGTTCTTAACCAGATTTCTTTGAGCAACATCATTAGTCGATGAATTGTCTAAAATAATGCTACAAACTTTTGAATCAATTTTCCACTTCACTAATGTAGCTTTAACAACATTATATATTGCCACTCTGGTATAAGGTGATAAAATTCGATTAAAACATATAATATTTTTCTGTAAATGTTGATCATAACAATAAAATAGGTAGTCACACAAATGTATTGAAAATATTGATTTGAAGTCTATAAATTGGAAGTAATACTAATTCTAGAGGAAAGTTTTTGAAAAACATCCATCAATGCGGCCTTCTCTTTTGTGTAAATGTTAAAAAGATCCTTCCTAATTGTGGTCCTTGAAACCATTTTGAAAAGAAGCTGCATAGTTTGACAAAAATGAATAAATCTTGGGTGAGAGACTATATTAAATGGGTACTCATGCACAATTATTGTTGTAGCAAGAGCTTACCTAGAAACATGTTGATCAAATTTAAAAGTAGAGATAGTACCAAAAACAGTTGTTAGTAGTAGTTGCTTAGGATCCACATTAAGTGCTCTCTTACAAGTATTATTCACAAGGTGCCTTGCAAGATAAGATGTACCATTATCTCCCTCTACAACCATCTGTTCCTTGCAATAATTGCATATGGTTGCATATCTTTTTCCATTCTCATATAAAACTTTCTTGAAATGGGTCCAGACATATGATTCGCCTCTACCAAGTTTCTTCCTACCTTTGGATCTAGGTTCTCCTGAATTTGGAAGGGCTAGGAGAGGAGGGGTGGGGGGGTGGGAATCGAAGACTAGCCTATGTCGAAGAACTTGTAGGAGTGAAAGAACTAGCAGGTGTGGAAGTGTGGAAGAACTGGCATGTGCGGTCAATGCTAGGTATGAGGTGGTCAAAATTTCACAGTGGTCAAAACTAGGCATCTCTACTAACTAAATTAAATCAACATGTAACCAATAATATTTATAGGAGTACGAAACAAATATTTAGATCAGAAGATAAAATAATAGGCAAATCAGAAGGGCATGGCGAGGTTGGAGCATGGAGGTGGTAGAGCTGAGCTCTTCAAGCCCTCCACCTCTCCACAACAACTCCGAGCCTATGGTAAACAAGAGTTGCAGATGGTGAGAAGGAATGCCACGCCGTCCTCCATCGGGGTGACTAAGAGAGCAGAGACTATCACAGCTCAAAGCGGAAATGGAAATTGGAGGGAGGCAAGGAGGAGAGGAGGAAGAGCTGTCAAAAGAAAGTGGTCAAAGAGAAGAGGAAGAGAGGTCACAGCTCAAAGCGGCGTGGATTCTGGACAAGGTTAGGGTTTGCATTTAGAGGAGAATGTGTCAAAAATGGCCCTCCCAAATGATCATTAGATGAGTCTAACGGGCAAATGCTAGGGGCAATGTTAGAAACATTGGAATTACTATACGGGCCTACAGGCAAGTCGGGCTTAAGCAATTTTTTTATCTGGGCCCTTACCCGACCCTAAATTTAGCGGGCTTTAGATTTTGATGCCCGACCTTACCCTATGCCTCAAAATTATGGCCCATACCCGCAGTTTTGCAGGCCGGGTAGGGTCGGGCTTGCGGCTTACCTGCAAAAGTTGCACCTCTAGTAGAGTCACCGTCGATCGTCCAAACACTCGTCATACTACACCCAAGATCAGAAACTCACAATTTCCACATTCATCACAATTGTCATGGTAAATTCTTACTTGCAAACCCTCCTTTTTTATTTGATTTCTTGATTCAAAAAATTATTTTAAATGACTCATTTGTTAAAAATGTAACAAAAAAATATCAATTGAAGAGACGTTTTTCTTATTACAAGAGGAAGGCATTTATTCCAATGACGCCTTAGTTGAAAAGGTTATTATTTAGTAAAATCCCATAAAATAAAATAACTATCAGTATGAATTCTATACAAGGCCCCAAAGCACTGCCAAATAGACAAATATTCACATCACAACCATCGGATATGCTGGGGTTGAATTCATGATTTTAAAAACCGGACCGGCCCAACCGGTTCAACCCGATTCGACCACGATAGGTTTTTCGAGCCGGATAACCCACCCAGTTGAACCGGGTCGGGCCGGGCTGGTTTTTAAAACCATGACCCAAACCTATTTCCAACACAATTTCTTATGTTTCTTTTTCTTTGCAATATCCTTTAATTTTCTTTTGACATCGATCTTGATAGAATTTCCTATAGCATATTTTTTTTATATCTTAAAAAATAATCATTTTTTCATTTAAAAGTTTTATTTTTTATAATAGTGTTGTTTTGTTAATTAAAAGGAACATTAGATTATGCAAAAATTTTATATCATATAAAAGTTTTGAGAAGGGGGGAGGCTTTTTTCTATTTTTTTTGTATTGATGGCCTTAGCATTCGGATCAACCCGGGTTGACCGCCGGTTGGACCTTACTTCGCAAGAATTCTAGGTCAATGACAGGTCCGGTTTTTAAAACCTCTGTTGAATCCCTCTAAAATACACACCCACCGCCGAACCTCCCCACTACCCACACCCCACTAAAATAAGACAAATATTTACATCTTAGCGAATGAGATAATTTTTTTAGTTTCATTTAGTGCAGGAGATTGCAGCAAGCCTTTGGGGAAATCATACAATTCTTTTGTGTTTTTGAAGGAAGAATCTGCCGAAAGACAGTCAGAATTCCGTGTCGCATTATAGTCCCTCCTCAGCGGCAACTTTACTGCTCTGTGGCTGTCCTGATCGGCGGAGTCGCTCACGGACATTCATTTGATGACTAAGGAAACCGGTCACAAGCGAATTCATAAGATCTATAAGCTGTGATATGGATCTGGAAGATGTAAAGCGCCCCTGTTGACTAAATTTTTGTGCATGGGATATATCTGGGTCTTGGTCCATTGGATGCTTTTTATCAGGGAAATATTTTAGTCAATTTTGATATAAGAATGGTAGAATCAATATAGCTATAGTAGTTCAGACTATATATATATTGGTCTGATGCATAGCATAGAGAATAAATTTAAGAGTAAATTGTTGGTTTTTCTAATCAAACTATTCTCACTGTTAATGTAGAGTGGTTTGACAATGTCTTTGTACTCAGTTGTTAATGTATGTTTGTGTTTGTTTTTTTATTTTTGTTTCTGGTAGCATGTTTTGATTTTTTTTATATGATTGTATAGTTTGTGGCGCCGATTGCAGGCGAACATTATATACGATTGCTAAAAGTTTTTGACTGATCAGATGTACTACGGATGGGCAGCAACACCTTTGAACTTCGGATTCAGACCCGATGGTGCGCAGAACGGCCAAGGATTTGAACCTGCCTGTCCTGTATTAAATCCTGCTACAGGCGCAAAATCTGATTGCCCAGATCGTCTTGGATCATGCGCATCATACGAATGGAGGTCGGTTTTTCATTGATTTTTGCACATAATTGGGGACATTTTCCGTCAGTTAGGGACTCAGTCGCATTAGTTGAACTTTACGGTGAACATTGCAATAACGTTTTGAAGATTCTGGGTTTCTCTGTGGATCCCATTATCGTGGGACATGGAGACTACTGAAATTATGGCCATTGCCTTTGCCAATGGAGGTGCTGGTTTTTTCTTTTAAATTATTTTAGTTTGTTTTTTGCAATAAGGATTTGGATAACCTTTGTCGATTTACTTTTACATTTTCTACATGTGGTGGATTGTACTTTTCTTACCTTTGGATGTTACATGTTTCTTTAATTTCTTGTGACTCTATCTACCCTTGAGGGGTAATCAAGGAACTAATGAGCGAAATGAACAAAAGCAGAACTGTGAGAGTTTCTTTTCCCATTGATTGTACAAATCTAAACATAAGTGTTTCAAAAGATGAATTTGAGCCCTCTAAGCGACATTACATAAATTGACATCAGATGAATTCGTTGTTGTAAGTGGCATTAAAGAAGTACGATAATAGCTCTATAAATATGAAATAATCTTCCATCCTTCATTATTTTATCCGCTTTTATGATATGCTTTAACAACTGATTACCAACAGGAATGGTATGGGTAGGCTGATGCAATTAATATGAAACCATAAAGGTTTCCGCGCTCAAGTATTTGATGATTGACTTGATTGAAGTTCAACATGATGTTCATGCAATATTTGTTCAATTTTATTAAGCAATATAAAAAATTCTGTTCCTATGAGCTCGGCCTCACACACATCTATGTGCCCTGAGATGATCAAAACAATTGGATTTTGATCTAGCGGTAAACGTTATTACATGGGCATTGATCTCTAATCTCATCCTGACAGTTTAAAATATGTCAGCCCGACTCATACTAAGTTATTCCATGATAAAATCCCATGTTCATGCACTTTGTGTTGTGCTGATATAGGCGTCTAATTACATTTTGTGTCAACTCAACATACGCATCGCAATCGGAGATGGAGAGCTCAAAGGGTGTAATGAAAAAATTAGGTAATGATAAAATGAGTAACAAAAAATAGGGTTAGTGAGAAACGTATTGAATCTAGAACTTTTGGTTCTAGTACCATGCTAATTAAGCTATTCAGCTAACACTATACGGTCTCTGAATGTTTTAAACTACATTAATGCCAGTAACAGTAACATATTTGATTGCTTTAAACTATATTAATGCCAGTAACAGTAACAGTAACATATTTTATTTATTAAGTTCATTTTATGCTTCTGAAACTATGGTTACTTTTGTTTTGGAATGAGTATGACCTTAGAGGGCACAACACTTCTGGTCTATTATTCTCGTAGTTCTTCTCCTTCATTACTATTTTTAGGTGCTCTTTCAGATTGCTTGCTCTGCGTGCGTTTCAACAGGGGCAGATATCAGTTGGGGTACACAAAAAAGTGGAAAGTTGGGGTAAAAAAATTAGGTTACGACAAACGGGATAACGTAAAATTGGGTTACGAGTTACGACAAATGTGCGAACGAAAAAATGGGGGTATTAATTATTAAACATCGGGGGCCTTACGTATGGTGTCGTGTAGATACGGGCATCCGCTAGCTTTGAATAAATGGGCTAAAAGATGTCAACTAATAGATGGGCCGACGACAGGTGGTGGGCAATCAAATACTACACTTACGTATAAGGGTGTAAGTGGGTCGGGCTATTGCGGGCCAGAGGTTGGCCTTACCTGAGCCTTAATAGCTTGAACCTCGGCCCTAGCCCTATCCTAGCCCTTCCAAAAATCTGGCCCGGCCCTATCTCTAAGCGGGCTTAGGGTCGAGCTATAAGCTTTCAGACTTTTCAATTGGCATAGTATTTTTGTGACCCAATCTTCATGTTGTAATCATATTACAATAGAAATTTATTATGCATCACTATGATCCTATTGCAGTATGTCGTTCAAATGAATTAACTTATTTGTTCAAGTCGGAAGTTAGAAAAAAGTTGAATCCTTTATTTTTTTGGGTAGAAAATTCAACGAAGCAATAATGAACAGTAGATCCATACACCCATACAAGCCGAAATTGCTATAAGAATAAAAGTTGCCTAAGTAATCAGTCCAATAGACTACTACTTCAATCTTCAAAAGAATCCTTTCTTTGCGCATTATAATCTTGTTGCCGCTGAATTCAATGCATACAAACGACTCATTATTTTATTATGATAAAAGCACCAGTCTTACACATTTCCTGCTACCTCAAAATCTAATCCAGTCTCTACTTTTATAAGCTTTTCTATTATCATTAATAGGATCGTAAATTAAAGTCAAACATATAGACAGATAGGTCACATGAGACTTATAAAGTAGAGACTGGATGCAATAGTTATAGAGCCATGGGAATAATTTTCTACACTTAATTTCCATCAATTTTAATAAGAGTGTACTGCAATCTGAGAGGGAAAACAAAAAACTAATATCTAATTCAACCATCCATAGTATTATTTCTTACTGGGCATACGGGCTTAAGCAATTTTTTTACCTAGGCCATTACCCGACCCTAAGTTTAGCTGAATTAAAATTTTGTGGTCCGGTCCAACCCTGTGCCTTAAAATTCTGGCACATATCTGCAGTTTTACGGGCCGGGTAGGATCGGGCTTGCGGGCTGGCCCGCAAAAGTTGCACCCCTACGTACAGTGGGTTTTTACTTTTTAGGGAACCTTTCGGGTCGGGGCGTGCCCTTTGGCTTGCGCGCTCGCTTATCCGTCCGGTTCGAAGTCCGACTTCCAGAGGGAAAAGGAAAGGGCGGAGACGCCCGACCCTCTAGGAGTAGTAGGGAGAATTACAGCCGCAGTTTTTCTCCTTCCCATCGCCTCTCTTTCTTTTAATCCTTGACTCTCCTTCCTCCTGCTCCTTTATCCCACCCACTCACTCCTTGTCCAGATCTCAAGTATTGCTTGCGGAGAAAGCTGTTTCAATCAATCAATCTGTAATGGATTTCGAAAGAGTTGCCCGCCCTGATTCCATACTCGACGACAACGCAGGTTTTCTAATTGCTCCCTTTCTTTTATTTCCTCTTTTATCTTTCTCATGTGCCTTTTCAACAATTGTTGTGCTAGTTTACCTGATTTTCCCAACTGCAAATTCTCGAGACCTTTTCTTCGCCCCTTTCAGTCATTATTATTATCATAGCTCTGTATGTATAAAGTGGAAAACTTGGACTTTGATTCGCTTGTTGAGATGTTACATTTATCTTCACCGTTGGTAGGTCATGGTTTTAATACACGAAAAAGGGGGAAAAGAAGATGTTTTTAGTACCAATCAGTCTGCTAAGATAATCGTCTTTATAAGGGGGCTTATTTGTAGTATAGTGCTCACGAAATTTGAAAATAAAGAAATATGGGTTGGAAAATATATGTTTGGGTAACATTATATTGTACTTCTAAAAAAAATCCTAGCGCATGAGTTAGTGGCAACCACAAGAACTGCCGATGCACTTTAGTAAGCTTGATTAGTACTAATATACATGAAGGTGAGAAGCAACGAATACATGCTTGGATATATTGTCTGAATCGTCATAAGTTTTAGAGATTAGAGATATTCAGAGCTGTCAGGGAAAACATCTTGGTGATTAGAGAAAATCAAAATCTTTTACATCTTAAAAGACGCATCTTTGACTATCTTAAGACACTAGTATAAAGCAATCGTTAGATCAGGCGGTAAAGATGGAGAGTTAGGTCTATGTGAAAAAAAAGGAAGAGAAAACTGGCTCGTGCCTTTTTGCAAGGTGAAGATAAAATTGCGATGGAAAACTTTGATATTAGCAAGATCTCAGCAATTTGAAAAGGGAAAATAACTGTATCTCATATCTGATTTTGACCAATGCGAGATCCCGCCAAGCTCTCATGAGATTGCATTGTATGGAGAGAACTTGTTTGTGTTAGTATGCTTTGTGAAGTTATGCATAGAAATTTTGTAAAAGGTGGATAATCTTTTAAGTTTATTTTCCTTTTGACTTTTTTAATTGACTGTCCATAAGAAATACCTCTGGAGCAAAGTTTTTGTGCACTTAATCTTTTATTCACAACTCTTTCACTTGTTGAAGCCATTTTTTGCGAATTTCAGTATATAGTAGCTTTTATGTCAGAGACCCGCTGCTTATGACTAAAAGATTCATTTTTCACCTTCATGTTCTGGAAACAGAAATAGGTGGTGGTTCTGCCTTATGTGAGCCTGCCATGAGTAGGAATTCTGGTAGACAAATGACAGCAGGACCTGAGGACATCACTGATGATCAAAATGGCCACTCTGAAGAGAAGAATTGTGAAGAAGACTATAAACTTCTTACAGGGAGGCAGAAACAACTGTTTGAACTGAGGCTTAAACTGGTAAGTTTATGCACAGTTTATACCTTATTTGATGTTTAGGACGGTATTGCATTTATTTAATTTTTTTTGGGATTTGATATGCACTTTCAGAATGAGGCAAGAAAAGCCAACCAAATTGCAATGGTGTCAGAGAAGAAAAAATTGGAAGCCCCTCCTGAGTCAAGAGGCATTTCTAAACAAAAATGGATTGAAGAGAGAAAGAAGAAGATAGGCAAACTTTTAGATGCCAACGGATTGGACATGGAAAAATCATACATGCTTGATACACAAGAGATGGCTGAGATGAAGTATAAGAAATGGGAAAAAGAGCCTGCACCGTTTGGTTGGGATGGTAAGCTTCTGCTTATTTGCAGCATTGGCATTTTTCTGGGTTTATCTATTTGCACTTGCATCTCATTTTATTGCCCATTTGTGCCTCTATAGCTCTCTGTGTAAATAGTGAGTGTGAGAGAAGTGTACTAATTTGGAACTAGTCATGGACATGTAGATGATTTATTTGGGTTGAAATCCTGGTACTGTTTACATGTTTTAGCTTTGGGTCATTCTTCATTCCAACAATGTGCAATAATAATACAAATGATCTTCTTGCCACAACCTGCTGTAGTGTGCTCTATTTTCATAAGAAATAGAGCCGAGGATTTAGAGATGGCAAAATGATATACTCTCTCATTAATAGTTCTTTTTGAGTTAATTGGAGTATTAATGTGGGATGGAGGGAGCAGTTACCTCTTTTCTATTATCTATAAGTATGAGACAGAAGTTGCCTTCACTGTTAGTAGTCTCATATATTAGTATGGAGGCCGCCATGCTTTGACGTGGCTCTTTTTTTTTTGAGATGGCATTGAATCTGCTTATGGTGTTCCGTCTACTTTATTGTGCTGGAGATGCAGATAGAAAGAAGCACATTAGTCAAAACTTTAAAACCTACTTAATTCTTTTTTTGTAATTTGGTTTTTTCTTGACATGGTGGTCTTGTTGCTTGCAATCTAAATGCTGTTGTTCCATAGTTTTTAACCAGAAAACATTGTACAACGCCTACAAGAAGCGAACAAAGAATATACAATGCGACGTGGAAGAATATAATAGACAGAAAGAAGCGGATCCTGAATTTTATAGGGATGCATCTAGTCTTCAATATGGGAAGGTAATTCTACTTGTGGAAGCAAGCTGTTAATATGGAATCACCAATGAGCTAATCTCAAAAATAATTCCTTGTATTTACATCTATTATCTGTCTTGTTCTTGTGTTTCACTTTCTAATACAGGCTCCAAAGCCTTCTGAAGAGAAGATGGACAACATGGTGAAAGAGCTCTTGGACAGAGATGCGAAACGCAAGTCATTTAGCAGGAGGCGCAGATTTCATGAAGAGAAGGATATTGATTCAATCAATGACAGGAATGAGCATTTCAATAAAAAGATTGAAAGAGCCTTTGGAAAATATACGTTGGAGATCAAGAACAACTTGGAGAGGGGAACTGCTTTACCCGATTAAGAAGTTATATGTTTGGAGAGTCATGGCGTTTAGTAATCACATACCAAATTTATATTGTGCGTAGTAAGTTCTCATGTAAATACCTTGAGGGAAACCTTGCATGTTTACTCAATGGGAGCCTTAATCGCGGTGAGAGGGCCAGTACTATTATGGTGTTTTTTGAAGAAAAATATGATGTTGCTCGCTATCTTTCTTGGTTTAGTAAGTAGTAGTGGTTTCCTGTAGTTGTTAGAGACAATATATAAGCACTCAATGAATAATCAATCAGAGATGAGTGTAATTTTCGATTCGGGTGAGAGTGGCGAAGGGAAATCGTTTGAGAGTTTTATTTACTCCCTGCATCCATCATATACATACAAGGTGCACTTAAGCCGTTTGACACTAATTTATTAAAGCGCATATAATCAATCAGAGATGAGTGTAATTTTCGATTCGGGTGAGGGTGGCGAAGGGAAATCGTTTGACAGTTTTATTTACTCCCTGCATCCATCGTATACATACAAGGTGCAAGCCGTTTGACATTAATTTATTAAAGCGCATATAATCAATCAGAGATGAGTGTAATTTTCGATTCGGGTGAGGGTGGCGAAAGGAAATCGTTTGAGAGTTTTGTTTACTCCCTGCATCCATCAGATACACTCAAGGTGCATTCAAGCCGAATTTATTAAAGCGCATATTTATAGCGTGTGTGTCATCGATCTTTGATATTGATGGCTCTCTGGGGCACTAGGCCATTTAGGTACAGCGTCTAGGCCGTCAGATAGAGATTTCCTGCCACTTGCCCATCCATGCAGCACTAATTAAGTTTGGCATTGTTCACGGCCTGAGAATCTGGCTGACGAATCAGTCATCGCGTCGTCGCTCCTGTTCAATATGAAAACTTCTCTCTCCTGAATTATATCTCCCTCATTTTTAGTTCGTTTTTGGCTATTTTTTTATTCTTCTTTATTTTTTATGCTCTTTCTGATCATAGTAATATCCTAATGACCTTGATATTATATAAAAAATACTACAAAATCCATGATAAATAGTATGTGATGACTCAACATCTTTATGATACCATCATTATAAGAAAAAATACTAAAAATGAGGAAGAATAAAAATAATAGGCTAAATCGGATCAGAAATGAGTAAAAAACACATCGTTGAAGTTTGTCTCATTAAAAAAATTATAGTGTAGTCCTATCATGTAATTGATTGTACGATAGCTAGGCTATCGTGCATTGGATTACACGATAGGCTATCGTGTGTTGAATTATACGATAGCTAGGCTATCGTGCATTGGATTACACGATAGGCTATCGTGTGTTGGATTATACGATACAATGAGCTATCATGTAATCGATTACACGATAGCACATTGTATCGTGTAATCCCCCATTAAAATAGGACAAACTTCAACAGTTTATTATCTCCCTTATTTTTAGTCCATTTTCAGCTATTTTTCTTCTTCTTTATTTTTATGCTATATATGATCATAATGATATCCTAATAACCTTGATATCCTATAAAAAAAAATCACAAAATCCATGATATCTCAACATCTTTATAAAATCATCATTATAAGATAGAGCACTAAAAATAAGGAAGAATAAAAAAAAGGTCAAAACGGATCAGAAATAAATAAAAAACGCATCGTTAAAATTTGTCCCATTAAAAAGCTATCGTGTGTAATCGATTACATGATAGAGCCCATCCTATCATGTAATTGATTACACGATAGCCGTTTGCACGAATATTCCTTTCCAAATACAAGTCAGTGTGATAAAGCACTGAGATATTTCAATGCAATGCCGGTGAGGAATTTTGTATCATGGGCAGTTGTGATCGGCGGTTATCTCCTAGAGGGTCTTGTGACTGAAGCACAGGAACATTTCTATCAAGCTCTCCACAAAGTCACTTCTCTTGATAACACACTTCTATCTGGCTATGGAGAGCTCGGATATGCTGAGGAGGCATGGGGGCTTTTCAACGGGATGCTCCAACGAGATGTAGCTTCATGGATCACAATCATATCTATTATTTTCGAAAGCTGGGGAAATGGAAAGACCTATAGCTCTGTTTGAGGACATGCCAGAGACGTGCGTCCAAGCTTATACTGCAATCTGTTGAAATTTGACTTGAAATTAAACAAATTAATTTAAAAATGCTGCGATCGATCGGCACAATAACGCGATCGATCGTGTTACGATCGACCGTGATAAACACGATCGATCGTAGTTACTGGAATTTTAGGATTTGTGCACCGCGACAAAACGATCGACCGTAATTTTAGGTTAAATAAGGCGATAGATCGCAAAGCGATCGGTCGGCTTATAAAACGATCGATCGGCTAAGCGGTTACAGCGAGTAAATGGCCGTTTTCTCTGCGGAAAAGTGCGTCTCTTCTTCCAGAAAAGGCCCAACAGCGTTCTTCTTTATATATAGAACGATTTTCTGCAGAGAAGAAAAACAGAAACAACAAAATAATTCATTCTTCTTCTCTCTTGATTCTTGGTCCATCATTGAGCAATAGAATCTCCGCTGATTGAGATCCAGTCAGTTTGATTTGAAGTGCACATTTAAACTGACGGTGTGGTTCGTTGTATCTCGGGAACGGAACGCGATTTTTGCCTGTGCACGGAGGGCGGCGTATCTGTTTCAAGGACAACGCATAGCGTGCCTCGAACCTGATTCTAATTCTTATACTCATTCTAGTATTTCATGTGTATATTTGTCTATTTATGTGCATAATTTAGTAGTATTTCAGCCCTCTTTTATGTGACAATCCCAACAATCTTGAAACAGATATTCTTTGTTCTTGTTGATTGAATACTACTGCAATTATGGGTGTTGACAAATCATTGAAGCCTGATAAATTTGATGGAAAGAATTTCATGCGATGGCAAACAAAGATGAAATTTTGGTTGACTCAATTGAATATATTCTATGTTATTTTTGATGTTCATGTAGAAAAAACTGTATCTTCTGAATCTGACAAGACTGCTAGTTCATCTGAAGTTGGAACTATTAAGGCTGTTGATATTGATAAATTCAAACAAGATGATGAACTGTGCCATGGACAAATATTGAGTGTCTTGAGCAATGAGTTATATGATTTGCATATGAATACTAAATCTGCTAAAGAGCTATGGGATACCCTTGATAAGAAATTTGGAAAGGAGCATGAAGGGGAAGAAAAATATGTTGTAGGCGAGTATTTTGACTACAAGATGATCGATAACAAATCTGTTAGAGATCAGGTTGTTGAGATACAGAATTTGGTAGCAAAGATCATTGGGAAAGGCATTCCCGTTGACGAGAGGCTCCAAGTTCCGGCGCTTATAGATAAGCTACCACCCTCATGGCAGGATTTCCAGGTTAACTTGAAACACAAAAGGGACGCAATGTCCGTTGATGATCTTATGGTGGCCATACAAATTGAAGAAAAGCATAGAGGTAAGATGAAAATCTTACAAGGCTCATCTTCTGGGGTCAAAGACAGTGTTCAAGCAAATGTTGTAGAAGGGAAACCAAAGTTTCATGGTAATAAGAAGAACAACAGGAAGTTTAAGAATAAGTCTTTCAAACCTAGTTCAAATATCCATAAGGACAAGAAGTTGAAGGTTTGCTGGGTCTGTGGGAAACCGGGACATTTTGCAAACAAGTGCAAAGAGAAGAAAGGTCAGGACCATAGTCATGGTGGGGCTGCATCTTCTGCTCATGTTAACATGGTTACTTCAGATGACAGGTTAGTATTAACTAATTCTGAAATTAACTTGGCATGTGAATCTACCGATTGGTGGGTTGATACAGGGGCAACTGTTCACATCGGTGTTGATGTTTCTTCTTTTTCTTTCTATCAGGAAGTAAAGGATAGGACTGTGACGATGGGGAACTCCTCTGAGGCTAGAGTTTATGGAGTTGGAAATGTGGACATCCGGTTTACATCGGGGAACACGTTAACTCTTCGTAATGTGATGCATGTGCCTAGTGTGAGGAAGAACCTTGTTAGTGGAGTACTTCTTAGTAGAGAAGGATATAAATTAGTGTTTGAGTCAAATAAAGTTGTAATAACTAGACATGGTACTTTTATTGGCAAAGGCTATGTGTGTGATGGCCTCTTTAAACTAAATTTGGTTTCTTGTAATAACTCTTTATTTCAAGTAGATGACTCTTTAGTTTATCATGTTGATTCTTTTGATGTGTGGCATATGAGACTTGGACATGTGAATTTAAATACTATTAAAAGAATGATGAATCTTGATTTGATTCCGAAATTGCATGATGTATCTAGTGATAAATGTGAAATATGTGTTCAAGCAAAACAACTTAGGAAACCTTATAGGTCTATTGATAGGTCTACATGTTTGCTTGAATTAGTTCATTCGGATATATGTGAATTGAATGGATTAATTACTAGGGGTGGTATGAGATATTTCATTACATTTATTGATGATTACTCTAAATATTGTCATGTTTATTTACTAAAGTCTAAAGACTTTTGAGAAGTTTAAGGTCTATAAGATGAAGGTTGAGAATCAAACTGAAAGGCGGATTAAAAGATTAAGGTCTGATCGTGGTGGGGAGTATTATTCTCTTGAATTTTGCAAGTTTTGTGAAAATCAAGGAATAATACATGAGACCACAATGCCTTACTCTCCTCAATCTAATGGAGTGGCAGAAAGAAAGAATAGAACTTTCATTGACATGATTAATTCTATGCTTTCCTCTTCGGGTCTACCGAAGAATTTATGGGGAGAAGCAATTCTTTCTGCTTGTATGATCTTAAACCGTGTGCCTCATAAAGGACAAAATACAACTCCTTATGAGTTAATGAAAAGAAGAAAACCAAGCTTAAAGTTCATTAAGGTTTGAGGATGTCTTGCCAAAGTGAAAATCCCAAACGTGAAAATGGATAAGCTAGGTTCAAAAACATATGATGCGGTGTTCATTGGTTATGCACAAAATAGTAGAGCATATCGGTTTTTAGTAATTGGGTCAGATCGACAGGATTATGCACCTAATACTATTAAGGAGTCCGATGATGTAACATTCTTTGAGAATGTATTTCCTATGAAGGAAAAGAGTAAAGCTGTAGTGCATAAAGAAGATGGATCATCATCTTCTATTCCAAGAATTGAAGATTCGGATACCAATGTAGAGGTTAGGAGATCTAAAAGAACCAGAATAGAGAAGAATTATGGAGATGACTTTTATACTTATATGATAGAGAATGAGGATCCTTTGACATTTAGTGAGGCTATGTCATCTAGTGAATCTCCTTTATGGAAGGAAGCGGTACAGAGTGAGATGGATTCAATCCTTGCACATGGGACGTGGGTTCTAACGAATCTACCTCCAGGGTTTAAACCCATTGGGTGCAAGTGGATCTTTAAAAGAAAATATTATCCTGATGGATCCATTGAAAAGTACAAAGCTAGATTAGTGGCTAAAGGGTATAGTCAAAAGGAAGGTCAAGATTTTTTTGACACGTATTCTCCTGTGACCATGATAACTACAATTAGAGTGCTTATTGCATTGGCAGCTCATTATAACCTCGAGATCCATCAAATGGATGTCAAAACAGCATTTTTAAATGGTGAATTGGAGGAGGAAATCTATATGGAGCAGCCTGAAGGTTTTGTAGTTCCAGGTCAAGAAAGAAAAGTATGTAAGTTAATTAAATCTCTCTATGGGTTAAAACAGGCTCCTAAGCAATGGCATCAAAAGTTTGATAATGTTCTTCTTTCTAATAATTTTGTTGTATGTACATCGGATAAATGTTTATATTGGAAGTCTTTTAACGATAGTTTTGTGATGTTATGTTTGTATGTTGATGACATTTTATTGTTTGGTTATAATGTGGATCATATCAATAAGGTTAAGGGTTTCCTTAACGAGAATTTTGATATGAAAGACTTGGGTCTTGCCAAAGTCATATTGGGCTTAAAGATTGATAGGACTTCTAATGGAATAGTTGTGAGTCAATCACACTAAGTGGAGAAGATTCTAAAGAAGTATGGTTACTTCGATAGAAAACCTGTCAGTACGCCGTATGATTCAAGTGTAAGACTTAAGAAAAATCTTGGGGAAAGTGTGTCACAACTTAGATATTCACAGCTGATAGGAAGTTTGAGTTATCTGGCAAACTGCAGTAGACCGGATATATCCTATGCTGTGGGAAGACTAAGTAGATACACTAAGAGCCCTAATGAGTCTCATTGGATTGCCATTGAGAGAGTATTCAGATATCTGAAGGGAAGTGTAAATTTTGGTTTACATTATTCCGGGTTCCCTGCTGTATTAGAAGGATACAGTGATGCAAATTGGGTATCAGATTCTGATGAAACAAAGGCCACGAGTGGTTATGTATTTACACTTGGTGGTGGGGCAGTTGCATGGAAATCTTCCAAGCAAACTGTGATAACAAGATCTACTATGGATGCTGAGTTAGTAGCTCTTGATAAAACTGGAGGAATGGCGGAATGGCTTAGGGATCTATTAATAGATATACCCTGGTTAAATAAACCAATTCCTGGAATATTGATTCACTGTGATAGCCAATCAGCGCTTGATAAGGTTAAGAGTAAGAATCATAATAAGAGGTCCTCCAGGCATATTGAACTAAGGTATAAAATCTTGCACAAGTTGTCTACATCGGGAGTCATTACCTTAAGTTTCATACGATCAATGGATAACTTGGTTGATTCGTTTACTAAAGGGTTGTCGGCAGGACAAGTCCTTAACTCATCTAGGGGAATGGGGCTTAAAGCCTATGATTTAAGTCATCGTTAGTAGCAACCCAATCTCTCTGAGTGGAGATCCCACGACGAAGATTCAATGGGTAATAACAAGCTAATGCGTGATTTGGAGAGCACTATTATAATAAATTGTATGCTCGTTCCCGTGTGATGATGAGAGTGCTCTACTGCATATGAAACAGGATGACGAAAGTCTTAATGAGGTCAAGGCTTAAAAAGCAGGGTATTTTTATGCAGATTACCCTTGGAGACTGTCACCTATATGAGTGCCACTGAGGTCGCAGTTAAGGAGAACGAGGGCTTGTTCTCTAATGTGCAACTCATGAAAAGATACAAGGCGCATGGCCATAAAGCGCTACCCCGAATGATCTCGAAAAGGGAGTTACTCTAACTGTTAGGTTTGTCAAAACTCTTGCTCTAAGGTTCAAGTTCAAGACTTAGTTCACTTCGAACTTGTGAGAGTGGCGGCCTACCAAACTAGGTGTAGGTTCAAACCCGCAAGGTACCTATCGCCGAAAACTTAGAGTACTATTGCTCAATGTCTCATTCATGTGTCGTATGCATTTTAGTATATAGAATGGTTTAATATCAAGTCATGGTGGGGATTGTTGAAATTTGACTTGAAATTAAACAAATTAATTTAAAAATGCTGCGATCGATCGGCACAATAACGCGATCGATCGTGTTACGATCGACCGTGATAAACACGATCGATCGTAGTTACTGGAATTTTAGGATTTGTGCACCGCGACAAAACGATCGACCGTAATTTTAGGTTAAATAAGGCGATAGATCGCAAAGCGATCGGTCGGCTTATAAAACGATCGATCGGCTAAGCGGTTACAGCGAGTAAATGGCCGTTTTCTCCGCGGAAAAGTGTGTCTCTTCTTCCAGAAAAGGCCCAACAGCGTTCTTCTTTATATATAGAACGATTTTCTGCAGAGAAGAAAAACAGAAACAACAAAATAATTCATTCTTCTTCTCTCTTGATTCTTGGTCCATCATTGAGCAATAGAATCTCCGCTGATTGAGATCCAGTCAGTTTGATTTGAAGTGCACATTTAAACTGACGGTGTGGTTCGTTGTATCTCGGGAACGGAACGCGATTTTCGCCTGTGCACGGAGGGCGGCGTATATGTTTCAAGGACAACGCATAGCGTGCCTCGAACCTGGTTCTAATTCTTATACTCATTCTAGTATTTCATGTGTATATTTGTCTATTTATGTGCATAATTTAGTAGTATTTCAGCCCTCTTTTATGTGACAATCCCAACACAATCATTGGCGGTTATATGCAAACCGGAGATGTCAAGCTTGCGCGAAGTTTATTTAATGAAATGCCTTATCGAGATGTAGTTGCATTGAATTCAAAGATCAATGGGTATGTCAAGAACGGAATGTTGAAAGAAGAATTGGCATTATTTGTTGAGATGCCTAAACAGGATACTCGAGCGTGGAATTCTATCCTAAAAGGATATGTTCAAGAAGGTGAAATGAATAATGCACTCAGTTGCTTCAATAAAATTCCCGAGAGAGACCAAGCATCTTGGAACATCATGATCTCTGGATACCAAAGTGAGGAAGCGCTAAATATGTTCTGTAGAATGATCCAAGACGAATTCAAACCTGATCAAGGATCATTTACTGTTGTGATTTCTGTTTGCGGTTTTCTGGCTTTTCTTGGATGGGGAAAAGTTGCGCTTGCGTGTGCAGTGAAGTATGGTTTTGATCATGACATAAGGGTCATGAGTTCCTTAATTGCCATGTATGCGAAGTGTGGCTTCATAGCTGAAGCTTCTAATGTCTTCAGTAAGATGTTAAAACGGGATATGGTCGCATGGAATGCCATGCTACCATGGATCTGCCTCACAGACATTCAACCTTTTCAGATCTATGATTGAAGCTGGATGTCGTCATCTTCCTTGGCATGTTATCAACTTGTTCTCACAATGGCTTAGTCGATGAAGGTCTCAAGTTATTTAATTCTATGCAATATGAGTGGAAATTGATTCCTAGATCGGAGCATTATACGAGTGTTGTCGATCTCCTTGGACGATCTGGAAGTCTAAGTGAAGCTTATAGGTTTGTACATCAATTAATGCATGGGAATGCTTATTAAGTGCGTGTAGAGTTCACGGGAGTTTAGAACTGGGTGAGCTTGTTGCTAAGCGACTGCTGAAAAATAAACCTTCAGATGGAGGATTATATGTGCTTTTAGCAAACATTTATGCTGCCAAAGAAATGTGGGAGGATGCAGCAAGAACCAGAACCATTATGAAAGTGCATGGTGCAAGAAAGGAACAATCTTGTAGTTGGATTGAGATAGAGAGAAAGATGAGTGCATTTGTGTCTTCTGATAGGTCTCATTCTCAAACCTTAGCTGTACAAAATGTTTGAGAGAGTATTAACCTCATCATGGAAGATGTGAGTTAAAGACTTACAGTGATATAATTAACAGAAGAAAAGCCTTTAGGGTCCACAGTAAGAAACTAAGACTTCTCATGATTTTCTTCCAAAGCCATGGTTTTCGCATGTTAAACAAATATAATGGCAATAGTCGAGTTTCACACATAGGATCAATTATAAGAAGCAGCCTAGCTGCTTGTTTTAATTAGATTCCAAAGGACTACACATTTTTGGTCGAGTTATTGGACATTGTCTCCCAAGATTATATCAAAAACAGAATTCAATTACCAGTAGGCCTTGATAAGCCTGTTCTACCTCCCTTGTCAAAATTGATGTGATGAATGCTTCTGGTTGTGGTGATTTTCTGCATTGCCACCCACCACCAATAGCTCCCATATCACAGAAACAATATCGCTTCATTGATCATTCTCTGCCAGGAGTGCCTACAGCTTTAGTTTAGTTAGATCAATTTTAGGAACAGGATATGTATAGGCCTCGTAATTTATCATCTGGCCCAGCGAACTCAGCTTTGTCATGGTGGTTATAAGATCAACCTGAATCAAAAGGTCACGTCCATATTAAGTATTTAAGATCAGCTAGGGCTGGAAAACACAATAAGCTAAGGTGAAGATTAAAGCTTCATATAGTTTGAAACTTTTTCTTTCTAAAAGAAGTTCACCCTCACCTCGTAGTCTGTCTGAGACACAGTTTCTCTGCTTCGTTGATATTTTTGAACCCAAGGGAAAACTTCAGGATCTGTGGCCAGCAAACTTTCTGTGGCTAATTGGTCCGGGCCAAGAAATGCAGACATCACAGCTAACTGTATAATTTCATCATACTTTAGACAGAAATCGTAATGATGAGTCAAGAAAATATCCTGCTGCAGCTACTTCTGAGTTTCCACCAGACCATCTAGCACTATCCAAAGTGGTTGAAGTACATTATTTGAGCATGATCTTAATAAATCTATTTGGCTATTTGTAAGCATGCCTATAGGAAATGACAGCGTAGCCCACAAGCATATAAATATAGTTGGAATACGCAAATTTCTCCAAGTTAAGTGTTGCTTTAACCGTCCAAACTCGTGGAGACAATTTAGCTCTTATTTCCTGGGATCGTTTGCAATTCAAATCCCCACAACAACATATCAACGCCTCAATATAGTGTAGGGCTAAATATAATCCCTGTATCAGAGACTTCATGTTGCAATATATTCGCACTTGTCTTGTTATTGACATCAGATCAAGGACAAATAATACCAAAGTAGTAAACTATAAAAATACCTGTCGGGGCCCAAAACCAATCGCTGAAAACTTGTCTTTCATTTCCTGAACTGAGGCTTTACCCCATTGTGGAATCCTTCCCTCTGGATCTGGTTCCTGAGCATCAGTGCGCCCAAACTGTCTTTCGAACAAGCCCCACTGGAGATATATGAATACATGCAGCGGATTGTACTCAGTGTTAATAATCTTTAATATGCAAAAGAAAGCTTTAAATCAATAAAAAAATTGTTGTATAGGTGCATATGTTGAACATGCAGAAAAGCAGCACACGGTGAGGCCCACTAGTCAGGACCATAACTTATTGGCCCACCCATGGGCTTCACACTCATGCCCACTTTTCTGCCTGATGCCCCATCGGCCATATAATATGGAGTAACTCTTTTTTCTATGAAATATAACTCTGTTTCTATTCCTTTATTAAGGAAATGAATCAGGAGGGAAATTTTAGTTTCATACTCTGCCGAATATATCCAAATTCTAATATACAGACTAAAATGTCCGCCAGTATAACACAGTTGAATGGATGATGCCAAATTCCATTTAGCCATATGAATGACAACAATGATGACAAAATGAAAATAAGCCCATGAGTGGGGGGGGAGAGGTCAACCTGACCATTTGATCCGTATGCAGTGTAAAGTAAGTTCCCTTTCTCTTCGTTCCCACCACATTTGCGAATTGCAGAAGCCAGGAATGTACTTTTTATTGCAGATTGTGCTGCAAGAGAGAAAGAGAGGTAGGCTGGTAAATGTTTATCACTTGTTCGCTATTAAAACCAATAGGAAACAAGCAGGATCAATTATGTCAAGCTTACTGAGCTAAAACTGGCTTGGGTTTTGAAAAATAGAGATCAATATAAACTATGTAGTGCACCTGGACTAAACTCTTAAAAATGAATGTTTAGTTATTATCAGGGAGACACATAACAGATGTCTTTGTATTCAAGAACTAGGGAAGAAATAACCTCCATATTGGATGAGATCTGCATATGCAATTGGCCCTCCCTTTGAGTAAGAATCAATTTCTTTTTTAGCATCTTCCAGAAGACCCAAAGCAGCAGAAAGGCCACTATTTTCTAGTCTACTTATCTCTGGGCTTCACAGAGGAATTTACAAAACAATGCATCACTTAAAAACTTGTTGCTAAGAGTTCACTATCCAAGAAGATCCAACTAATTTAATCAGAATGTTACCTCAAGCGAATCGATCCATTTGGGCCCCCAGATTTTGTAAGCTACAGGTTATGTCTCAATAAAATCAATTCAAAAGAATCAAATTGAAAAATATGCATAGGGATGATTGAATTCTGACCTTGTCGTATGTTAGAGTATCGTTTAGTGCGAGTGTCAGTATAGAAGGGATTAGCTCTGGATGTTCCTAGGTGTCAAGAATAAACTTAATTAAAGCCAGGGCGAATCACAGTACCGTTCTGAATATCTCACGAAGCATCAGTTATACCAATTCACAAGAGATCTTTGCATGATATAGCTAAAAGAAGAAATGAAATGTAGCAATGGAGACTTCTACCTTAAAAGCTTTGTAAAGAGTTCCTTTGATATTTGCTGCAATATCATGAATTTACCAAGTTACCACGTAAAGCTCGATCACTAACTTTGCACTGTTTCGGTAAGAGACTCAAAGTAACTGGTACAAATGGGTAAATGTATTATAACTTACACAAAAATTCAGAGCGTTGCCTCCGTTGGATTAAATCAGCAGCCTGAGCAATTTGCGTGAATGAACTTGAGCTTCCTAATATTTCCTAAAGAGCAAAAGAAAACCATTACAGGATTATTTTGATTAGGGATAGCTAAGAAACAGAAATTATCTCAAAACAACATATAATTGGAGGAATAAGGCCAGCAAGGTGAAGTAGACTTCACGTTCTTTTTGTCAAGTCAAGTTAGCCAGTTAACTATGATCCCTCGTGCAAGACAAGATTTCTAGTTTCCACATTCCTATTTTTAAGGGGTAAATGTAGCTGCAGGTGTTTTAGAACCAAGTTATGCTGAAAGCTTGAGAAGCTAGCGAGGGACCAACAATGGTTATCAGCCGAACCAACCAACACCAATATGACAAACCAAACCAACTATCAAAATAATGCTCCCCCAAATGCACAAGCACGCTTGTGCGGGAACATGAACCCAGAATGGAACCCAGGACCTCCATGCTCTAATACCATGTTAGAACCAAGTTGCCTCAAAGGCTCGAGATCGGGACTTCTTTGTAGCAGAACTGGTTCTCCAGTGAAATCTGTTGGTCTCGCAGAAATTATTAGGGGTTTTCACTGATCCTTTATGGAGAATTAGATGGTCTTCCAGAGCAGGCCTTTTATTTGGTAGGTAACATTGATGAAGCTACCGCGAAGGCTAAAAACTTAGATGTGGAGGGCAAATTGAAGAAATGACCTTAAATCTTTGTATACTGATTCCTAATCGTATTATTTGGGATTCAGAAGTGAAAGAAATTATTTTATCTACTAATAGTGGCCAAATTGGCATATTCCGAAACCACGCTTATCAGTCAAACCAACCAACACCAATATGCCAAACCAAGCGATATACCAATCTATCAACAGATATACTTGCAAACAGTGCATGATTCCCTCAACAATAAATAATTTTTTTCATTCAATGCTTTACTTATGCAAACCTGCAATAGGTGTCCGCTCAACATTTCCCAAAAACAAATGTGATTCTCAGAAAAATAAAAAAGATGACGAAAAAGTGCATCAGAAGCAAAAAAAAAAAAATCCTGTTCGAATTCAAATGTTACCTATGCATTTTAAAAAGGGAAAAGTTTAAATGAGACTTGTTTGCTTGTATGAACCTAGGTAATCTCAAGCCATCGGATCTTGATCTGATGGCTACAAGGGTGGGTGATGAACACCTATGCATTGACCGTCGGATCAAAATTTAACGGTTCGAGATGACTTAACTCATGTATGCTGCATGAGACAAGTCTCATGTAAACGGGACTCTTCTAAGAATATCGAAAAGGTAGAGTTAATATCAGGCAAATGCTACATTCCCACAATAGAGAATTAATTGGTAAAGAATGGAAACTATCAAACAATACAAGCAAACATGTGGAAAAGGAACCAACTTTTTCTGACAAGCTCCCAATTGTACAACAGAGATCAATTAACATAACAAAGAGATACGTTGACAGTAAATTCATATTGATGGCATGTCTTGACTGAGCCCACATACCACAGCAAACAACAGCGTGATAGATTATACTGGAAGTTTTAAAATTATACTGGGAATTAGGATCACATACCACAGCAATGAGAGTACCAACGCCTTTTAGAACATCCCTTCGGGGGAAGACGTCTCCATCAGTAGTTGAAGCATCCAGTCGACAACAAGAAATGTTCCTCTGTTTGAAATGAATGTGTTATAAGAGACCCTGTTTGCCGAAGTCGTATTAGCTAAACTAACTTGCATCCCTTCATTTTAAGCCCAAATACCCATAAAAATAATAAAGCGCAAAAAAAAGTGCCATGGAAATCTATCAAGTATAAAGCCTCTTCCTCTTGTTTTCAGTTCCAAGCGAATGTGGTAGCACTTACTGCCATGTTTTTGGGCATGGAAGGTGGGGAGAGAGGAGGATAAGAAGAGGGGACAGGGATGATGGAACCAAAGGTCGACACCATGGAAAGCGCCATCAGTTAGTTGTTAAGTTGAGGGAACCTCCAAGAAGTCCGCTCCCAAGACGGCCGGCGGTGGCGGTGAATGGCAATTGGCAAAGGTAAGGTGGGTGCTTCTTCCTGTCGTCGAGATAGCTATGTTTTTTTTTTTTTTTGGCGTTGCTGCTGCTTGTGTGCAGCAAAAAGAGAAGAAAAAAAAGGAATGGATAAAGGCTGCTTTCTCCTCATTGGCGGGAGAGGCGCCCACTTGCGAGTCTGTCGCCGCTGTCTGGTGGTGGTGAAAGTCCTCGATTCCAGTATCTTTTTCATAACTCATTAGCTGATCTATTAGTTAGAAAGATAATTGTATTTTGGTTTTCTTAGTGTTAGATCTTTATAGTATAGAGGGCAACTTAGTCAAATTTATTTTTACTTATGTTTCTTATTTTATGATTTTTTATGTTACGATATAGGATCAGTTCCCCTCTCATGTAATTCAGTTTTATGTAATTCAGTCTTTTTCAATTTAATAATACAGTTTAGTTGTGAGAATTCTTACATGGGATCATAGTTTTGATTATTTTCCTGTGCCTGGAAGATTTGGTTCCTTTGTCGGCTGGTGGCCATTGCCCCCGTCGGCTAGGCCTTGTGCCTGATATGTCTTTTGGCAGAGTTTCCGCCTGGCTAGTGCTTCTGTAAATTGGGTTGTTAGTTATTAGGGATTGTAGGAGGAGGATATCTGTGAAAGATTGGATTTTGGAGTTTGAATTGGGTGGATTTTGGTGGTTGCTTGATTGGGTCTCAATACTTCTGATTTGAGGCTTTGGACTAGATGACTTGCTGATCGATCTCGGCCTATAGCAGAAAAGTTTGTTGGGAAGCCGACAAAACTCTAGTTCGCGAGGTACTGTTCATCACACTGCTTATGGTTCATGTTCATCATACTATTCATGCAATCTCTCATTCAAGAAGTCCTTGGTCATGGCTATTCGGTTGAACCGACGCCTTACTGACAAAAATTAACCCAAAAGGCGTCGGTTCAACCGACGCCTTTAAGGTTAGCATAAAGGCGTCGGTTGAACCGACGCCTTTCAGTTTATAAAGTAAGGCGTCGGTTCAACCGACGCCTTTATGTTATAAAGGAAAGAACCGACGCCTTTATGCTAACCTTAAAGGCGTCGGTTGAACCGACGCCTTAAAAACACTTGGTTAAAAAAAAAAAACCGAAAGGCGTCGGTTCAACCGACGCCTTCCAAACACTTGTTCAAAAAAAAAAAAAACCTAAAGCATAAAGGCGTCGGTTCAACCGACGCCTTCCAACCGACACCTTCAAAATCACCTTTCTCTTTGAGGACGAAATCTACAATTTTTCAAACCTGATAAACACACACATCACAATACAACATCACAACCTAATAACAAGATAAATTTTGTATTCTCTAATACAACATGACGCAAAATATATACAAAATATATTACACGACATCAAAGTATTACAAATGTATTTATAAAATTACAAGAAGTGTTTATTCAATTCTCCTCAACCTATTCCTACCCCGTCCTCGTTCTCGAACTGGAATATCCTCAGGCTCAACGTCAGGTAAAGCATCTGAAGACGAAGCTGCCTGACGTTGAGCACGAAGTGCACGCTGTCGCCGAGTATATACTTTCGAAGAAAGAGGCCTCTCAACTTGCTCCAGCGGGGCATCTGGAACAACAGGTGATGGGGTAAAACTTCTCGTGTTAGCTGATGATGTCAGAATCTCGGGTTCTGGAACAACCTCCAATCCTGGAATCTCAGTAACAACTGGTCGAAGTAATGGCAAACTCGCAAGAACATGTCCAGAGCGATCGTGTAGCGTCTGACAGGCCGCTAGCAAGCTCTCATATGATCGGTCCACCAAAGCTGCGCCCGTCTGATCAAATGTCTGTCGTGCAAGAGTAAGCTAGAAAGAAAAACACAGGTATGTTATCTACTCACTACAAAATACTAGTGAATAAAATCAAATATGAAGTTAATGATACTCACCAACGCCCGCTCAGTGTCACCTCTTGGTTGATATAACATATCTGGCTCATGCATGGGTGGCATGATAAGTCTCCTAGTGATGCTCAAATACCATCTCATGTATGCATCTCGCTCAGTCATAGCAGGCTCCCCTTCAACGAGAGTGATCGTCCGGTCGTCCCATCTAGTAATGTAGGCCGCATGATGCGACCTCCAATCAAAACTACCTCGGCCTCGGCGCGATACTCGTTCAATGAACTCAACCATAAGAGGGGGAAAAACTTGTTCAAATCCATATTGTAACATGACCCGATCCGGAACATGCATCTCGACGATGTCGACACATATAAGCGGCGTCCTAGATAGCCACACATGCGCTCCATCCGTACAAATTCCAGGTAACTGTGCTAACACATCATCATGATATGGTTGCCATATTACCTACACAACATATGAATATGATACTTTACTTTTTGGTGAAATGTACATTTGTCATATTCATAACGCATGCAATATAAAGGAGTAATACCTGGCCGGATCGTTGATAGTCCAACTCCGATCTATACAACGCCAAGACACTGTGAGGATTCACAGTTTTTGTCTTCTTGGCATTCCACCTAACATAACGAGGATGAGGAATAAATTATCTAAAATATAACATCATCAAATACCTTTAACAAATAACACATACCGAACTCCTAACGGTGATAAACCATCTAGTGGAGTGCTCCTAATGTTTGGACGACCGACATGCAACCTCTCCCACGACCATAACTGTTTGCCACATACACACCCAACATGAATCAAATGTTATACTTATGAAAAAATATACTAGTCAAAGATAATTGATGGTTTACCTGGACAAGGGTGACGCACCCGGCAATCCCTGATGTGCATGATTGACAAGCTTTTCCCAACTCTCTATACAGGTAAGCGAGGGTGGCACTACCCCATGCATACTGTCCCGCAGTGTATAAATCCTCTAACAAAAGAAGATACATCGGGTGCACATGGCTACTGCTGCTATCGGCAAATATAGTGCTACCGAGCAAATAGAGTAAATATGCTCGTGCGTGTTGCTCGACTTCAATCTCTGTGGCATCTTCCGACAGGCGACTGAACTGCTCTCTCAACCACAACAGACTTACCCTACTTCGTCCTTTCAATGATTCGCGTGGAGGTACTTGTCCAAGAAGGTGCAAGTACACTTCATTCCAATCAATTCCCACAGTCGAGCAACACACAGCAATGCCGTCAACTCGGAGTCCGAGAAGTACTGCAACATCCTGTAATGTGATCGTCATCTCCCCCAAATGCAAGTGGAATGTTTGTGTCTCCCTCCGCCATCTCTCAACTAGGGCGGTGATGAGAGCCCTATCAATCCTGATGTACTGTAATCGTATGAAATCACCAAATCCAGCCATCTCAATGTATGGCAAAATGCGCGCATCAACTAGCCAATGACGCACATTTTGCCAGTGCTCGGTGCATTCAATGCACCCGGGATCCTATACAATTTACATGGATGGAAAATTGTTAAATATATGTACAAGTGTAAAACTAAGGAGATAATGATTATGCACATACCTCTCCCCTCCATATGCCATCAGATCTGTGAGTGCTCTGCTCTGTCAGGACGGAGGGATCAATCGGTCCTGGATCCATAATATCTACAAAGAAACGAACAATTAATCATAACTTCAAAGAATGTGGACAACAAGTTAAGTTACATATTAAGATGATTGTATGCAAGTACCAATCAGCAGAAGGTGTGTTTTGGCAATGACGCCTGTTATGACCAACTTGGTTGCAATTCCCACAATGGTAGTGAGCTCGACCATCTGCTCTCATGCCCGCACTATCCATCGCATTATGTATTCTCCTACTGCGTGGACGACCGGGTTTTCGTGTTACCCTTGGGGGCTTCACCACATACTCAGGTGACTTTTCCTCCCAAAATTGTCGATCTGGAGGCGGATAGAATTCGGCTGCATATACCTTTCTATATGCATCAGATGTATAACAATATCCAACTAAATCGCCGATGGGTCTTCTTCGCCTCGCATGGACAACAATTAGATGACGACATGGGTGTTTGTACACTTGAGGGTAATTGCAAGAACATGTATGATCGTTTATATCCACCGCATATTTTCTACCACGCATTGTTTTCACTTCATACAAGTGAGAATTGATTTGGTCAGCCCACATGCTGCCAATCAGGCGCGTTTGTTCTTTAATCTTCAATTCAATAGTAGGGGTGTATGGGGTTGTCATAGCCAACCCGGCCGAATGTCGCTTCACAAAGAATTTGACAATTTTGTAGAATGTGGCCGACACTAAGGCTTGCACAGGTAATGATCGAGCCCCCTTCAACACGCTATTTAGACTTTCAGCCATATTTGTTGTGGTCATTCCAAATCTTCTAAAACCATCATGAGCAAGCGACCACAATTGAGGTGATAATCCACCTTCCTCACTGAGTAGCCATTTTGCCTCTTGACTTTCTGCACCGATAAGTTTCATCTTTTCATCAAACTCGTCTACAGTAAGCACATATGCAGCTTCCCCTATCAACCTCGTCAATACATCATTTTTAAACTTCTTATGAAAATTTGCCTTGATGTGCCGGATACAATATCGGTGACAAAAATGCGGCTCTGGAAACACCTCTGGCACAGCCTTTTGCAACCCTTTATGTCGATCGGATATGATAGTGATAGATATCCTATCAAGGATAACATGCTCCTTCAACATACGTAAAAACCATCTCCAGTTAGGATAATCCTCACCCGAAACAAGGGCAAATGCAAGAGGGAACAAACCCTTGTGCCCGTCGTTTGCAGTCGCCGCCAAAAGAGCTCCTCCATACTTACCTGATAGGAAAGTAGCATCAACACTTATGACGGGGAGACAATGTTTAAAACCCTCGATACATGGCCCAAATGCCCAAAACGCCTTCTCAAACCGTCGATATGTACCATCTTCCATTTCGGTCGTCACCAACCTACACACGGTTCTCGGATTGGCATTAACTATTGCCTCCATGTACATTGGCAACAATCGATAGGACTCAACCCAATCACCATAGATTGCTTTAATGGCCATATTCCTTGCCGCCCATGCTTTTTTATATGAAATATCAACATGAAAAATCTCCTTAATCCTCTCTTGAATAAGCACTGGTGGGATATCTACTTCTGCTCTAATAGAGGGTAATATATGCCGACAGACAAACGCCGCAGTACATTGTCTATGACCTGTGTCTAGCTCGGAATTTCTACAAGTGTGTTCGCCAGTATATGTCTTCACTTTAAAATCATTACTCCCCTTCCTCATTGATGCATGTACTCTCCATGGGCAGTCAGGGTATTGACATCTTGCTGTGTACTGCGTCGGATTTGTACGCAACACTTTATAGCGAACATTATGCGCTATTGAAAACACCCTCAATGCGTGTACAAATTCATCTTTATTGTGGAATATTTGCCCCACATATATTGCTTCCTCATGATATGTCTCCTCATGCAAACCCCGATTTATTGCCCCATCTATTTCTTCATCAGTTAGTCGCGCCCACGTGGGCTCCTCCTCGTAAGGCAATTCTTCCTCAAAATCATCCAAGTTATCTGTAGCAATTGCGATATCCACCAAATCATCTCCCTCATTTTGAACCATCTCTTGCACACTATCCTCTCCTCGTACATCTTCAACATTAAC
Source organism: Houttuynia cordata (assembly GCA_039654745.1). Lineage (NCBI taxonomy): Eukaryota > Viridiplantae > Streptophyta > Magnoliopsida > Piperales > Saururaceae > Houttuynia > Houttuynia cordata. The sequence goes on along the minus strand of CM077505.1, from coordinate 64,015,289 downwards.
CTCAGGTGAATTAGGCACCCACTCATCATTTTCCCCATCCTCTTCCTCATTAATATTTCCCTCTTGCCAACCACTTGAACCAGGGTAAGTATAGGGGTTACGAAATGATGTTTGTGTGTCAAACAATTCACAACCTCGTGCCATGCCAAGATTCATCGCTTCATGAGCTTGAGATGTGTGCCTAAATTATTCAAAACAGTACTTATATCATAAATAAACAATTCACTTAGTCGTAAGTTGAATGGTCAAACTACATTTTGTAAATAAACTTACCTCCAACTCGGCGAAAGTTGAGGTTCGTTGCACGCTAGTGATATAGACAAATCATCTTCTTCATTATCTTCCACACGCCTTCCTCTAGAATTTTCTCTCGACCTATTTATGCGAGCACTCCTACTTGTGCCTTCGCCGTCATTTGCAAACCTAGGCATGCGCGCCTCTTTTTCTATAAATAGCTCGAAGCTAAAGACACGAGGCGCAAAATAGAGCATGACATGCATAGAATTATCATCATCAATTGGTATTATAGTAGTCCTTGTTCCCAAAACAGGCATCTTGTACTTCATACGAATTTTCCACAATCTTTGATCCCATCCCAATTTATTGACCACTTGCATCTCTAGTTCATCGTAAGTACTTGGCTTATTAATCAATAATCCTACGCTCTCACCGCCTTCGTATTCACCTCTATCAATTCTACCACCATACATCAACACAAACGGAAGCATTTCTCCCGCCATCTTTTCTCACAAAACAATTAACAAACACTAGCTAATTATTTTCAAATTATACAAAAGCTAAATCAATACATCAATATGTATTTTAAACGGATATTAAACGTATATTACCGGTGAGACGGAGCGGGGTCACGACTGGCCGAGGTGTCCGCGGAGAGAACGGCGGCGACGGCGTCGGTGGGGCGAGAGAGGGCGACGGCGGCGTCGGTGGGGCGAGAGAGGGCGACGGCGGCGTCGGTGGGGCGAGAGAGGGCGACGGCAAGGCGAGAGAGGGCGACGGCGGACTTGTTCGAGAGAGGGCGACGGCGGCCTCGTTCGAGAGAGGGCGACGGCGGCGACGGCGAGAGAGGGCGACGGCGGTGAGAGCGAGAGAGGGCGACGGCGGCGAGGGAGAGAGAGGGCGACGGCGGCGAGGGAGAGAGAGGGCGACGGCGGCGAGGGAGAGAGAGGGCGACGGCGGCGAGGGAGAGAGATGGCGACGGCGGCGAGGGCGACGGCGGCGGCGAGTTGTTAGGGCTCGGTGGGGAGGAGGCCGAGCCCGCGCGGCCACGGTTATATACGAAATAAAAGGCGTCGGTTCAACCGACGCCTTTCTGTTATAAAGAGATTTTGCTAAGGTAGTAAAAGACGTCGGTTGAACCGACGCCTCTCAGGAGGCGTCGGTTGAACCGACGCCTTTTGGGTTAATTTTTAAAAAAAAAGCCACGCTGGCGCCTGCGTGGCTTGTCAGAACACCATTCCGGGAATTATTTGCTACAGTGCGCTCTTTTGGTAAATTTTTTTTTTTGATGATTTTTTATATAAAATCCCCTTTAATATATCTAGTGAGAGAGGGTGTTAGAAGATAATTACTTGTATTTTTGTTAAGTTTTTAGTGTTAGATCTTTATAGTATAGAGGGCAGTTTAATTAAGTTTACTTATGTTTCATGTTTTAGGGTTTCTCATGTTAGGAATCTGATCTCTATATAAGGATAAGTTCTTTTATATAATTCAATCTTCTCAATTTAATAATACAGTTTAGTCCCGAGAATTCTTACATGATCATTCTTTTTTTTCCTTATCGGGACAAATTCCTTCTTTACCAATACTAATCACCATAACCGACTGATGAACTTCTACATTGTCAAACTGCCTTGACTCCTTTTGCGTGAGCTATTCATCGCCTCCGAGGGGACCAAAACGTAACAAAGAGAATGAAGAGAAGGGGAAGCAAAAGAAGTGGCTTGAAAATATGAGACCTTGTAAGCATAATGGACTCCACTCGAAATTGAATTCAATATGAGATATTCCAATTAAAGAGAGTTTGTTCAAATTGAGAAGAAGAATTAGCACGGAGAGAGGAAGTTCAGGTTTGCTGAAATTTCTAGTGGATGTAAAGCCCATGAGTTATTTGTTGTGGATGGATTCTGTTGGATTTTTGTATATCGTTTTCATCTCTAGTTCTAGAAAATTGCCGAGCCCAAAGCTGTTATTTACCTTTTGATGCATCAAAACTGAGCACGGCATTTTAAAAAAAAAAAACAAAAAAGAAAACTGAACACGGTTGTGCCATGAAAATGCGGTCTGAATAGATCAACAGTAAGTCATACGACACACTAACTATAGGTACGTGATCAAATCCAATTGTCGAACATTGTTGGTACACGATCCATCTACTTTTCCAACACCAACACTTGCTACTCTGTGAAACTAACCAACTTTGGACTGAGGCCATTTTCCAGCTTCATTGTTGTAAAATGAACCAAACCAGCGGTTGACTGCAAAAGTGATACATTTCTTTTCATCATGTGACATTCACTGTGCTTAGTAGAGGCAAAAAAATGAAGTCTTGAAATCCATATAGGTTACCAACCCATTCCAAGTTGGATGGTTTTGGGATCAAATCACTTAAATTTCTTAAACGAGATCTACTCAAATCCTATCTCAAATAATAATTTTCTGATAGCATCATCATCTAGACATGCTTCACCATGGTTCCAAATACCACAAAGATCCATTAAGTGCCTATTAAGAAGAGATAATTGAGCCAAATTATTGGTAATACATGACATAAGTTGGGAGGAAACTTTCGACTGACTAAAAATAGAGTAGGTCACTGCGGCTTCTTGCATGTGATGATCGCGAATTTGATCAAGTTCTTGTTGAATCCTTCGATCATCAGGGGCATTACTAGTGCCCCTTTAATGGTTTTCCATCCTGGTTCAGTAGAAGAAAAAATAGATGATACCTATGTAATGAACTTTCTGAACTCACACTGAATTATTCAAAGGCTTACCACTTGACAAAAGGGAAGAGAATCCCTTCCACGTTAGAGCAGAACGAATTACTGCTGGCCAGAATGGTGCCACATTAGCAGTCCAATCTGCAGCCCTGATATCCTGCCATCATGTACATAAGAAGAATTCACCAACATGAAGATATATGAAATCATTCAGATCCTCTTTAGTAAATATAATTATGTTCAGGTGACACATTTTAAATTTAGGTGAATATTACACAAGCGTAGAGCCCAACTCACTTGAAGCTTCGTTTTGGGGAAACATGTTCACATTGAGGGCAATTAGAGAAAATAGAGACAAAATGCTAAGGAAAACTTTATTATGATTCTTTGCACAAACAAACATATTTTCCACCATCAGTTACCCCTAAACCCAAATACTATGTTCATTTAGAGAAAATTTAGGTCCAGATAATCCACATACCTATGAATACATTTATCAGCATCATGATCGTAGCCAAATTATTTAGGGTCAGCACCATGCTATCCCATATATCTATTAACATGTGCCATATTTTGATGCTCAAAATAATTCGTTTCCCTTCTTTCTGTCCTAACCACGCACTGCCTATCCCTCTCCTTCTTTACGTTTCTAACATATATTCGAAAATTTTCTTATCATTGTCCCCTCTTCGGAGGGTTGCGTCAGGAAGGGCATCCGGCGTAAAAACTTGCCACTATATTTCTTTGTATGGATTTTGTACCATTTTGATTCCGATAAGAGTCAAATGTGGTATATAATCCATGCCGCCGACCCGAGATAGCTGGGATAAGGCGTATGATGATGATGATGATGATGATGATGATTGTCTTTGCACTATAGTACATTCTCTCCATAATGGATTGATAAGGGCCAGAGTACCACAAGAATGGATATATGTTAAAAGCACATAGCAGCTCTATGTACAATACCAGGTTAGATAGTTGATGGAGAAAAAAGTTGCACTTGCACAGTAGTATATAAAATGCATATGAAGGATTCTCAATAACTCTGGATACTCACTTGAAGAGAATGAGATTTTCTTTACTGACGAGCCACAAATAAAATTACCTCAAGTGAAAGAGACTGGGCTATCTTTACATAGTCAGCAGTTGAACACCACGCTGGAAGATAATAAGCATCACAAATTCTATCCAATAATTTTTTTTCTTCTGGCTTTAAAGAATCTTCAGAAGGTGCCAAATCTCTATGACACCAAGTAACTATAATTATAGTTGCCCCTGGTGATGCAACACGGGCCAACTCACTCACAAACTACAGGAAGAGAGAAAATCAGTCATTATTGATATGCTGAGATGAAAATGAAAATGCTGCCTTCAAAAGTACAGCAATTTAAGTTACCAAAAAAGACAGGATATAAATTTTCCCCCTACAAGTACACAAGCTTCCATAAATACATAAATAAGTAAGAAAAAGTTCTAAAGCTTTATTGTGATTGAAATAATGGAATTAAACAGCTAGATAGTAGCAGGCGATACCTTAGTTTTGTCAGGCATGTGCTCTCCACTCTCCATAGACCACACCAGGTCAAACTGGCTATCAGGGTAGGGTTGTTCCAGAGCATCGGCAACTTGGAAAAGGACCTGCTCCATTCTTATTGTTGTTACAAGTTGGCTGACACTATATTTAACTTGTATTTGACACCATATTGTTTTGTTGTGGTTTGGTACTTCTTCAAACAACTAGTTATATGTGAACAGGCATCCAAAGTGTGAGATTGAAATGAAAGTTTATGTGACCAAAATCCCAGGTTGGACCAATCAAGACAAAAATGAAACTTTAGGTGAAAGTTGCAAGTCCAAAATCCAAATTCATCGGAGTAGAATACAAACAATAATTTTGCCTTCTGAGAGAAACTAATTTATCCCAGGTAATTTCCATTTGGAAAGTAGAAAACAGTATGAAATGACAATTATGACGAGAACAAAATGAGTGGATGCAATAGAACTAGGAAAAAGCTCCTTAAGGGAGGCAAGGTCAGCCAAGAAGAGCATGGAAAAGCTAAGAACAACGTGAGGATGCACTAACTCAATGACTGAAATTTCCCATAGTGAAATGGGACAGCAGGGCTAAATTTCTGTCCTGATCCCATATACGTAGTTTTTATTATGTACGACCAAAGGTAAGAACATGAGTATATCTTTGCACCTTGTCTGCTAAACCCTCAGCGGCAGTTAATGCTTGAGCTCGTTGAGCTTGAACAGAGCTCAAGGTGATTCCTTGGCATCTAGCACCGAATCTTTTTGCCAAGTATCTGGAGCTGCCTCCAATCCCACAGCCAACATCAATTATGCTCTTGGGCTTCTTCAAAGGATCGTCTGCACTCATCACCGTGGACGTGGAGTGAACCATTTTTCAAAATTCAACAGTTGCAACATGGCATCTCAAAGTAAGAAAATAAGATCCTAAAACTGATAATCATCATTGTTACTTGAAATGTAAAAGTGGATGTGGATATGAAGCGATTAGTTCATCTGATGTCGCATTGAATTAGGCAAGAGCTCATTCATCATCGTGCAACATTTAAAATTAAATTCTCATCTTCTTACCTACTTGATTAAGTTGAAACTCTAGTGATGTTAATTAGCAAGGAGCAACATGGAAAGATAATTTCACATTATGAGAAGGAAATGTGCATAAGGAGCAGAATGATTTGCATAATCAACTTAAAATTTTCAATGATTAAGACAATGCTAAGACTTTTTTAGCTGAGATTAGAAAATAACTTACGAGTTACTTACAATACGATTGAAAAGAGTGGAGTGAGGGGAGAAAGAAGAGGCACATAGGGAGGACCTGAGACGCCGGCGAATTGGAGGGCCTCTTCGATCATACGGATCTGAGCGGAGCGGTGGTCGGACACGGAAGCTTCGACGCCGGGGTCGTAGAAGCCGTGGTGCATATGGTCCCCCCATACATCCTCCCACGCACCCGACGATTCATCGTAGAATTCCGCTATCCCCTCTCTCAAGCTCACCGCTAAAGTTGGCCCCGGCCTGAGACGCGCGGGGCTCCACCGCAGGTTTGAGTCGGGAGTGCAGCACCACCTGCCGGTGTTCCGGGCGGCGCGGTCTAGCTGGAAAAGAGGAGAGTGGGAGGGCCGGAGTAGGGTGGACATGGCGGCGAGATGGGGGGGTAGGGGTGGTGGTTTGCGTGTGTTGTGCTGTTTAAGCTAGCACTGGCACAAGCACACCACCACCCAGTTGCAGTGCGGTTGGCGCCAGAAAGAGGGTAGCTGCCAATGGCTTTGCAAATCGAATGTTTGGCAGCCATTTTGACAAGTTATTAAGAGGCCGTTTGGATCGTAAAAAATCCAAAACATCTACAGTTAAAAATTCACTTTCGCTATTTATTTTTGGATTTTTTTCATTGTAGATTTGTGAAACACGTCTTGAGGTGTTTCAATATCCACATTAAAAAAATTCAAAAATAACTAATAAACTGTAGATATTTTGGATTTTTCACGAATGCGGGGACCGTACCTGGACGTTACACTATCTCTAATATATGGGTCCCCACCAATACCCTTTTGGTACATACAAAGGCCCACCCACACAATATGTGTAGTGGGTAAACCTGAAAACAATCTCGGATGGGGACTAGGGTTCAATTTTATGTATGTGTTATTTTTGTTATTCACAGTCGCGCGACCTCCTTGCTTCCCTCACATAAACGTCTCTTGGGAAAGAAAAAACTCCAAAATCGGAAATGAAACCTCTCCCATTAACGAATTTTTTGGCTGGTTAGTTGTTGTGTATTTTGGAAAATCAAAACCAAATGTACTTACTACAGGATGGAGGAAGTATTTTCATGACAATTTGATCCGACATAAAAAAAAACCCCTCTCCATTTAGATAAACGGACGCAGAGGCGGGCAGACAAACGGCGATGTTCATTTAAGGCCCCCAGTCATTTCAATAGCCATTATCAATTTGCTGAAAATGCTCTAAGAGGCTGGTTCAGTGGATCACGCCTCATCTAGTCGATCCCCTCCCCCCCAAAAAAAAGATGTGTGGTGATGCAACAAAAAAGAGAGGAAGATGAATGGTTGGTAGGAATTAGGACCTCCGGCATCCTCCATCTCATCTCCAGACGCGGCAGAGGATCCCTACCAGTCAGCTGTCAACCCCTCCGCCCCCGCCACACTCCAGTTTGCTTCCCTTACAAGGAAGGAAGGAGGCTGATCGATCCACGTACTTCTTCCACCTTGGAAAAGCTATTATAAGAAGCTGAAACATTTACAAGGAAGAAGGAAGGAAGCTGGAACATTTACCTCTTGTTAAGAAGTATTATAAGAAGCCGGAACATTTACATCGGATCCCTGGGAAGGAAGGACAGAGACATGTCTGCCGCTTTTCCGGCCGATATCATGGTCGTCCCCTTCCACGGCCAAGGCCACCTCTTCCCCTCCGCCGAGCTCTGCCTCCATCTCGCCGCCCGCAACTTCACCATCACTCTACTCGTTCCTTCCTCTCTCCTCTCCTCCCTTCCCTCCTCTCTCCGCAACCACCCCCTCATCCAAGTTGCCCACATCTCTCCAACTCCACCTCCTCCTCCTTCCCCTCCACCACACCCTTCGCTGTCCCAAGCCCCTGACCGCAGTGACGACGACGACGACCAGGCCTTCGCTTCTTTCCTAGCTCAGCGTCGCAACTCGCCCCCGTCCTGCGTCATCGTTGACGTCATGATGAGCCGGGTCGCCGACGTGTGCCGCCGGTTTGATATCCCCGTTGTCATCTTCTTCACCTCCGGCGCCTGCTCTGCTGCCATGGAACATGCCCTATGGAAGGTGGTTTCACACAACGGCCTCGACTCTCGTCCTCCCACTACTGCAGCAAAGAAAATTACCCTGACTCTTCCCGGATTGCCGGAGGACCTGAGCCTAACCCTCGAGGATTTGCCCTCTGATCGGCCACCTCCATACAATCAGCCAACTCATCCTTCTCCACCACCTCCCCATAGTCATAATCGACGGGGTGGTGGGCCATCACCGCCTCCGGGCCCCCCGCCTCGTCCGGGGGGAAGGCCGCCGTGGCTCAGTTGTACAGAGGGCTCTGTCGCAGTGCTGATGAACACGAGCCAGGATCTGGAGCGGCCCTTCCTGGACTACGTAGGCCAGAAGATTCAGAAGCCGGTGTGGGGCGTTGGCCCGCTCCTGCCCGCCCAGTTTTGGCGCCCCTCCGAAGGCGGCCTCCTCCACGACAGGGAAATCCGCTCCGATCGCGACTCTAACATGAGCGAAGATGCCATCAGCAGCTGGCTGGACTCGAAGCCGGCGGGGTCCGTTGTCTACGTTGCGTTCGGCACGGAGGTGGGACCCTCCAAGAGCGAACTACAGGAACTGGCCGCCGCTCTCGAGGAGTCGAACCGGTTCTTCGTCTGGGCTCTGCGACGGAGCATGGGCGGCCCTCCACCAGGTCCACCACCACAAATTCCAGGGCCCGGGGACTTCGAAATGGAAAAGGACGGGGGAGACGAGGAGTTGTCGCCGGAGGGGCTGCGAGAGCGAGTGGGGGGAAGGGGTCTAATAGTGGAAGGGTGGGCTCCGCAGCTGATGATACTGAGCCACCCATCCACGGGAGTTTTTATCACGCACGTCGGGTGGAACTCAACGGCGGAGGCGCTGGGGCGGGGAGTGCCCATGCTTTGCTGGCCGATACGAGGGGACCAGCACTACAATGCCAAGCTGGTGGCCGCTCATCTCAAGGTCGGCCACATGGTCCGACCTGCCGACGGCTCAGCGCCAGTCAAGAAGGAGGACATTCTGCGAGGAATGGACAAGCTACTTGACGACCACGAGGCCCGGGAGCGCGCGGCCGAACTCCGTCTGAGCTTTTCTCACGGCTTTCCGGCGATCTCATCCGCTTCTCTGGACGCTTTTCGAGATTTAATCTCCCGCAAAACGTCTGACTGAGAGAGGGCCGGGAAACAGACTAACGATGTTGTGTTTTCGTATAGCATAAATAATTGCAAGTGTTAATTGTCTGAGAAAAGGAATCAAAAACTTGGAATTACAACTTTTTATTATAAGTTGAATGTTTCATACACTAACGGCAACGACGGTGACTAGACTTGTAAGTTGTGGTGCGACCCAACATGAGAAGCGGCCTTCTCCGACGATGGGCTAGCTTCAGTCCTCCGCGTCCCCGGAACTTGTGCCACCTGAAACAGGGCATCTTGGCGCCGCACTTGCTAGACGACCCAGCCAAGCCACCGGCTTTCCGCAGCCTCCTACCGTCCGGCATTCCCTTTTTACCTCTTCTTCCACGAGAACTCCACAAATGCCTCGCCAGTCGCTCCAACAGGATGAGCAGATAGCCATGTTCTTTCTTACGCGGCGCAGCCTCCGCCGCTCGTTCGGCGACTTTGCGGCCACGCCGGTCTGGGAAGATCCTTCGAAGTCCGCGCCTCCACAAGGACTGGTGTCCGTCATCGACTTGTTTGTGACGAGTGCGTTGGGCATGGTGGTGATGATGGTGATGATGGTGGTGGTAGTGGTGGAAGATGACAGCCAGCTTGTTCTTTAATCTCGTCAGCCGGCCTTCCCGCTTCTCCTCTGGTTTGCGTGCGTTGTGACTTCTCAAGGAGCTCGGCCTCCTCCATAATTCGATCGGATATGGGTGGTCTCTTCTTTTCGCAATTGAAGGAGTGAGATGACCACCAGCCGATTGCTTCAATGGCCTCTTGCTTAGTGATAAGCTGTGGTCTCTGTCTAGGAACAAGACTGGACCAACATAACTCCTTTGCCTAGTTAGTTTCCGACGACTGATTTTATTCTTTTCATTCGCTGCTACTTGCCTACTCCCGCGAGTGCTGCTGCTGCTGTTGGATGAATACGAATAACCATGAACAGAATCCGTCGTGCTCGACACCAATCGAGTTGCGCGGCTGCTCGGAGTTCCGCTCTTTTTTCGCGGCTGCAATTGACGACGCTTCTTGAGGAGCCCAGAGTCCACCTTGCTATGATGATAGCGTTGGAGACTCGCCTGTTTTGATTTTTGTAGTTCCTTAGACGTCCTCTGCTTTTGGACCTCGTGTACGCCATGGCTGGTTTTCGTACTGACTGTAGAATTTAACCGTTTCAATGAACTTTTTGTCAAAGTGTCAAGAGTGGATCGATCATTCTCTGCATTGCTCCTGCTGGCCAAATTGACGTCCCTGCGGTGCACTTCTTTTCCATATCTCTCGTTTTCTCCCGCCGCACCACTCCGAGACTTGGCCACGCTTTCCGCTGCTGAATCACGGCTTGCAGTAGCTTTACCAATGCTTGCCTTTGCCTTTCGACCGCCGATGGCTGGATAGGAGAGGCCAGTTTCGGCTGCAACCGTCCCTTTCCCAGCTTCGTAGGTTGGAATTGGAATTGGATCCTTGTTTCTTTCTCTGTCAGATATCACACTCAAAGCTGGCTTCCGGTCGCCATGATGATTCGTGTACTTGGTGACCACCGCCGTTGGGGTATCTTCGTCTCCATTTGCGGCAGCTGGTTCACTTCTCTGACGTCCCTGCATCCCCACCAAAGTCCGGATCACATTTCCGTCGTCCTTGAGTTTCTCTTTTGTGTCCGAACTTTTATCCTTTGCTTCAGCTTGTTCCCGGCGTGGTTGCCGTGTTTCCTTTTTTATCCGTATCGGGCCGTCCTTTTTCCTAAAGTCCATTCGGCTGGTTGAAGAGTTGGTATCATCAGGGGGTTCTTCAACTTTACACCTCCTACCTTCGCCGTACGGCAGTAACAATGGCTCCAAGCTTGCCCATCGGAGGGGCGACTCACTCAATCGGCCGGCCGCTTCCACTGTCCCAGCCGAGCACATTTTCCCTTCTGCCCTGGCGGAGATCTTATCATTGTCCAGTGCTTTATCCAGTAACAAGCGAGACGTGTTCTGGTTTCGTTCCAAGGTGCGCCGCCTCGCCTCTACTTGGAGGTTGGTTGACTCGACTTGTTGTGCTTTCTTAGCCTGCAAGATGCGAGACCGCAAAGTACCACTTGCAATATTCTTCTTCTCGCCGCAGTCAACTTCCTCCAGTCTTTTCATCCTCCCAATTGGCCGATCTTCATGTTCTCGACGAGAAGTTCCTTGGTGTCTTCTCTCCGCCCGAATAAGACCAGGCGACTTGTTATAGAATTGTTTCTCTACTACGGATCCCGTATCTTCTTCCTTATCAGAAAGAATATTATAGTGTAATGAATTTGAGGCATTTGTCCTAGGACGGTGTGAGTCGAGGACTTTGAGTTTCTTCTGCTGGCGAGAGGAGACTTTCTCTCCACTTTCGTACACTTCACCATGTATCAGTGGTGATGATGCTAGGCAATGACCAGTCGCAGTGTCTACTTCTTTACCGCTCAAACGTGATGGTCCGACGTCGAGATTACGAGATACTAATAAATTCGGCGAGGATTCAAACTCTGGCGGCCCTTGTTTCGGTTTATAGTCCGCCATTATCTGCGTCAATAGCAACAATGTGTTTCAATCTGAGATTTGCTGGACATACAGCATCATCGTATTAGAGATACTACTACACTTACCTTTGTATGAGATTGTATCGCCCTACAAACAGCAGTATCCAGTAAGTCCTTTAAAAACAGTTTTGATTTCTCATCCAGCAACTGCGCTCAAATACAAAATTAATCACTTTACCGAGAAAAGAATGGAATTACAAAATGATGAAAAATGAGACCGCAGGACAGACACTTACACTGGCAGGACCCTCTGCTTGCTGGTTCGGCCCTCCACTTGAATGAAGAATGCCGTAGAGTTGTTTCATGGCATGCAGCTGTGACCAAACATTCTCATGTTCCATTTCTTTTTGGACATTTCCTGCATTAGATCGCATGTCAAGATGCAGAAGAACGTAACCAAGTGAAGAGAAAGAGAGCAACAGAAAACCACTATTGAAAGTCTAAAACTTAAGCAAGAGAGACAGCGCCCACCCGCCCATTCGTCCATTATTACTCGAAAATCTCCGCAACCTACAGTCCAACAACTTGCAGGGAAGCCATGAAAACAAAAACAAAGGATAACAGGAGAAAGCCAGAGAGAGAGAGAGAGAGAGAGAGGAGGAGGAGGAGGTTGACCCGTTGCCAATACGAGAGGACGCGTCTCCGAAGTCCGTTGCAAACTCGGTTGCATCGCAGAGATACGTTGTTTTCAGTCTAACAGGTGGGCCCGCGTCTTCATCTTGGCAATCGTTGCGCAAGCGTCTTTGAGCGCAAGCGCGTGTATGATGAGTGGAAATTTTTTAAATAATTTTTTTTGCACTAGTTTTTTTTGTGACTTATTTGCACTATAAAACCAAAAATTGCTTTTCTTCCCGGTGCCTCTTGCAACCTTCTATGGCTCTTTAGCCAAAAAACACCTTCATTATTTTTTTTATAATTGAAAAAAATATTTGATAGGTTTACTTGATAGGTTCATTAAAAACACCTTCATTATTTGATAGGTTTATATGTTAGCCAAACAAAAAAATTAACTATATTGAGGAGTCTTCGTTCGCACTAAAATGAACTATGGTATTTGATAGGCTGCGTAAATTCATGACAAATTACAGAAATTTGTTCAATAATTGTTTATAACCTTTTGTATAACGAATGATTATCTCTCTTTTCATTTCATCCACGATCTCACTATGAACAAGGTTTAAGAAAAAGGTAGCAAACTTTGCAGCATGCAGTTAAAATCAAAATTTCTCTGAGTCTCTAACATAAAGCTGGATCACAACATATTACTTGCGGATCTTCTATAACTCAAAAAACCAAAAGACTCACAAATTGCTGTACGTCATAACTGGGCACATGGCAAAATAAGGAACATTTTTTTTCGTAAAATGCAAAATAAAAAACATTATAAGGCATCCTTATTAATTTCCCCACAGCATCCTTATATCCAGCTATAATTTACATAGAATACAACTGATTCATATGGAAGAATGTCCAACACCGACAGCAGCACTATTTCAACTCTGCCATATGCAGACCAGAATATAAATGCGAGAAGCAGTTGAAAAATAAGTCAATTAAGATTACAAGTCTCTGACTAGAATATAAATTCCATGAATCAATCATTGGACTGCATGAAATTACCAAGAATAGAGGCAGCTCAGCCAATCAACAACTTGTTTTCATCCAAGAAGCTGTAAGTAGGTACTTCAAGATTGAAAGGTGCAGGTCCCTTCCGTATTCTACCAGAAATGTCATAGTGGGATCCATGTCAAGGGCAAAACCATCCACCAAAATCTCCAGCATTGGGCAATGGAATGCACCCTAGATGGGTACATACACCAACCACAACAAGCCACTCAGGGTTCTTAACCCTCTCTGCATCCTCCTGTGGGTGCCGCAGTGATGCCACGTCAACACTGTTGGCCAGCTGAAAATCATCTTCAGTTCGGCGTCTTATGAAGACTGGCTTCCCACGCCACTTAACCGTCACGGTGGTTCCAGGCTCAATACTAGACAAGTCAACCTCAAGAGATGCAAGAGCAAGTACATCTTTGCTAGCAGACATGCTGAGCACAAACTTTAGGATCAGCAAACGAATTAAGGAAGCATAGACAAATCTACCACCAGTCAGGACAAAGTAAGCAAAAGCACGTTTGCTTGGATCCCCCCAGGGGGAAAGCGCTCATGGTTGTGCTCGTCATACACTATCTTTGATGTTGGGTTCTTCAGAGCAGCCAAGCGATTCAGATGCAAACCCTGCCATTAGAATACAACAAATAAGCCAACAGATGAAATGTTTTCCTTGTAGTAAAGTTAAAGCTGCAAACAAGTTGATGCTTATGCGCATGACAAATTGCACCATTCTATTTAACTAGAAAAAAATGCTAAAATGAAACTTTTGTGTTACTATTATGTAGTAGATCCTAAAATGGAAAAGACTGGGATGTCAAACCAGAAATTCAACAGATACAAGACACAAGCACCTCCTTTTACATTTCAAGGGCTCTTGTGTATCAAAAGCTTAATAGTAACTGCATGTGTTCTCTGATCAACATAGGAAAATGCACAAATATATTGCGGGAAACAAATGGCAACAATTTTATTTGGAAAAAAATGGCAACAAGTTGTATGATTGAGGATGTTAAGGCGGATGCACTGGGAGGGATGGGATTAGAAATTTAAATAATAGTAGAACTTAAGGGTGGCACCTTTAAAATAGAAGCTTAGGGAGTGAGAGTGTAGGTAGCATAGGTATGAACATATTCAAAGGAGATTAAGGGATGCTCGGTAAGAAGGGTTAGAGGAAGTACTTGGATGGAGTTAATAAAGAAGGTTAGCAGAAGATATGCTAGAGTAGGGGCGTAATATCCATGTCGCCGACCTCAAATTATTGGGAGAAGGCACTTGTGGATTATGATTATCATTATGATTTGCAATGTGTATGAGATCGCCTGACACATGTCCTTATCAAGCAGCGTACAAGTGACGTGTGAGGTGTAGAATTTAAGTTAAATGCCCATCAAATAAAAAATAGTTAAATGCCCATCTGTGTTCATGGTGAGCACATTCCAAGTATATGAAATGACAAAGATCCTACCCACAATCTCACTGTATCACAGGCTATATGGTGGTTCAAATGATCAACTTTGTTAATTTGGTTGGTATAATTGAAGCCCACTAAAGCATGATTCTTCCGTATGACGGGCATTTGCCCAGACTGAGAAATCTCGCATGTCATATGGTTTAAAAGACTTTAATAAAGATGATCGTCCTTTACAAAGTTAAACAAATACTAAAAACTAAGCTCCAAAAAACATTCACAAATTTTCCAAGAATAATTAACTACAATGACAAGAGATCACACAGGGTCAATTAAACAAATGTCAAATACTAATAGTAACAAGATATTTGGATACATGTAAAATTCTTCCTGTGCTTTGACTATACAGAGCATAAGGTACCACAAGGATAGAAAAAAAAAAGCACGCAAGAGAGGGCATGATTTGAATCTAACAAAATAAGCACCAAGAAGACATATTACTCAGAGAATATCAGGAAATTTAGCAGCAAAAATTAGTGTGAGTTACAATGTAACCTGTGAAGACAAAAAAAACTAACATTCTGGAGAGAACGGAGAACAAAAACAAAAAAGCAACTAAGGTGATTGAGGCAATCGAATTAAAGCGAGCGAAAACGAACCTCGATCGGAGAGAAATTCCGCCGGACGGAAGGACAGGTAGTTTGGAATCGTCAGATGGAGAAGGGGTAGCTCCGGCTGCGTTGAAGGAATGTGTGGAGAGGATGCCAGAGACGGCGGGGTTGGCCGGCCATGAGAGAGATGAGAACCTCCTGCCTGCAACTCTCAACATGGTCGATGCGAGCTCACAGGCCTCCGCGCAGCCAGAGAGGGGAAGAAGAGGACTTGAAAATAGGCTCTTCGTTTGGTTGAATCTCAAACGCACCGGTCCCAGATGGCTTCGCTTCTTTCTCTCTGCGCTGTGGCTTAGATAAGCGTCTCTACGGTTGGCTTAATACTCTTATAGGCAACTGCTAACATTTACACAAACGCCACAGTTGTAACACACCGTAACAGGCCCACACCAAGGTCAAAAACATGTATCCGGTAGCGCATTGCATACCAGATAGGCCATGGAAGAACGGTGAAGGACACAACGCGTATCAGACTCCAAATTGTTAGCAAAAGATAGCTCCCTTGCTAATGCGCAATTGCATGCACCGGCAGCTTCCGTCGGCCTATTTCAAATTGTCGATACAGGGAGCTGGCAGGTTGGGATCACTCGCCCGCGTTCGGCCTATGATGCTTCCCACTTCGTGTCTAATGGTCCTACAATCATACTATGCACTTCTATTCCTCCTATTCAAATAAATTGCAGTCTAACCTTCAAAATTAGGTTCTGGATTAGATGACTAAGCGGCATAACATAAGGATTAAGGTGCATATTGTTGGTAACAAAGTGTCCAACGAGCATTTGGTCACTAATTATACACCAATCATCTTTACCAGGTCATGTAGACGTTGTTGTCCCGTTTTCAACACTCACTCCGTCCAAATGATACGGCCCACATTAAGAATTTTACAAATTTTAAATATAAGTAGCTGGATTTGTCCAATTTAATTGGCAGAGGTGCTTAGGAGCCCCACCCATACTTCTTTGTTCTTTCCTCCTCCCTTTCCCTTCTTCTGCGATGATCTTCTGCCACCACCTTGAGCAAAAAGAGTGCGGCCCACCAGTTTTTTACAGTGCCGGGGCATGATACTGAGGCAGACTTGGAGTAGAGATCGCCAAGAATAAGGGCATCAGAGGTCTTAGCTTCAGCAGCGAGGATTCCCATGATGGACTAACAACGGTGGCTCCGCCAGTGGCCACGGATCCTCTTGGCAAGAGACCGGAGCACATGACGGCGTGGCTTGTCCAAGTCAGGAGGGGGCAAGGAAGGGGGGGCGAGGCTGCGGATGAGGTCGTCAAGAAGATCAAAGTGGAGAAGAGGGAACCCTAAAAGAAAATAGTGATAAACACCGACACTCAACAGAAGATGCTGACGGCAACAATGAGTCTGGCGAGGGGTTGCTCGTGCAGTGGCCGGAAAAAATGGAAGAACCAACGGATGAACCGGTGGAGTCAAAGAGACAGAAGGGCGTCTCACGCTCCTCTCACAAACATCAAAATATAATGTGGCAGGCCCTACCAGTCAATAAATCTACCTCTTTTTCCAATGTGGCCCGTATTATTTGGACGGAGGGAGTATATTTGAAGATGGAAAAAGTTAATTGCTTGGGCTCAGGTCTGTCCACCGTCAGATCAAAATCTGAGAGCCCAGACCATCGCGGCTCAGGCAGACTCACATGAGCCAGGACTCGTATAAACAGGGTGCTTTGAAAATGGACATTATGCCCCTCGATAAATACAAATAAACATTGCTACTTGCTTACCGAAACAAGATCATTGCCATCTGAGCAAAAAAAAACAAGAAGAATAAAAGCCATTCCTAGTTATATTGCATTAAGGTAACGGGAGCCATGTGAGTAATTCTTCCGAAAAGAAGATTGCAGCTGATTGCTCGAGTACAAAACAGATTTTATGGTTAAATTGACAGTCAACACTTAAACAAAGGGGCAGAGTATAGACCATTTATAGAAAAAATTGCTTATGTACATGTATGCCCTTCAATACAGAACAGACCAAATGTCTCTTCCGAATAATCAGACTGGATTAAAAAAATGCAAAAACAGTAAACCCACCGGAGATCTATATTTACTTTGGCAAACAGGATCAATATGCATAATAAAGCATACCTGAAACATACACTCCGGATAAAAGGTGGTGTTTGAATATATTAAAGCAAAACATAAGAAAAAGAATACCAGGAAATATTGAAGCCATTATTTTCAATTCAAATCATCGAGCTTTGGATCAATTGCAGATGACAGTTCAAGATGTGATACACGAACAGCACCAATAAGTCGCTCAGGAAGCTCATCATATGTGTTTGCCTGCATACAGTAAAAATGAAACGTCCTTGACTAGATAATATATATTTGCACAATATAACAAAATGGAGCCTTCATTATGCTTTGATGAGGTTATTACTGTAAAAATGAAGAGAACAAAAGATAGGACAATCCTAAAACTATGAATCACATTTTAATGTAATTTACTCCATACTTCAAAAATGATTTTTATATTAAAAAAAACAGAAGCTTTTCAGGATCTTGGAAACTGCTTGCTTTTCAGACATTAAGGAACATGCCAAAGAGTTATAAGCATTATTTTACCTGTTATTTTTTTAGGACCCTGGAAAGTAAATGATAAACAAACTAGATATTTCAAAATGATTTTTCTATCGGAAAAAAACAGAAACTTTTCAAGATCCTGGAAAATGCTAGCTTTTCAGACATTGAGCAGCATACCAAACACTTATAAGCATTAATTTCTCTTAATTTTCATCCAAAAAAAATAACTATTTTAACATTTACTTATCTACCTTCGAAATTACCATAATAGCATCAACATACATACATGTCATCACTCAAGAAGATAGAACAAAAGATAGATTCCATGTAAAGAGTAGTTTAACATCATTTTGTCATATTATGTACAAACCTGAACAAGAAAAGCCATGTCAACCACCAATGTTGTTATTACACCACATACAAGCCCCAGAACACCATTAGCAACTGTAGAAGAACCAATATCAACATCAATCTGCACCACGAAAAATCCATCAGTCACATAAAAACAAAAGAAAAAAGTTATCTACTTGCTTAATCTTCTTTACGCAAGTGCAACAAACAACTACAATCTTTGTTCATCTATACAATTACTTGTCAGTACCTCCAAGTATTTTGGTCCACGAATATAGTTGCAGTCAACAGCCTTCCCTAGCAAACAAGGTGTGCTTCCAACACTTTGGCGGACGATCCAAGAGCCCTGTGCAAGTTAAAAGATGGAGTGAGCAACAAAACGGAATATAAAAGATGCTAGAAACAAGTGTAATTGTACTTTGGGCACCCAGGAGAGACCTTGGGAACGGATGGTATGAGTTTCAGCCTACTGTTCCGGAACTCATCATCCCCATCAACAAAGCGCTGCAATAGTGACCCAGGTACTAGTTGTTTTGTCACAAAATAGAAGACCATGCTGTAATTAGTTGATCCTGGAACCTGCATTATTTAACATTCCTCTAGGCTCAGATAATTCCAAAATTTACTTGTACAAGAAGTCTAATAATAAATATTAATCAAACAATTCAGTATTTATATACTCCCTCCATCTCACATTAATAGTCCGCTTTGGTTTTCCAAAATGCATACAATATTGAAGTCCAAGAGCTGTTTCTTCTACTAAAAAAATCATAGCGTATGTCAAAGACTCTTAAGAAAAATGGAACTTGCCTGAAGATTGATAGCCAACGAGAACATTCCTTTCTCTGAAGCAACCTACATCACAAACCAATACATCCACAGGCAGATAAGATAATGATATTAGAGCCAAATTTCAACCAAAAAAAACTTTCAAGTTTCATTTTCGTATCTTTTTACAAAATAATTATCTCAATCAGCAAATGGGTATCAACAGTGAAACTAACTTGCACTGCACAGCCTTGACGTCTTGCAACATGGTCCATTCGCTTTGCATCCTTAAACCAATCAACTGCAACAAGTTCCATCAGAGGCTTTCCAGCAGGAATCTAATGGCAACGGTACAAAAGTTATCAGAGCAAGTTTATTATTGTTCCACAATATTACTAAAACTATTCTACAACCTTAGATTTGTCATAAACAAAATGTTTGCTCCGGACTCTGAAGTTATTTCCATCCGATATTTTCCAACAATGTCGAGCATTATCTCGGTCATTTCGTCGCAAGTTGCCAGAAAATTGAGATAAATCAATTTGATCATCAGGCTCTTCATCAATAGCAAATATTTTCTTACTCTCATATTCAACCTTAGTTGTCTCTACCTGCAAATAAGAATAACTAGTGTTTGAATAATAAGATGTAAGATGGTAAACAAAGCATGGAAAGCAAAGATAACAACCTCTTCAGGCTCCGGAATTTGAAATTCATCCTCCTCATCAGAATACTCATCCATCATCGTGGAGTTTCTACTAGCAGAATTTATTTGATCCAGAGTTGGGGGAGTATGACCAGAAGCATGCTCTTGTAATTTTAGATTTTTTCTTGAAGAAACAAAAGAAGAAGTCATGTTCACCATCACAGGTATTCTTGGTGCTACATGGCTTCCATCTGTCTGAGCAAACCACTCACGCAACCCTGATATAAAAAAAAATTAGAAAGATCATTTCAGGAAAAAAGTCTTCCACAAACAAACGCTAACTGGTTTATACAGCAAACAGCTCTTAGCACGTTTATAATGCAGGAAATGTATGGAAAACATTACCGGCAACACTATTTAGCATTTGGAGTAGACAGTGTTGCTGAAATGACGGAAAATAGCCTACACCCCATCCCTTCAAATCGATTTGCATGAGATGCTGTACTTGTGTTCTAGGCCTCCCATTTCTAGGTTTCAATGGAGAAATATTGAATCCTCCACCTATAACATAAAGTTCAAGCTTATAAGCCAAAGCGGAACAAGATAAGTAGAAGGCTGCTCAGATGAAGATGGTTTTATATTATTATAAAAGAGACTCAATTAATTACAACAATTCTCTTTACTACACAATTCAGACGGAGATGGCAAAAGTACTCTCAATGTGAGCTCTAACAAATCCAGGTTGTGGGCCACAGTTTGGATGCTCCCTCGAACAAAATAACACAACTTGAAAAGAAACAAAAAGAAAAAACATCAGCAAGCTACTTTTAGAAGAAGACAATCAATTTCGAAGTAAGTGAATAATGAAGTTGTCAACTAAGGTACATACCATAGCTCCCATCATCATTTCGTCTCCAGTAGCGCACATAACAAAGATCACGGGGCCATACAATCCTGTAATAGCAACTGCTATTAATAAAAGCCATTTGTCTTTCATAACATGTTAAACACTTAAAATATCACCAAAAATAGCACATATTTAATCCCAGATACAGTTCAATTCGAAAAAACAAAACTATGCTTTCATCAGGATCAAAACATTACACAGGGAACCAGTCCAGCTGCAGCCTGTGGTATAGTATTGCAGTATGGCCATCAACCTCCTCTACTAAGCTACCATATTGGAAACTGCAGTCCCATCTACAAAATAAGTCAAAAAGAAAACGGTCAAAGAAAATATAGCATAAACAAACCAGTGACATGTAAGAAAAAGTTATAACACTCTACTGTAACAGGAAAAATCAGGAACAAAGTTGGCAATCTCAATCTCGGTGAGATCTCAGTCTTGAATGGCCAAGAAAAAAAATCAGCAAATGCTTTGAGAGATTCATAATGCATCTCAATGTGAGAGATCTGATTACTTTATAAAAAATAATGTCATATACATGTCTACCAATTTATAGGGTAGGGACTTAAAAGACTCTTATTACATGCAACCGGTGAAAAGTACCTGCCCACCTTGAGTAAATGGTAATGCTGCTCTTGCATTTCTAGATACTTTAAATAGAGTGCTAAACACGCAATAGCAATTTTGGATGCCTCTAGTTTTCTCTATCAAGAGGGACAACTCCCAGCTTTTTGGAAAATGCAGGCGTCTACAGAGGGAAAATAAGAGAAAGGGGAGAGAAGAGAAGTCTCAAGAGAAGACAAGTTGATTCTCCAGCAGCTGGCATCAAAGTAAAAAAATTGGAGGTACGAAATTTCGCCTATAATTTTAGGATTGGTTGACTGAAAATATGTTTTTTATGATGGTTGTTGAAATTAATTACTTATGTTTTCAAGTTGTGCATTATGACATCTAGCTATATATGAACAGACCATGGAAATATCATGATTGTTTCTGTTGGTAACATCTAGCTATATATGCACAGACCATCAAGAACTAAAATTAATGATAATATCATGATTGTTTTTGTTAGCAAAGCAGCGTCGTTAACTTCCGAGTAAGCTAATGATTGTTCTAAACTTGACGGATTATGCTCAACTGATTTCAGTATGTATTTCGAATCATTTAACGCTTTCACGAGTTCAACACTTTCTTTTCAATCAGGATTGCGTGAACATGTACACTTAAAGTTTTCAGACAACAGTTTTTTCTATAACTGAGAAGTACAATAACAAGAAAAAAAAATTAGATTCCTTTGGGATTTCTTTGATGGGGCTTATGGCCTAATATACCAGCAGCGAGGTCTCCACCTTCTGTGGGCACCAATCAACAGCCAACACTATTACTTAGCTGGCAGCAGGCCATCCTGACATGTTAAAAACCAATTAGGGATGGAACCGGGGCGGGTTTGGGCCGGGTATTGGCATACCCGGCCCCGCCCGGCCCCCGGAACCATTTTAATTCTTCAAACCCAGAACCATCCCAGACCCACCACGGGTCCAGTTTCAAGGACCCAGACCTGCCCCGGTACCAGAACTTGAAACCCAGACCCGCCCCGCCCCGCCCCGCCCCGGTACCAAAACTTTTATATTTTTAATGTCATATACATTAAACTATTATGATTATGATTATGATATACATTAAACTATTAACTCCTTTAATTTTTTTTATTAATAATATATATTTATAAAAATCCAAACTATTCAAATCAAGAGATACGAGTGCTTTCGCCCAAAAAAATATTCATAAAAAAAATAAATATGAGTCCAAGTATATGATATATATATATATATATAGATATATATCATATACCCGGGTCGGGTCCGGGTTTTACATGAAAACCCGGACCCGACCCGATGGGTCGGTTCCTCTTTCAAACCCGGAACCGGAACCGGATATTGCATAAGCAATCCCAGAACCGGCCCAATAAGGCCGGGTCTTGTCGGGTCTGGTAAAAACCCGACCCAAGTTCCATCCCTAAAGCCAATAATGATAACTGGGCCCATGCTGATTGCACAATTAGTGGAGGTCACCTCCATCAGGACTGCCATTTGGATCAGTGGGTGGTGGCACCAAAATCAACCACCCAATTAGTAAACAAAATCTTACTAAAGGTCAAATACACAGGACATTTTTACCGAAAAATACCTCATTCAAAGACACCAAATACTTCGATTCCACTAAAAACAACTGAAAGATCACAAGATTTCAAAAGAAAAAAATCTCAAAGATAAATTGTGCATTATATAGTTTTGACGTGTTCTATGTAACTAGATTGTTTATATCTTCAAAGTGAATTTTGAATTTCCAACCTTAAAACATAAACTTCTCTGGTTTAAGATTTCGATTGTATGTGACATTATTTTACCCTTCACGATTATTGGTGTGTTTGTTTGCTGAAAAATGAAAAATCGTCAAGGTGAAAGAAGTATAAAAACTTTTAGTTTGAAAAATTTTCAGGCTTAAAACGTACTTTTAAGGTGTATTTATTTTAAATTATCCAAACATATTTCAATTTTTACAAAGTTTTTGTACTTCTTTCACCTTGACGATTTTTCATTTTTCAGCAAACAAACACACCCTATATAAAGAGACACTAGGAATAAAAGAAGAACGAAAAGAGACATAGTTACACCAAACAAGTAAAAAGAGAACATAGACTGAGTTACTAACAGATAAACGTGTCTATAGAAATGTGCGTCACTTAATCCAATGTAGACATATGAAACTATGTCAATTCGCATCCCCAAATAATTGGTATAAGGTGAAAATGGTGACACAACCAACTGTATTAAACTATAACTATAGAAAATACATAATTAAATAACCAGCAAATTTGTCCTGGCGGAAAAGCAAACTCACTCAAACCGTGTTCCATCCATGCCCATAACAAGCTGAAAAATTGCTTCACAAGACGCCTCCACCACTCCAACTGCCTTCATAGCTCTGCTACAGCTTCTTGGCTGCAACAATTATTCAAAAATCATTGGAGATGTATGTTTGATATTCTTAGACTCAAACAAATGTGAAAGAACACAGAGGTGCAGTGCATACAAGGTAATCAACTTCAAGTAGCTCCTCAAAAATTCTAAGGCCTGTGAATTTGCATTAACAATTATCAGACAGTTAATCCTTAAAAACAATGAGTAGTAGTTATCCATGTTAAGATAAACCATAAGCAGAAACTTGCCATTTTGACATCTAACCAAGCGCCAATGCTTCCTAGAAAAAACCTGATCATTATTGCTCTGATTCGACAACCCCGAGTCAGATTCACGAGTCCAGTCAAGCATTGAATCAGGGGGACCTACCACCATATGAAATTTGATCATGATACTTCGGATTCAACATAAATAATACATTTATAAAAAGTGCATCTTTGTTTACCATTTCCAATGGTAGTTCTCCGTAGCAATGTTGGATGATTGCTATCATCTTCATCTTCTGGAGCACTGCATCTACAAAAATTCAAAGAGGTTGGACAGTGACAGACAGTGTTTAACTACAGCTTAGTAAAAGGAATCCACTCAAAAAATTACTCAAAAGAGGATAAAAAAATGCAAATGAAAAACTGTATGGTTTATTTATCATCGTCTATGTCTTACCTCAACTATCTGGAATCAGTCACACAGATTCTTTATCTCTACTAAACTTTGCTACACTAATAATGATGGTATGAACCCAATGTGAAAACATACTGGCAAAAAGATTCACCAGTTTGTAACCAAGCAAATAAAAAAAAAAAAAGAAAAGAGTTTTACCAGGTGTTTGCAAATCCTAATGTAACCCTCTATTTACTGGTGCAGTTTATGAAATTTAGAAACATAAAGAAGTTATAAATGATCCAAATGATATAGAGGAAGCCTATAAAAAATACAACAAAAAAAAAGATTGCATCCCCTCCGCCCCACCAAAAAAAAGGACAAAGATCTAAACAAATGAAGGGAATTCCATCATTAATTTTGCCTAAATGTTAGAGACGTCAGCCCCACATTGTTATCTCTGCAAACATTTGTGCTATATTTAATTCATTTTTTTCCAACATGGCAGCATTTGTCTGTCATTTTCTAAATTTTATGTGCATAAGTTATTTGTGATTTGGAGAAAACGACACCACTTTCAGAAGGCTCTTTGCACATCCTTCTACAGATAATGTGCTCACAGACGCATTAAATTTGTGAGATCATTTTTCTCTTGTCTGACCATTTCAACTTGCAACTTTTGCCATGCATAATAAAGCAATAATCTGATAGATACTAAGTTCTCCAGCAAGTTTTGTACTAAAGGAAGGTGAAAAAAATAGAAGCATTAATTATTTCCACCAAAGATCTGCAAATATATATGGCCAAATATCCTTTTCTGAACTCACTAGAATTCATTCAGAGAATTTAAATGAATGATAATTTCAAATTTCTACCTTAATCTCATTACCACGTACAAACAACATCAAAATCTTTATTGTTAAGAAAAAATTCAAAAAAAAAAACCTTAATAGCATAAGGTCAAGGTTGAAGTTGTAGAATGGAGTGATGTTTAATAACACTGATGAAGATAAAGATACTCTAAATCACTTACTGACTTTCACGATCCGATGAGGAAGCATTTCTTCCATTATCAAGGCCAGATTTGTATTCAAAGGAAGTGTAAGATTTGCTCCCATTACCAACCAGTGAGTCTTGATGCTGGAAGAAAGGCAAAGATACAGAAAATCAACTTCGAACAATAGACCAAGTCTCTTCATGTGATAAATCGATCCATTGGCAAGTTTTTTGTTCTTCTTTAGAAAAAAATTTATTAGCCAAAAAGAGTACTCAAAAACTTAAGCGTTTACAAGAATGTACCATGTAAGATATAAATCAAATGCAGACAAACAATCAAGCTGGCAAACGATAATAGAAATCATATTGAAAGTTAAATATTCATGGAGGATGTACCATCTACAGATTTTCCATCTCAGATTAACATGCAACATAGGCCATCCATTTTATTAGCTAGGGACAGAGTACCAACCTGATCTATGACTAACTCAATTTTTTCCTTCCATGTCAATGCCTCCTGGATGTTAAAGGCAGCCATCTGATCCAATAACAGCATCAAACATAAGTGTTCCATCATAATCAATTCATACGGGATAAATTAGGATAACCCTTCGTTTGCTCAGTTAAAACTGGAAAAAAAAAACTAAGGAAGGGCTTGAAGCAAATTAAGGCGACCTTAAAGACCGGACTTTTGTACTACAGATCCAATTGTTCACTCACATCAAATTGCTATGAGCTCACCCGGTATAAATAATTCATATCTTAACTCAACATATATTTATGCTCCTTATTTGTTTTATGTTATTCTTTTTCAACCTCAAAATATGCCTTATAGCAGGATATAAGGGTCAGAAATAGTTTAGCTTGATGACCAGTCTTTAATATGCTCAAAATCAGGTCTATAATTCATGTAACATAGATCTGCAAAGATCTCTTGTGCAAATAGCTCACCCTGACGCAAACGTGTTGGAGGCAAGATACATCATTCATTCATTATTGCAGGCAAATAACCTACATATTAGTTTACTAAAAAAAGGAATTTCCATCATTTTCATGTAATCAAGGTAATACTTAGTATAAAATATGTTCGTCACTCTTCTGGTAACTAAACTCTCGTGTGTATTCCTTGGACAATGGCTTGAGAACTTGAATATAAAGAATAGTTCACATAGCCAAACCCATTAGACAACTAAATTTCCCAAAAACCAGAAAGAAAAGGACAGAGGAAATCAATGATCTAAAAAATAAACTGTAAGAAGATGAGAAAAGTTCACATACCGTAATTCGGTGGTACTTTTCTTTCTTGTTGTAAACAGATAGTACATAAACCATCTGGTAAAAATAAAGAAGTGGAACACCGGAGTTATACTCAATTTCCAAACAATAATATTAATCGTCACATCAGCTACACATGTCAACTCAATTTCAAAACTATATAATCAATCTAGATGAGCAATATGTTCTGCAATTTCTTTTAAGATATTTAAGTCAACTAAAGATAAGATATAGCGGAAATATATCGGACACATTGGGGAAAAAATATTGAAGACCCAAAAGTAATGTTTTCACATGTAACTTACTAATCTAAGCTTATATTAACATCTTAAAGCCCTAATACTAATCTCAAACAATCGTAACAACATGTGAATCCCCTTATACTGACATAAGCTACATCCATTAAGTAGAAAACATGATCATGAATGACAACGAAGGACGAGCTTAAAGGTAGTGTCAATGATTATGTGGAAAACATGATAGTGTACATATAAATAAAGCTTAAAAGTTAATACAAGACTATATAGTGGTGAACATGATGGTGTGTTGGTCTGCAGTACTGGAGAAGATGCTGGAAAGTTCCAAATGCTGTGATTGATTGCTTGGAAGGGCGCGGAAGCTAGGCAGTTCTCTACTTTGTAGGGCAAGTCCACAATTTCAGCAGGTAACTAAGATATACTTTTAATATCTCAGATATAACTGAAATACCACAGTTATATCTGAGATACTGGGGAACATACATTTTCCCCCTATATCTTGTATTGGTCAAGTGAAAGATACAGATATATCTCAGTTATAAATATAGAAGTTTAGGGTTATAGCTCTAGATATATCTGAGATCTAGCAAACAATGATGAACATGATAATGATTGTGCAATTAAATGTTAGAAATAACTGCAGCTCAGGAATTAGAGCTTTATCCAAGCCATTGACAACACTCAGTCAGGTTTCTTAGAATATGTTGTCATGGCAACAATCATTTTAGTCTGATGGAATGGCAGTCAGGCAAAAGCTTTCTTCGGATCTAAAGCAGGAAGGCACTGACCAATAAATGATCTAGGTAATAATTTGCAAGACAAAAAAATGAAGGCGTAAAATAAAAAAGAAAATGCAAGAAACGACAAAACTCATTGTGAAGTTTCCATTTGCCAGTGGAATAACTGGTCAAGCTCAATCTTATCCTACCTTTAAACTAATACCTCTTACTTTTAATGTGAGAAGTACATGTTCCATTACTCATTTAATTTATGCAGTCTACTTTTTTATACAGGAGACCCAGGATACTTGCTTCACTAGCTACCATGATGAATCGTCCCAAAGGATTGGTAAAATCGTGTGATCAAAACACTACCCATGTGTAGTACTAGTGTCCCACAAAAGTCCATCAGTAATCATTCTTTAACGATAAAAAAAACTACGCAACAATAAACTCAAACAAGCAATAAAGGCCATCAAACCAAATGAATTTTCTTAAAGCATATGACTGAAGGAAACAAAACTTTTTACCAATAGAAAAACTGAAGATTAAAATCATTATGAAATAGCTAAACATCTCTACTTCCTGGCATTCAAAATGAGGAGTGTAGTAAATTGCTGTAATAAAATGAGAAGTGGATTAAAGGTGCAAAGCACAAGATGTGGCCTTTGACACTGGAAGTATTAATGTTAAAACACGTAATTCAAACTCACATGGCCGTGGTGAGTCTTCAGGCCTCGATCCTCAACTCGACAGTTCCCATCAATGAGGAGGGTCTTTATTGGAACCTATATATAACCAAGACAGCATTACTTGTAAATACTCTTGATTGTCACATCGCATTTCATCTAAAAGCAGTATCTGAAGCTTATAAAGAAACTATAATCCAATTATATAACGCTCCATATTAATTCAATAATATGCACTTAACCGATAAAAAAAATCATAAAAATGTAATGGATATCAGATGGAAGAAGAAATGTAAATCAAAATTCCAACCTAACAAAAGAAAAAAAGCATCAACGCACCACATTATCCTGAGGCTTCCTCTTATAATAAGCAAGAAGGCGAGATTCGAGAACGAAATAGCGCATGTGAATAAAGGAACGACCGATCTTCCTGCGGCCGTATCGGACCATCCATCCTTCGTGCACGACCTTGGACATCTCAGCCCGACCTCGGAAGAGCTGATACAGAAAACTTTGAGCTTTCGCAGTGTTCACTCAGAGAAGAGGAACCAGCCAAGAGCAGAATTGCCGTACGGACATTCGATCAAGTTAAATCCAAATCACAAGGACAAAAATCAGCATCGCCTTGTGAACAAAAAGCAAATGGAAAATAGCTGGGGGATTGCAAATCTATAAATACCAAGTGAAATCTAAATCCCCGGCGCTTGAATCCAATTGGAAAGAGCAAACACGGCAAAAACAACAACAGAAAATGACAAGGGGGCTCGGAAGATTTTAAATAGAAAGAAGGTGCATGGAGCGAGGAATTGGAAAGGGATCCGGGATTCCGGGGAGGGAAAGGAGCACCGGATCCAAGCCCACTGTGTTGCTCTTCCGTACCTCCCGAGGGGAGAGAGAAAGAGAGAGCGAGAGGGTTGGAAAGGCCGCCGCGAGCTGCCCGTGCTCCTCAAAGGAGGAGTTCACGACTGATGACGATCATCATCATCATCGCTACACCCTTATTATTGACTCTACTGCATGCATTTAAGACTTTTTTCTTTCTTGTCTAACAAAAGAAAAAGGGGAAAGGGGAAAGGGGGCGGAGCGAGCGAGAAAGAGGGAGGGAGGGAGAGAGAGAGAGAGAGAGAAAGAGAGATCGGGTTTAAAAAGCAGCGAGAAAATGGGAAGGAGGAATGGCAAGGACGCCGCCACGCCTGGAAATGGCGGTGGTGCAGACTTGCAGAGAGACGTGCTGTGTTTTGGGGGGAGGAGGGGCGAGGGGGGAGGGGCCCGACGGGGACAGATCAGTCTTTATGCTTGTTTGGGACCCACTTGCAGAGAGATGTGCTGAGAGGCGCAGCACAACGTGAAATGCTACGCTGCGGCCTGCTGGGCTGGATGATGGATGCCACGGACGGCTGAACCCAACCAATGCTCTCGGGTCTTTTAATGGATGTGTCATGTGTAGGCGCAGTCTGCCACGAGAGTCTAGGCACATTTTTCCTTGTAACCAGGTTTGGTTTGTGATTATCGAAAACATCCACAGCAAAAAATTCACTTTCATTTCCGGATTTTTCACTCTAGATGTCTAAAACACGTCCTTAGGTATTTCAGTTGAAAGTGAAAAAAATAAGAAATAAATAGTGAAGTCTATGGATGTTTTGCCTTTTATCACGCCCCAAACAGCCCAGTATTTCAGCTAAAAGTGAAAAAAATAAGAAATAAGGGGCCGTTTGGGGCGTGATTATTGCAAAAATATCCAAACTGGATATTGGATATATATTGTAGCATCCATGTGGATTTTTACATCCAGCTGAAACACCTCCTGAGATGTTTCAGCTGGATATATAAAATATCCAGGTGCTACAGTGTAGCAAAACATCCCATCTGGATGTTTTGCTTTTAATCACGCCCCAAACGGCCCCTGAATAGTGAAGTGAAATATCCACTATGGATGTTTTGCCTTTTATCACGCCCCAAACGGCCCAGTTGATCCAGTCTCTCTCTAGTGGGCTTACGAATTAGAGAAGTTATTGGGTGCAAGCGCCAGCCCACATCAGTTTTATGGCCACCAAAAAGCGGGTCCTCCAAAATTCTTCGAACTCACACACTCCTGCCCTCTTGTATAAAAAAAACTAGGAAATGCTTCTTCTTGGAAAAGAAACAAGGTGATATTTTCTTTCAAGAAACGTCGTATCGAATTTTGGTAAAATATCACTAGACCAAAGAGACAAAATATCGGAGATATTGTGTAAAAAAATATTGGTGGTCTAAAACTAGTTTTTACCATATATTTTCACAATATAACTTCTAAAATGAGTGATACTAATTTAGACAAGCATAAATTTTAAAGAGGACAGTTTACATGAGATCGCTCTTATATAAGGAGCATGAGGTCAATCTTTTGGACCATTGAATTCTGATCCAATGGTAGATATCAAATCAGTTGGTAGGTAAGTGTGTCACATCAGGGAGTAGATGAGTGTGTCATATCAGGGGGTAGGTGAGTTTCATATAGCTATTTGTAGCCATCAGATCAAGATCCAACGACTACGAATGGAATTGGCCTCATATAAGCTATATGAGAACAATCTAATTTAAACTTTCTCCAATTTTAAAATATGCATAAAAATGCATATATAATTCAAAATATAATCAGAAACAAACGGGAAAGTTGATTTTTTTTCTTTTTTAAATTTTTTTCAAAAATATTTTTTTCAAAAACACCAATATATCTTTAAAAAATTTAAAAAAAGATATTACTCAGTATCGTTTTATCGGGTGGGACCCGATATCGATATATCATTGATACAACATTCCATATTTTTAGTCATGTTTTGGGGCATGAGTAGCAATTGAAGAAGAATCTAAGTTAATGGTTTCATATATATGGGTTTTGTCACGCCCCAAAATCCCTGACCTTGATTGGAGTGCAAAAGTCTTCATAAATACCATCTTTGGGAGGTAAGAACTCTGGAACGCGACTTCGGATAATCGAATCAACCGGACAATTACATCATCTCAAAAGGATGTGCAATTGACAATATCAGAATCACTCAAGAACATGGGAACTCATCATCTAATATCAAAATAAAACATTGTAATTATATTAAATGAAACCTACTTAGTCTTTATTACAACAAATAGCAATAATTGTCAATAAAAAGAAATCATAAAATCTATGGCACATAACGGCCAGCAAATATCAAACTAAGCAAATAACTTAAACTTCTTTAACCATCTTCACGCATCTGCGTCACCTCCCTGTCCTGCAATCATCTTGAATCACTAATCTTTCACGCCTGCATCAGAGGATGCATGAGTAATCCGCTGAAATACCCAGTAGGATGTAAAACCCACCGGAGACATAATAAATAGCATGAATAATGGTTTACTCATTAGAAACGGGAATATATAATAACTAAAGGATTGATCACACAATTTACAACACCTGAACAGAAATGTTAGTCAACAATAACAATCCCAACTCGCAAATATAGGGAACAAACAATAATAAGACTCCTAACAATCATATGTGTAAGGAGAGAATAACAGTTTTACCAAAGGCTCCAGTCATCTATAGTGCAAGGAGTTACAATTTTTGCTCACTGAACTTATCACTCGCAAGTGACCAAATAATCATACTAGAACCACCCTAGGATTTCTCTCTTTTGAACTCTGCCACACGTCTAGGATGTTGGCCCCACCAGTGCTTATGGACACGATGGGCAGAAACTGAAGACCTTCCATAATGTCAACATTCTAATATATGTATAGTGCCTCCCTTCGGGTATAAATAATTGGAAACCTCGCAAGATCTAGCAATGGCTTTAATGAGTATATTATGAATAGACTTCGGAGAGATCCTCGCAAGGTCTCTAGTGGAAAAAATAGTCATGTAATAATATGAACAATATTTTAACGAAATAGAGGTCGCAACACTCAAAGGTTTTAAGGTATCTTTTACCAGAATAGACTCACTCTTTGGAGTAAAATTAAATCATCAATTACTTAATAGAATACAATTCCTCGCAAGGACATCGCTGAGATTCCAAGGTCTTTGATCAACATGTAACTCGCCAAAAGAGTAAGAATAGATTGTAATCATAGTTCAAACAACATGCTTCATGCCTAGCTTTAGATAGGAACATCTCTGGAATTTAGGTTCTACTATTTATGATACTAAATTCAAGATGAAATGATGATTGGAATGGTTTGATCTCTAATTGGAACACAAACCGACATAAAGCTGCAAGTAGATAATAAGATTATAGGTTATAGTGACTTATTCATAATATTAATCATTTAGACCAACCATCTTATAATAATAGTCCATAACATGTGTTTCAACATATATTAGCAATACTTTGATCATATTAGACCATATCATTAAGTAGTAGTAGGTAATAGTGAATTTAACCATAATTACAGCAAACTGCATTGTTGATAATAGCTCACTTCCGACTGTCCCCACAGTCGACACAATAAGAATCTAAGTCTGAAATTTTAACAGTAGATATATCTATGAGTCTAGTTTCTAACCCAACAGACGGCATAGTTTTTTTATTTTTCTATGATTAATTATAATTTTTATACTGCAGGTCGTAGGCACAAGAACAATCTTGGCCCCTAAGTCTTAATCATACATAGTAATTACGTATTAGTAACCTTTAATCATGACAATAGAATCTTATAACATTGCATACTCCCCTCCTAGGACTATTATAGATCCTTATATCTTCTGGGATTTAATTATTACATGCTTTTATCTATCTTTCATTATATAAACTAATTTAAGATACTCTCCTTTGTATATTGAAGACCTTAATCATAAGAATCACAACTCATACTCATATGGTACAATTAAACCGGAACTTTTACATAATTAAAATATAAATTTATGACATCCAAAAGATAAGAGATGAATAATGTTCCTATCTAAAACCATCATGCAAGTATTAAAAGAGATAATACTCAACAAATATCAATAATCATACTCATAATTATAGGGTACGTTTGGTTTCTGATTTGCTGAAAAAAATCAGCGTCTTTCAGCCTGATTGGACTAAAAGGCGTTTGGTTGCTGATTTTTCTGATAGGAACTGTTGATAGTGATAAGTGAAAAAAATCACTTATTTTATCTATCACCTGTTAGTGTGTTTGGTTACTGATTTGCTCAATTTTTACTCTTCACGGTGAAAATAGAAAAAAATCAGCAAATCACCCCTCAAAGAGGCGAAAATGTTGATTCTCATTCGAATGAGCATCAGCTTTAAAAAATTTTCCTCATCACCTCCACCACCACCATCGTCGTCACCACCCACCACCGCCGTCGCCGACCACCACCCCCACCGTGGCCGCCAGTCACCGCCCACCACAAACACTGCTGCCCACGGCCGGCCACTACCGCCGCCATCCAAAACAGAAATTTTTCACTTGCTTTACCAAACACAAATCACACCTGATTTTTTTAAGTTCCCAAACGCAAGTCACCAATGAAGAGTCAGGCTGATGGTGAAAGACTGAAAATATGATTAATTTCAGGTTCCCAAATGGGTTTTCCACAATCAGAAAAATCACCTATAAATCACCTTGATTATTTTCAGGCTGATAATTTTTTTTACCTTTCACTATCACTATCCAAACGCCCCCATAATTAGTATGGAATCTCTCAACAAATCAAGCATATATTACTGATTTGTTGAAAAAAACCAGTCTCTTTCACCCGGAAAGGGCTGAAAGGTGTTTGGTTACTGATTTTCCTGGTAGGAGATGCTGATGGTGATAGGTGAAAAAAATCACATATTTTCACCTATCAGCTGTTAGTGCATTTGGAAACTGAAGTGAGCAAATCTCACTCCTGACAGTAAAAGAAGAAAAAAATCAGCAAATCACCCCTCATAGAGGTGAAAATGTTGATTCTCATTCGAATGAGCATCAGCCTAAAATTTTTTCCCTCGTCACCTCCACCATCGCCAACGACCGGCACCACCCACCAACAGCCACCGCTGCCACCGACCACAGCCCACGACTACCGCCATCGCCTAACCGTCACCGACCACCACCCACGACCACCACCCACCACCGTCACTGCCATCGGCCACTGCTTAACCACCGGCTACCTGTCACCCGCCTCCGGCCACCGCCGCCACCCGCCATTGCCGCCGCCATCGAAAACAGAAATTTTTCACCGGCTTTGCCAAGCACAAATCACACCTGATTTTTTTTAGGTTCCCAAATGCAAGTCACCAATCAAGAGTCAGGCTGATGGTGAAAGACTGAAAATATGATTGATTTCAGGTTCCCAAATGGGTTTTCCACAATCAAAAAAATCACTTATAAATCACCTTGATTATTTTTAGCCTGACAATTTTTTTTCAACTTTCACTATCAGTTTCCAAATGCACCCTAATCACTACTATTGAGATGAAATCAAATAACTCATCATAGAATAGATAGAAAGAGTTTAGAATCAAACTTAGTAGGAAAAACCATCCTACCCCCTTTGTAGAACAAAAACTGCATGTCCAACGTAGCTCATCTTCTTCTCTAAGCAACAAGACCTTCGCTCCTTCGAATATGACGAGGCTTGAATGAAGAAAAGAGTTGCTGGGACAAGGGAGAAGGAGAGAGAGAGGCAAGGCTGGGGCGTTTACAAACTCTCTAGTGTGAAAAAACACAAGTTATCCCCTTTATGGGTGTTTATATAGACTTTATGCCTATTCCAACAAGGATATTTTCCTCATAGACTTCCTTCCCAATCTAATCTTTTAATTCTCCAATTAGAAGCTTCCCCATAGCTAGAAAGGACGTCCTAAACTTAATCCTCCTTGATTAGTTAGGATTTGATGTCTAATTTAACTAGGTTTCTCAAAAATAGCACTTTTCGGACTCAAAATCTGCTGGTGCAATCGATCGCTTCGTTATTTCACGCGTCACAGTAATAACGATCGATCGTCGCCAATGGCGATCGCTTGCTCCAAAATCTCAAAACTCCAGTCGTTCCCAAGGCGATCAATCACTGCTTTGAAAATAAAAAATCACAGTAGATACGATCGATCGTCACCTCATGTGATCGATCGCGTCTGCCTTATTCTTCTGTTATCAAACTAGTTTGAGCCATCGCGTATGCCTGACGATCGATCGCTTACTTTTTTTCTCAATAAATTTTTCTACAAAATTTTCAATTCATTCCATATGACCATACTCACATTAGGCCCCGAAACTCATTCTATATTAGAGTTTTATTCAACTTACCGATTTTTACGAGTGTTACATGTTTAGCCCAGGAACACCTTCTATTTTGTTGTAAAAAAGCTGGACCTTGTTAGGGTGCATCATATATGGACTGCTTAGTATGTTTGGAAAACATTAATACTACTTTTTTATACAAGAACATAGTTAATACTTATCAATTTTGTTAGTTAGCATCCATTATCAATGAATAATAGAATATTAATAGTGATGTGCGATCATTTAAAATTAAACTCTTGCAAGTGCACAAGGCAATTGTGTACTACAGCGAGTATTAAAAGGTTGTCGAACCTCATGGACGGTTAAATAATTTACCAAATTCAAGAGAAAGTTGCAGTTTTTAATTAATCTAAAGAAAGCAATGAACTTTAGTTAATCTAACTGAGATTTAATCAATATGGAGAAGGCCAAGGCTTCGAATCCACCAGAATAAACTAGTGTATCGTCTCTCTCTCTTTTGAATAAAGATTTCTAATTGGCTAGCATATTCCTCTCGAACATACACTTGTCAACTCAAAATATAGTGCTCTCTTCTCGGATGTAACACATAAAACAATTAAAATATGGAATTGTGATCTATATCTCTTGAGTATAAACCAATGAAACTTTATTAGTATATAACACTTCAGATTACTCATGTTCCTCTCGAATACGCAAGTGCTCTTTTGGATTGAAATCCAATTAATTCACTCTTGTCTCTCTCGAGTATAAAGAACAAACTTCAATGAATTAACTTTAATTGCAAAACAAAGGTTCATTCACCAACTAGAGTAAATCATAATATGAGAGAAAAGAAACTATACAACCAGTTTATTGGGCTTCATCTACGCCTTGGAAATGAGTTTATCCTTGCATTGGAAGAGAATCCATCATCATGTTCTTCATCTTCTTCTTCTCCTTTGCTCCTTTACTCTAGCCTCCAATATAGCTCAAGATACCCCCAAAACGTTCTCCCTCAAGGCTTATTTATATGTTTGAAAAGAAACCCTGAAGTCCCCTTCCAAATCTGAGTCGAAATAGGCTTGATTTAAGTTTTTTCACATAAACCGATCGATCGCTGATCGTTTAAAATTAAAACCCTTGCAAGTGCACAAGGCAATTGTACTACAATGAGTATTAAAGGGTTGTCGAACCTCAGGGACGGACTAATATTTTACCAAATTCAAGTGAAAGAAAAGTTGTAGTTTTAATTAATCTAGAGAAAGCAATAAAATTTAACTACTTTAAAATAGATTTTAATTAATATGGAGAAGTGCCAAGGCTTCGAATCCACCACATAATAAACCAGCTTATCGTCTCTCTCTTTTGAATAAATTCCTAATTAGCTAGTATATTCCTCTCAGACATATACTTGTCAATTAAAATTGTAGTGCTCTCCTCTCGGACGTAACACATAAGCAATTAAAATATGGAACTGTGATCTCTCTCTCTCGAGCATAAACCAATGAAATCTTATTCCTTTATAACACCTTAGTCTACTTACGTTCCTCTCGGACACGCAAATATTCCTTGGATTGAAACTCATAAGAATTCACTATAGCCTCTCTCGAGCACATAGAATAAACCTCAATAAATTAACAGTGATTCTATAATAAGATTCATACACCAATCAAGGTAAAATTAAGATTGAGATAAAGAAAATGATACAACCAATTTACTCGGGTTTCATCTACGCCTTGGACAAGGATTTAGCCGGCCATCGGACAAGAAGAACGCTGTTGATTTGAAGGAGTCATCATTTACTATTCACTGGAAAATACGGTTCAAAATCACTATAGCAAAGTACTGTTCACGCGCAGGTACTATTCATCATCTTCTCCGTATGGCTGGTTACTGTAGCAAATGGCGGAGTTACTGTAGCAGTCCAAAATCGATCCTTTTCCGGCCAAAGTTGCACCCTTTCTTCCTCTCCTCCGGTGGCTCTTCCTCTCTCTCTTCCGGCCAAAGCTGATCTATACATGAAATATGCATTTTATTATCTCCTAAGCTTATGATTATGCTAGTGTTTGATTAGAATAACTACTACTTTAATATAGTTTTTGGTTTTTGTAGGAACCAAGAGTAATACACAAAAATGAAGAGAAAAGTGACTTGAATGGTTAAATTATCATAACTTCGTCTACAAATATCAGATTGGACTGATTCAAGCTTCATGTTAAAGTTCCAGAAGTCAGCTTTCCAACGCCACCAACCACGTGCAATTCGGAGTTCGGGACACAAAGTTATAACCATTTGAAGTTTCTAAACAGTAACTACGATCGATCGGAAATCACTGCGATCGATCGCAAGAGCCGCAAAAGCACTGTATTGAAGGACACGATCGATCGGTATAAAAACGATCGATCGTATCTACTGGAATTTTTCAATCGCCGAAGACAGTTACTACGATCGATCGGTATCATACGGCGTTGATCGGAACACGATCGATCGGAGGAAAATAACGAAGGAATTACGATCGATCGGCCAGCGAACGATCGTCAATCGTAGCGATCGATCGCCGTATACGGAAAACCGAAATAGGACCTGTTTTGACTTGGATTTGGAAGGGGACTTCGTGGTTTTCCTTCACCCCTATATATATGCCATATGGGAGAACTTATTGAGCACTCAACCTTGGAGAACCAGAGCTTTATTGGAGGCTAGAGAGGAGGAAGAGAAGGAGTCTTGAGCAAAAAAGAAGAAGAAGGATTCATGACGATGGATCTACTTAAACAGGCTTTTCTTTTCTCCCTTTCTATGTGTAACTAAATTCCTTGTCAAGGCTTGATGAAGCCCTAGATGTGTATTGCTACTCTTGATAGTTTAATTCTATAAAGTTGATTATGATTCATGCTTAATGCGATTTCATGAGTTCTTTTGAGTGCTTGACCATAGACTTGATTGATTTGCATGAAATTAGATCTTTTTAATTCCTGCGCTTAGCTAAAAGTAAGCTGGTGTTAATTCTATGCCCGACCAAGGATAGGATCATTAGCCCAAATGATAATTCTATGCCCGACCAAGGATAGAATTATCTACATTAATTTTTAGTGGATGAACTCTCGTGTCCGACCAAGAACGTGAGTGAATTCATTGTAATTTGTGTGTCTGACCATGAACACAAATTACCATATCATGTCAATTTGAGCGTAATAATAATTGAGAGTAGTAATTGCATGTCTAGTGGTGGATTCTCTGCCTTGATATTTCTCCATATTGATTAAATCTCAGTTAGATTAGATAAAGTTCATTGCTTTCTTTAGAATTAATTAAACTACATCTTTTTCTCCTCTTGAATTTGGTCAAAGATTAATCCGTCCCTGAGGTTCGACAACCCTTTAATACTCGCCGTAGTACAATTGCCTTGTGCACTTGCAAGGGTTTATATTTAAACGATCAAAAGCCACCGGATTTCGGCGACAATCGGACCTCCAAAAGCTCTAGTTTTTCCGGCGACTTTGGCTCCGTTAAAGCTCTGAAATTTCTCCGTTAAAGCTCTCTTCTCGGCCAAAAGCTCAGTTTTTATAGGCGATTGAAACTTCAAATCCAACTCTTAGTTGATTCCCAGTCCAATTGGAATCGAATCGGGATCAAATCCGGCAATTTTCAATTTTAAACCGTCTGTATTTTTATTTTGAATGGTTTCCTGTTTGAGTACGGTTTTGTTCCTGTTTTCCCGATTGAGATCAGCTCTCGTCGTGGGCTGCTCTGCCGTGAATCCGTCGCCGTCGAATGAAGCTTCGTCGTCAGCCTTCAGCCTTACCATCTCCGGCACCGGCGAGCTCGTCTCTCTCAAACAGAGCTCAAACAGAGCTCTGTTTTCTGTTTCTTTCTTTTTTTCCACTCGTCGAGTCTCTCCGCCGGAGCGCAGCCCAGTCTCGCCTTCCGCCGTCAAGATCGCCGCCGCCCAAGTTGCCGCCGTCGAGACCCACCGCCACCGGAGCTCAGTCCAGCCTCGCCGGTGTTTGAGCCTATTCTGCTTCTAGACGAAAGGCCCGAGCTTTGCTTCTTAAGAAATATTCTGTCACCCACAAGGTTGCCACACCATATCATCCTCAGACAAGTGGCCAAGTGGAGGTTTCAAATCGCCAAATTAAGCAGATTCTTGAGAAGACGGTTCGCCCCGATAGAAAGGATTGGTCCTTGCGACTGAATGATGCATTATGGGCCTACCGGACAGCATTCAAGACACCTATTGGCATGTCTCCCTATAGATTGGTATATGGCAAAGCTTGCCATTTACCTGTTGAGTTGGAACACCGAGCTTATTGGGCTATTAAGGCCTACAACTTTGATATGGATAAAGCCGGTGAGAAGCGAAAACTCCAACTGAGTGAATTAGAGGAGATGCGCTTTGATGCATATGAGAATGCCAAACTCTACAAGATGAGGACCAAAGCCGTACATGACAAGATGATATTCAGAAAGTCCTTTCAGCCTGATCAAAAGGTACTACTTTACAACTCTAGGCTGCACATATTTCCTGGGAAGCACCGATCTCGGTGGTCTGGGCCATTTATTGTCAAAGAAATATTTCCACATGGTGCAGTTGAGATTTATAATCCAAAGGATGGGACTACATTCAAAGTCAATGGTCACCGATTGAAACCATATCTCGAGGCTGTGACGGATATTGATGTGATGATTGTTTACTTGGATGATCCGACAATTACAGAATGATTGTGGCTACGTCTGGCTGAAGACATTAAACTTAGCGCTTGGTGGGAGGCAACCCACGTATTCAGGTGTATTCTCTCCTTTATCTGATTTTCTATGTTATATGCTCATTGTCATGCTATATTTTGTTCACATTGAGGACAATGTTCATAATAGGTTTGGGGGAGGGAATATTACTTGTATAAAAAAACAAAAAAATAAAAAATAAAATTTTGATTAGTTTTTAAGTTGTTTGTTAGTACTTTTTCTTAGGTTTTGATAGTTTATCCCGTAATAATGCATGCTTCAATTCTTAGGAGATTAATTTGCATTGGAAGTGTGAGTAAGTATACTGGAGGATAGATACACTTAATTAAGCATATCTTTCTGTTACAGTCCTCTTGGAATAGGTGCTTAAACTAAGAAAATTCACTCACACACACTAGTACATAAAGTAATACCATCTAGAGATTTGTTGAATGCTAATCTACAGTGGGATGTCTTTAGTCATAGTCATTGGATGATGTGTAGTTATCTGTTGAGTTTAAAAGATCATGATAGACCATTTACTTGGCTATGGCAAGGGATTGGAACCGGAAATAGGTTGAGAGTATAATACAGCCTGGACAGAATAAATATGTGCTGAAAAAAAAGGAATGCTGAAAAAAAAATGTGAAAATGAAAAAATGAAAACAAAATGAAAGAAAAGGGGGCTGCTTGACTTTATAAGATTAACTTAGGCTGATGCTCGGGCCCGAAGCGGTCTTCTTAAAACCTAATGCCTTAAGCCAATTGGCTGGGAGTCATTGGCCTGAGTCATTGCTAAACCTAAGCATCTTGAAGTCAGGCCTTACACAGTCCTATTGAAAAAAAAAAGTATGTGGTGTATTATCCTCTCAA
This sequence comes from Houttuynia cordata, assembly GCA_039654745.1. Taxonomy (NCBI): domain Eukaryota; kingdom Viridiplantae; phylum Streptophyta; class Magnoliopsida; order Piperales; family Saururaceae; genus Houttuynia; species Houttuynia cordata. Next base: position 63,974,628 of record CM077505.1, on the reverse strand, counting down.
ATCTAGAATGTTGGACCCAAAGGAGGCGCGCAGATTTGTGCTATCATGAACCTAAAGATTATAATGACTATGTAGATTATGATGTACTTTGGTTAATGGGTAACACTGGATCTGTATAAAACAGAAATTTAGAATGTATTGCTACAATGTTCTACACTTTTTACTATCTATAGTATCACGCTATATTATATTTGAGCAGAAATTTCCAAGATGAAAGTGTAGAATAAAATCACTTACTTGAGGGCTTCTCTATTCCTGTTGATTATGAACCAAGTACATGTGGTTAATTCTCTTAAGCATTGTATTTTGCATTTATCGGGATAATAGGTTTGCTTGTTTGCACTATTTTTATTTTATTTTTGTTTTCTTCACTTAGGTTAATTAGATTAATAAATACATGTTTGTGAGTAGCATGACTGCAAACCCTCACGAGACACAACTCGTCCTACTCGGGACACCCAGAGGTTTAAAGGCTTGTTGCATACGCTCAATGCAATCGTGTTCCCTACGAAAGTGGTGTTTACTTTTATGCATTAGTTCTTTAGTTTGTTTGATTTTGTTTTGCTTTGTTTTGCTAGGGACTAGCAAAATCTAGGTTTGGGTGTGATCTATACAGGAATTATGCATTTTATTATCTCCTAAACTTATGTTTATGCTAGTATTAGATTAGAATTACTACTACTTTAATATAGTTTTTGGTTTTTGTAGGAAACAAGAGCAAGACACAGAAATGGGGTGAAACGCAACTCTAATGATTGAATATTAATAACTTCGATTGCATATCTCTAATGGGACTGATTTAAGCTTCATGTTAAAGTACACGAAGTCAGCTTTCCAACGCCACTGACTGTTCGCAATTCGGAGTTCTGAGCAAAAAGTTATGATCATTTGAAATATCGCACGCGAAAGAGACACAATTAAAGAGAAGAACTGTTAAGATGAGATTGGATGGATGAGATCGATACAACGGGTTTTTGTTTAATAAAGAAAAAAAATAAAAAAAGAAATATGAACCGGTTCAGAGTCCGGTCCGGTTCAGTTAAAAAAAAGAAAAAAAAGAAAAAATCGGTCCGAGCCCAGCACAACTTTTTGGTCATTGGTCCTAGTGGCAATAGCTTCAATCCACTTAGGCACATAATCAACAGCAACAAGAATATATGCATGACCAAAAGATGGTGGAAAAGGTCTCATAAAATCAATACCCCAAACATCAAATAAATCAACAATCAAAATAGGTTATAGGGGCATCATATTCCTTTTAGACAAGGCTCCCAATTTTTGACACCTATCACAAGTTTGACAATAAGCATGGGCGTCTTTAAATAAAGTTGGCCAATAAAAACCACTTTGAAGTACTTTGGCCGCAGTTTTCTTTCCACCGAAGTGTCCACCACAGGCATGGGAGTGACAAAAATATAGGATGCTATGAAACTCACTCTCAGGGACACATCGTCTTATGACTTGGTCAGTACATACCTTAAACAGGTCAGGGTCATCCCAGTAATAATGTTTGACTCGTGAGAAAAATAAGTCTTTATCATGTTTAGACCAAAAGGTTGGGATTTGACCCATAGCAAGATAATTCATAATATGTGCAAACCAAGGTGGAGATGTAGTGGAGACAGCAAAGAGCTGCTCATCAGGGAATGAATCGCTTAGAGGGTCATGGCTGTGCAAATCAGGAATAGGAATTCTGGATAGATGATCAGCCACGACATTCTCATAACCCTTTTTATCTTTAATTTCAAAGTCAAATTCCTGCAGGAGTAAGATCCAACGAATCAGCCTCGGATTGGCATCCTTCTTAGAAAGAAGGTACCGCAAGGCTGCATGATCAGAGAAAATAATGATCTTACTCCCCAAGAGATATGACCTGAACTTGTCTAATGCAAACACAACAGCAAGCAACTCTTTTTATGTGGTAGTATAATTCAATTGAGCATCAGTGAGTGTCTTGCTAGCATAGTATATAACATAAGGAATTTTGTTGATGCGTTGGCCTAACACTGCCCCTACAGCAAAATTAGATGCGTCACACATTATTTCGAAGGGCAGTGTATAGTCAGGGGGTTTAATGATAGGGGAGCTAGAGAGGAGAGTTTTGAGCTTTGTAAAAGCTTCTTTGCACGACTCATCAAATTCGAATGGCACGTCATGACCTAAAAGGTGACATAGTGGACGTGATACCTTACTAAAATCTTTGATAAATCGACGATAAAACCCTGCATGGCCAAGGAAGGACCATATTTGCTTAACTGATGTAGGTGGTGGTAAATTAGCAATCAGGTCAACCTTGGCCTTGTCAACCTCTATACCCCTTTTTGATATAACATGTCCAAGCACAATCCCCTGTTGAACCATGAAATGGCTCTTTTTCCAACTTAACACTAAATTTGTTTCCTCACAGCGTTTTAAAACTAAAGCAAGGTTGTGCAAGCATTCATCAAAACAAGCGCCAAACACCGAAAAATCGTCCATGAAAACTTCCAAAAATTTATCAATCATGTCGGAAAAGATGGACATCATGCATCGCTGAAATGTAGCAGGGGCATTACAGAGACCAAAAGGCATTCTTCGATACGCGAATGTACCGAAGGGACATGTGAAAGTCATCTTTTCCTGATCCCCTGGAAAAACTGGCACTTGATTATAGCCGGAGTACCCATCTAAAAAGCAATAAAACTTCTTTCTAAGATTTGGTCAATGAATAGGAGAGGGAAATGGTCTTTACGTGTATTTGAGTTCAACTTCCTATAATCAATGCATACCCGCCAGCCCGTGGTCTCTCGTATTGGTCATGTTTATATGCCCTTTTACCTATTTGTTAGTCATGTTTTCTAATTAAAACGAGGAATAAAGTGAATTTTGGTAATTTTCTAAGTAATTAGGAATTAATTAAATAAGGCTCTCGAAATTGCTCAATTTAACATTGTTCCGTAATTTTATAAATATTTGGTGCGTCTAATTTGGGACATGTTTTATTTTGTATAGGTTCGCATGCTCGTACTGTTGAACAGCCAAAAGTGAAGCCATTAGACGGACCCAGGAGCTGATATCACTCGCAGAAAAGATCTGATCCGTTGATGAGTCAGTCAAGAGAAGACGGGCGTGGAATTAGAATACAGAGCCATTCAGATTCGATCTAGCGGATAAGGATGATACAACGGGTTTTAAGAGAGTAAAAGAAAAAGAAAAAGAAAAGAAAGAAAATCCGGACCGGTTCAATGGTCCGGTTTAATGAAAAAAAAAATAAAAAATAAAAACAAAACCTGAGCCAAAGGCTCGGGTGTTCTGTTCAGTCGGGTGTCTTCCTGAAACTGAGCGGAAGAACAGAAAGCTCGAGGCGGTGAATCGGCGGCTAGGTCCCGGTGGAGATCGACGACGGTGGTCCGAAGGCCGACGGAAGAGGAGATTGACGGCAGCTTGGGCTCGACGGCAGCGAATCAGCAAAAGGGTGACGGCCATGGGGCGATTCCGAGGTCCCGGTGAAGAACTCGACGGCAACGAAGCTCGAGAGGCCGACGGCGGCCATGGATGGCGGCGATGGAGGCTCGAGCTGAGGAGGAGTCGATGACGGTCGGCGAGGAAGTCACGGGCGGCGGCAAAGAGAAGAGCTTGACTGTGAGGAGGAGCAGAGAAGGAAAGGACTGGATTTGGAAACTTGTGTGCGACAAAGTGAAGCGGGAAGCTTCGATTGCAGATTCATTTTAAAATGGTAAGTACCAATTTTCGATTCGATTGGAGATTTCAAAGGAAGTTTGAATTGGCTCAGTTCGGGAAGTTTCAATTTTTGGGTCCTTTAGTTCTGTTTCGAGACGAGGAAGAATAGGATTCTGTCTACAAATTTGGTCGAGAATGGAATTGTAAATCGACTAATTTTGAAGGGCAGATGGCTGATTTGGGAAGAACGGATTTTGGAAAGTTGATTTGAAAAAAAAAAAAAAGTAGTTCTCTGTATAAAAACAGAGGAGTCGAAGAACAAAAGGACCGACCAGAGCGAGAGAGACGATCATAAAAGTTTTTTTTTTATTTTTCCAGTTCCAAAATTAGTTTCAGTTTTCAGTTTTCTCTTTTTACTTTGGATTTCATCTGCTGCTGTGTTGGTGTTGATTGGAAGATCGAGTTTGTAACGACTATTGCTGGACAGTCGACTGAGAAGAGAAAGAACAGTATGGTGTATTTCAGTTTTACCTCATCATTTTTTTTGTAAGTGAATGCTATTGTTAATGGAGATGAATTTTATGAATTATGCATGTGTTATATTTAATATGGTTGGCTAGATTAATTGCTAAGGTTAGGATGAGGCTGTAGTAATTGTAGGGATTCCCGTTTTCATGAAAGTTGATATTTTTATTATAAAATTGTGCGTTAATTGATTATGCGTTCCTTGTGTTAATTGCGTAGTTAGTTTCGGATATAGCATTAATCATGTTTTTGCTATGATTTGGAATTACTATTGTCAATGCATGCTTATTTTAATTGATTAAATAACAAATCGGATACTAGTTGTGATTTACTCGTAAGTGGGTACATCTAGTAATTTGAGCTGTTAATTTAAATAGCATGAAGGACGTGATTTTTGTATGAGTAATTGTGCATTAAAGTAAAATCTTCCGTAACAATGTGAATAGGATTCTAGATTGTTACGAGTATTTGGAGAATGATAAATGATTGAAGGGTTAGGGTTCTCTATAATTTATTGCATGCCGATTCCAAAGCCTTAGTATTTCGTTAATTTGATAAAGTTTAGATTTTTATTCCGTTAATTGATTTTAATTAGTCGTTAGTTAGTTAATCAATTTCTACAAGTTTCATAGTTTAGTCAAGGGTTTAGTTAGGGTTCGATTAGATTTCCGCTACACAAGTCCCTGTGGGTTCGACCTCGTAAGAATTGTGCGACTATACTCCAAACACGATTCGTACACTTGCGAGTAAAATTAGGAGACTAATTAAAACAACAACAAGTTTTTGGCGCCGTTGCCGGGGACTTGTAGGAAATCAAATTCTAAGACTAATTTTACCCTTGCAGTTAATTTTAGGTCAAAAATAAAATAAAAAATAAAAAATTTAAAAAATAAATAAAAAATTAATTAAATTTTTTTTTCAACACGTGAGAGTTGATTGACGGTGGATGACCACGTGGACACGTGATCACACACTGCGTCTGGTTAGCAATAATTCCAATCCTTTAGAGAATAGTGAAACTAAAATTGATCTTTCATTCAAAATGGAAGATCAACCTGAGAAATCTCTTAGGGAGTTATTTTCTCCGATCACAATCAACCCTCCATCTTGCATAGTGTTGCCTGCAACCTCTGCAAAGCATTTTGAACTAAAACCCCAGATAATTCAACTTTTGCCAAATTATCATGGTCTTAACAGAGAGGATCCTTACATGCATGTAAAGGATTTTCTAGAAATTTGTGCAACTTTTAGGTTCACAGACTTCTCTGATGAGTCTGTTCGACTGCGCCTTTTCCCCTTCTCTTTGAAGGACAAGGCCAAGGCATGGTTAAATTCTCTTCCTGCTGACTCTATCACAACATGGGATATGTTGGTGAGCAAATTCTTGTCCAAATTCTTCCCAATGGCCAAAACCAACGAATTAAAGAGAGAAATCACTGACTTTATGGAAGATGAAAATGAAAAATTTTATGAGAGTTGGGAAAGATTTAAAGACCTTTTACTAAAATGTCCACATCATGGGTTTGAAACATGGAGGTTAATACAACACTTTTACAATGGCTTAACTCAAACGCACCGCAACATGATTGAATCAATGAATGGCGGTGCCTTCTTAGACTTAGGAGGTGAAGCAGCTTATAACTTCTTAGAGCGATTAGCTGAAAGGTCCCAACAGTGGGATTTTGTAAGTCATAGGGAGAGACAACATCAAGCTCCTAAGAAAGGAGGTCTCTACGAAATCAAAGATGACGTAGATGTTAAGGTCAAACTCGATGCGCTAACCAAGAAAATAGATGCCCTGAGTTTGAACCGAAGCATCAATGCCCTCAACATGAATGAAGCATGCTCTGTGTGTGCTAGTCCGATGCATACATCTCTGAACTGCCCTTCCATGAATACTTATCCAGAGTGTTATGCAGAACAAGTAAATGTTCTAAACAATTATGGGAAGCCGACAGGCAATCCTTTCTCTGAAACCTACAATTCAGGTTGGAGAAATCATCCAAATTTCTCCTGGAGACAAAGTCAACCACCTATGAATGTAGGTGGGCAACCTATGCATAATCAGTTCAGGCAGAATAACCCACCTTATCCAGCTTTGTCTCAACCTCCTACCCAATATCAACAACCTGTCACTCAATCTCAGGGTCTTACACAAAAACAATCCTCTTTAGAGGACACTCTCAAATCTTTCATCCAATCTACAAGCCAAGTTATTCAGTCAACTAACCAAGCTATGCTTGAGATGAAGAACTCTACACACATGAATACTCAAGCAATTGCTAAGTTAGAGACTCAAGTTGGTCAATTGGCTACTCAATTAGCAGAAAGAGAGAGAGGGAGATTCCCTAGTCAACCTGTGCCTAACCAGAAGGGCCAATTTTCCATTGGTAGTAGCACTAATTCTTCACAGAATGAGGAACATGTTCAATCAGTCATTACCCTTAGGTCTGGAAAGCAAATTGATAATAAAATTGAAACTCCTGAAAAAGAAGAATGTGAGAACACTAAGACTGAAATAGAGACTAAGGACATTAATTCTTCTCCAACTGTTGACAGTGATTCTCCACCTAGGAATTTTGTACCTAGGGCACCTTATCCGCAAAGACTAGTCAATCCTAAAAAAGGTGCACAATATGGAGATATTCTAGAAGTGTTTAAACAAGTGCAAATAAACATTCCTTTTCTAGATGCAATCCAACAAGTGCCTTCATATGCAAAATTTTTGAAAGACCTAGTCTCAGTCAAAAAGAAAAATAATGTTCCTAAAAAGGCATTTCTAGCAGAACAAGTCAGCTCTGTCATTCAATGTAAATTTCCTATCAAATATAAGGACCCTGGTTGTCCCACAATCTCATGCATGATAGGGAAACATCAGATTGAGCGAGCCTTGTTAGATCTGGGGGCAAGTGTGAATTTATTGCCCTACTCTGTGTATATGCAATTAGGTCTGGGAGAGCTAAAACCCACGACAATGACATTTCAATTAGCTGACCGTTCGGTTAAAATTCCTCGAGGTGTTGTTGAAGATGTTTTGATAAAGGTTGATACATTTTATTTCCCTGTGGACTTTGTTGTCCTTGATACTCAACCTGTTCCGAACATAAGTGGGCAAATACCTGTCATTTTGGGTCGTCCATTTCTAGCTACATCTAATGCTATTATTAACTGCAGAAATGGAGTGATGCAAATTTCTTTTGGGAATATGAAGGTGGAATTGAACATTTTTGACATCAGTAAACAACCACCTGACATGGATGATGTGAATGAAGTAAACCTGATTGAAACCCTTGTCCATGAAACATTTCTTCAAACACATTCCCAAGATCCTTTAGAGGCATGCTTAACACATTTTGGTTGTGAATTTGATATCGATCAGTCAATTGAACAAGTAAACTCATTGCTTGAGTCTGTACCTCTGATGAGTATTGAACGGTGGCAACCAAAAGTGGAGCCTCTTGCATTATCATCATCACCAGTAGTTCCATCTAGTGTTGAGCCACCTAAATTAGACCTGAAACCACTGCCTGATACTCTGAAATATGCTTATTTAGGTCCTGCTGAATCCTTACCTGTCATTATTGCATCTGACCTAGATGTGGCTCAAGAGCGTAAATTACTTGATGTTCTTGTAAAGCACAAAGAAGCCATAGGGTGGACCATTGCAGATATTAAAGGCATCAGTCCCTCTGTTGTTATGCATAGAATTCATTTGGAGGATGATGCTAAGCCTTCTCGTGAATCCCAAAGGCGTCTTAACCCTGTAATGCAAGAAGTTGTTCGAGCTGAAATCCTTAAGCTTTTAGATGTAGGAGTTATCTACCCAATTTCTGATAGTAAATGGGTAAGTCCTGTTCAAGTTGTACCGAAAAAGTCTGGCATAACTGTTGTGAAAAACGATGCTGATGAGTTAGTGCCAACTCGAGTTCAAACGGGCTGGCGTGTCTGTATTGATTACATGAAGTTGAATGCTTTGACAAGAAAAGATCATTTTCCCCTTCCTTTCATTGACCAAATGCTGGAAAGGTTAGCGGGACATGAATATTATTGCTTCCTTGATGGTTATTCTGGTTATAACCAAATTCCCATAGCCCCTGAAGACCAAGAAAAGACCACTTTCACATGTCCTTTTGGTACCTTTGCCTACCGTCGCATGCCCTTTGGCCTATGCAATGCACCTGCTACCTTTCAAAGGTGCATGTTGAGCATTTTCTCTGATATGGTAGAGCGATTTTTAGAGGTATTCATGGACGATTTTTCTGTCTTTGGGTCTACTTTTGATGAATGTCTGCACCACCTATCTTTAGTGTTAGTAAGGTGTAAAGAGAAGAATCTGGTACTTAACTGGGAGAAATGTCATTTTATGGTTAAAAAAGGAATTGTTCTTGGGCATATTATATCTAATAAAGGCATTGAAGTTGATAAAGCTAAAGTTGATTTGATTTCACATCTTCCACCACCACGAACTGTGAAAGAAATCAGATCATTTTTAGGCCATGCTGGATTTTACAGAAGATTCATTAAAGACTTTAGTAAAATTTCAAGACCTTTGTGTAATCTTCTTGCAAAAGATACACCATTTGTCTTTGATGATGCTTGCAATAATGCCTTTCAGAAACTCAAATCAGAGTTAACATCTGCACCTATTATTCAGCCACCTGATTGGAACCTACCTTTTGAGATAATGTGCGATGCCTCTGATTATGCTATTGGTGCTGTGTTGGGGCAGCGAATTAATAAACTTCCCCATGTGATTTACTATGCCAGTAAAACATTGAATGATGCTCAACTTAATTATTCTACAACTGAAAAAGAGTTGCTGGCAGTAGTCTTTGCTCTAGATAAGTTTCGGTCTTACTTATTGGGATCGACGGTCTATATCTATTCGGATCATGCTGCATTGAAGTATCTTTTATCTAAAAAAGATACTAAACCTCGTCTTCTCCGATGGATATTATTGCTACAGGAATTTGATATTGAAATTCGGGATAAGAAAGGTTCCGAAAATGTTGTAGCCGACCACTTATCTAGGTTGATAGTTGATTTTACTGATGAATCATTGCCCATAACTGAATCTTTTCCTGATGAGCAATTACTTGCAGTGTCCCAATTGCCTTGGTTTGCGGACATAGTTAATTATCTGGTAACTGAACAAATTCCATCTCATTGGTCTTCCCAAGATAGGTCCAAATTTTTGTCCAGAGTTAAGTATTTCTTTTGGGATGATCCATACTTATTCAAGTATTGTCCCGATCAGATTATTAGGAGATGTATTCCTGAACATGATCAACAAAGCATCATTTCTTTTTGTCATGATCAAGCATGTGGGGGCCATTTTAGTTCTAAAAAGACTGCTGCAAAGATTTTGCAGTGTGGATTTTATTGGCCTACTATTTTTAAAGACTGTCATGCTTATTGTTCAGCATGTGAAAGATGTCAGAAGTTAGGAGCACTTTCACGTCGTAACATGATGCCTTTAACCTCAATCCTTATTATAGACCTTTTTGATGTATGGGGTATTGACTTCATGGGACCTTTTCCTAACTCTTTTGGCAATCTTTATATCCTTGTGGGGGTAGACTACGTCTCTAAATGGGTAGAGGCCGTAGCATGCAAAACCAATGACCACAAAGTGGTGGTCCAATTCTTAAAAGACAATATTTTTGCACGTTTTGGTTCTCCTCGTGCTATCATAAGTGATGGGGGAAAACATTTCTGTAATAGGGTTTTTGAACAGTTAATGAAGAAATATGGCATAACCCACAAAATTGCTACCCCATACCATCCTCAGACAAGCGGTCAAGTTGAGATTTCTAATAGGGAGATTAAGCATATTTTAGAAAAGACAGTCAATCCGAATCGCAAAGATTGGTCACTGAGACTCACCGATGCTTTGTGGGCTTACCGTACTGCATTTAAAACTCCCATTGGAATGTCTCCATACCGTATTGTTTATGGGAAAGCTTGTCATCTTCCTGTTGAAATTGAGCATAAAGCTTATTGGGCAATTAAGCACCTGAATTTTGATTTAAATAGAGCAGGAATTCAAAGGAAACTGCAGTTGAATGAGTTGGATGAGCTTCGTAATGATGCTTATGAGTGTGCAAAATCATACAAGGATCGTATGAAAAAGGTTCATGATCAAAATATTCTGCGAAAATCTTTTACATCGGGGCAGAAAGTTCTTTTATACAATTCTCGTTTACATCGGTTTCCGGGTAAATTGAAGTCTCGATGGACAGGACCTCTTCTAGTTCGTGTTGTTTATCCTCATGGCGCAGTTGAAATAGAAAACCCCAAGAATGGTGATATATTCAAAGTTAATGGTCATCGTCTTAAACCATTCTTGGAATTGCAGCAACCTCAGATTGATGAATTGAGTATGGCAGACCCGACTTATCATGACTAATGATTAATAGCTGTGTCTGGCTGAATACATAAAACTTAGCGCTACTGGGAGGCAACCCAAGTTTTTAGCATTTTTATTTTTGTGCTTACTTTTCTTATGTTATTCTTGTGCTTCACTTGTTCTTTTCATTTTGATAGATACTATAGCGTTTCAGTGGAGTGCAGGTACTATCTTTCCTTCCCTCGTCTATTTATTTTCCTCAGTATTTATTTCATATCTTTTTACATTGAGGACAATGTTTCATGTAGGTTTGGGGGTATAGGAAGATATTTGTTTAGGATATCTTAGTTATTTTCTTGCTTGTTTTGAATTTTCCAGTTAAAAAAAATAATTAGATTTTAGGCTGTTTGTTAGTATTTTTATAGGTTTTGGTAGTTTATCCCTTCGTGATGCATACTTCAATTTTTAAGAGATTAATTTTCATTGGAAGTGTGAGTAAGTATACTGGAGGATAGAGACACTTAACTGAGAAATAGCATTTTGTTACAGTCCTCTTGGAGCAAGTGCTTGAGCTAATAAAATTCACTCACACACACCAGTTACATAAAGTAATACCTTCTAGAGATTTGTTGAATACTAATCTTCAGTGGGATATCTTTAGTCAGAGTCATTGGTTGATATGTGGTTGTCTGTTGAGCTTAAAAGATCATGATAGACCATTTACTTGGCTATGGCAAGGGCTTGGAACCGGAAATAGGTTGAGAGTATAATACAGCCTGGACAGAATAATGTGCTTGAAAATATGTATGATGAAAAAAAAAAATGGAAACGAAAATAAAGAAAAGGGGCTGCTTGACTATTATAGGATTAACTTAGGCTGATGCTCAGGTCCGAAGCGGTCCATCTTAAAACCTAATGCCCTAAGCCAACTGGCTGGGAGTCATTGGCCTGAGTCATTGCTAAACCTAAGCATCTTGAAGTCAGGCCTTACACAGTCCTTATGAAAAAAAAAAAGTCTATGGTGTATTATCCTCTCAAATCTAGAATGTTGGACCCGAAGGAGGCGCGCAAGCATTTGTGCTATCATGAACCTAAAGATTACGATGACTATGTAGATTCTGATGTTCTTTGGTTAATGGGTAACACTGGATCTGTGTGAAACAGAGATTTAGAGTGTATTGCTACAATGTTCTACACTTTCTATTATTTAAAGTATCATGCTATATCATATTGAGCAGAAATTTCCAAGATGAAGGTGTAGAATAAAACTACTTACTTGATCGCTTCTATATTCCAGTTGATTATAAATGCAAGTACGTGTGGTTAGTTTTCTTAAGTATTGCAGTGTGTATTTGAAGGGATAATAGGTTTTGTGTTTTGAAGTGTTTAGTTGACTTCTTTCTCATTTAGATAAAGAATAAGGTTAATTTTATAAATACATGTTTGTGGGTAGCATGGCTGCAAACCCTCATGAGACTTCACTCGTCCAGCCAGGGACACCTGGGGGTTTAAAAGGCTTGTTGCATATGCTAAATGCAATCGTCATTCCCTACGACAGTGGCATTTATTTTTGAGTAATTTTATTATTTTTCTTTTGTGTTTTGCTTGAGGACTAGCAAAATCTAGGTTTGGGGGTATTTGTTAAGCATGAAAAATACACATTTTTATATGCCCTTTTACCTATTTGTTAGTCATGTTTTCTAATTAAAACGAGGAATAAAGTGAATTTTGGTAATTTTCTAAGTAATTAGGAATTAATTAAATAAGGCTCTCGAAATTGCTCAATTTAACATTGTTCCGTAATTTTATAAATATTTGGTGCGTCTAATTTGGGACATGTTTTATTTTGTATAGGTTCGCATGCTCGTACTGTTGAACAGCCAAAAGTGAAGCCATTAGACGGACCCAGGAGCTGATATCACTCGCAGAAAAGATCTGATCCGTTGATGAGTCAGTCAAGAGAAGACGGGCGTGGAATTAGAATACAGAGCCATTCAGATTCGATCTAGCGGATAAGGATGATACAACGGGTTTTAAGAGAGTAAAAGAAAAAAAAAAAGAAAAGAAAGAAAATCCGGATCGGTTCAATGGTCCGGTTTAATGAAAAATAAATAAAAAATAAAAACAAAACCCGAGCCAAAGGCTCGGGTGTTCTGTTCAGTCGGGTGTCTTCCTGAAACAGAGCGGAAGAACAGAGAGCTCGAGGCGGTGAATCGGCGGCTGGGTCCCGGTGGAGATCGACGACGGTGGTCCGAAGGCCGACGGAAGAGGAGATTGACGGCAGCTTGGGCTCGACGGCGGCGAATCAGCAAAAGGGCGATGGCCATGGGGCGATTCCGAGGTCCCGGTGAAGAACTCGACGGCAACGAAGCTCGAGAGGCCGACGGCGGCCATGGATGGCGGCGATGGAGGCTCGAGCTGAGGAGGAGTCGATGACGGTCGGCGAGGAAGTCACGGGCGGCGGCAAAGAGAAGAGCTTGACTGTGAGGAGGAGCAGAGAAGGAAAGGACTGGATTTGGAAACTTGTGTGCGACAAAGTGAATCGGGAAGCTTCGATTGCAGATTCATTTTAAAATGGTAAGTACCAATTTTCGATTCGATTGGAGATTTCAAAGGAAGTTTGAATTGGCTCAGTTCGGGAAGTTTCAATTTTTGGGTCCTTTAGTTCTGTTTCGAGACGAGGAAGAATAGGATTCTGTCTACAAATTTGGTCGAGAATGGAATTGTAAATCGACTGATTTTGAAGGGCAGATGGCTGATTTGGGAAGAACGGATTTTGGAAAGTTGATTTGAAAAAAAAAAAAGTAGTTCTCTGTATAAAAACAGAGGAGTCGAAGAACAAAAGGACCGACCAGAGCGAGAGAGACGATCAGAAAAGTTTTTTTTTTTTATTTTTCCAGTTCCAAAATTAGTTTCAATTTTCAGTTTTCTCTTTTTACTTTGGATTTCATCTGCTGCTGTGTTGGTGTTGATTGGAAGATCAAGTTTGTAACGACTATTGCTGGACAGTCGACTGAGAAGAGAAAGAACAGTACGGTGTATTTCAGTTTTACCTCATCATTTTTTTTGTAAGTGAATGCTATTGTTAATGGAGATGAATTTTATGAATTATGCATGTGTTATATTTAATATGGTTGGCTAGATTAATTGCTAAGGTTAGGATGAGGCTGTAGTAATTGTAGGGATTCCCGTTTCCATGAAAGTTGATATTTTTATTATAGAATTGTGCGTTAATTGATTATGCGTTCCTTGTGTTAATTGCGTAGTTAGTTTCGGATATAGCATCAATCATGTTTTTGCTATGATTTGGAATTACTATTGTCAATGCATGCTTATTTTAATTGATTAAATAACAAATCGGATACTAGTTGTGATTTACTCGTAAGTGGGTACATCTAGTAATTTGAGCTGTTAATTTAAATAGCATGAAGGACGTAATTTTTGTATGAGTAATTGTGCATTAAAGTAAAATCTTCCGTAACAACGTGAATAGGATTCTAGATTGTTACGAGTATTTGGAGAATGATAAATGATTGAAGGGTTAGGGTTCTCTATAATTTATTGCATGCCGATTCTAAAGCCTTAGTATTTCGTTAATTTGATAAAGTTTAGATTTTTATTCCGTTAATTGATTTTAATTAGTCGTTAGTTAGTTAATCAATTTCTACAAGTTTCATAGTTTAGTCAAGGGTTTAGTTAGGGTTCGATTAGATTTCCGCTACACAAGTCCCTGTGGGTTCGACCTCGTAAGAATTGTGCGACTATACTCCAAACACGATTCGTACACTTGCGAGTAAAATTAGGAGACTAATTAAAACAACAACATTGATTACATGATTGTTTTCTTCCACTGGAGACCTTGCGAGACTCTCCCCATGGTTGTTTCATAGTATGCTCAATTAAGCCATTGCTAGATCTTGCGAGGTCACTTATATTTATGAAATTGTGATTCCATAATGCCCGAAGGGAGGCACTATACGTACGTTAGATTGTGGACATTACGGAAGGTCCTCAGTCTCCGCCCATCGTGTCCGTAAGCACTGGTGGGGCCAGCATCCTAGAAGCATGGCAGGGTTCCAAAGAGAGAACCCCTAGGGTGGTTCTGGTATATTATTTTAGTCACTTGCGAGCGACTAGGTTAGCGAGCAAAAATTGTAACTCCTTTCACTTTAGATGTCTGGAGCCTTTAATATGATTGTCATTCTCTCCTTACTCATATGTGTAGTAGGAGCCTTATTGATGTTTTTCCTATACTTGCGAGTTGGAATTGTTGTTGACTAACCTTGCAGGTGTATAGACCTCGGTTAAGTTTAGATGTTGTGGAATGTCTATAACCTTTGTTATTCTTATTCTCTTCATACTGCTTGTTTTCATTCAGTGGGTTTTTACATCCTACTGAGTGTTTCTATGAAATACTCATGCATCCTCTGATGCAGGCGTAATTGAAAAGTGAGATCAGGAAGTGCAGTAGTGGAATGGAGGATTGAAGGCGCCGAGAAGAGTTTAAAGATTATTTAGTTATTTGCTTTGCTTTTATTGATGCTTATGACATTATTAGCAATTGTGTGCCATAGACTTATAGGATTATTTTATTTAACTTTCTTAAATGAATTATTATTAAGTAAATTTATTTTATAGTATTCATTGATGTCTATTATTGTATTACACTGATTGCGGGCATAATCGGTTGCACGTCCTTTTGAGATGATTGTAATCGGTTGGAAAATCGACTGTTCGGTCTCGTGCCCGGGATCTCTACCTCGAAATGTATTCCATTGATTGGCTTCCGCACTCCGATCGAGGTATGGGATTTCGGGGCGTGACAATATGATACCGACATCTAGAAGTTTCACTATCTCTTTCATCACCACCTCTCTCATGTGAGGGTTCAACTGTCTCTGCCCCTCCCTGGAAGGTTTGGCCTGATCCTCAAGGTTTATTCGATGCATACACACAGAAGGGTCTATACCCCGAAGGTCAGCCACTGTCCACCCTATAGCTCGCCGGTGTGTGGTAAGAATCTCCAACAACTGGGCTTCCTGGTCAGTAGATAGGCTCGAGGAGATAATCACAAGAAGGGTGTCATCGGGTCCTAGGAAAACATATTTCAGAGAGCTAGGTGGGGATTCTATGGAAGGTTTAAGTGGTGGGGCGGTGGACATAGGAAGAGGGTCAGGGTGGGGTCGCCATGGGGTATGTCCAGGATATAGAGCAGCCACTAAATGGTGATGGACCTCCTCGAGGTCAGGTGTGCCCTCATATGCATCTAGCCAGTCATAGAAAAGGGTATGCTCTAAGGCATCCTTAAGCACAGCAAAGGGGAGGTACTCCTGAACTAGGTCATCTACCATCAGACACGCACCTTCACTAGAAGGTTGTTGGGAAGTACTAAAGATGTTTAACTTAACCTTCATATTCCCAAACGAGACATTCATGAGCCCTGATCTACAGTTAATGGTGGCATCGGCTGTGGCTAGGAAAGGGCGACCAAGGATAACAGGAATCTGGGATTTGGAGTAGGCAACTGGTTCCATATCTAAGACTACAAAGTCAACAGGGAAGTAGAACCGGTCAACTCCTACAAGAACGTCTTCTATAATACCTTTGGGTCGGCGGATGGATCTGTCTGCTAACTGAAGGGTGACTGAGGTGGGCTGTAACTCTCCTAAACCAAGTTGTTCGTATACGGAGTACGGGAGGAGGTTGACACTGGCCCCTAAATCCAAGAGAGCTCAGCTAATGGTATGGTCACCTATGACAATAGATATAACAGGGACACCTGGGTCCTTAAATTTTGGTGGCATTTCACTGGTCAGTAAAGAGCTCACTTGGTTAGTCAAAAAGACCTTTTAGGTGATGTTGGATTTGACTTTCCTCTTTTGGGTGCATAGGTCTTTCAGGAACTTGGCATAGGCAGGTACTTGTTTGATGGCATCTAATAAGGGAAGGTTTATCTTGACCTGCTTGAACACCTCTAACATTTCCTCCATTCTTTGATGGGACTTACTAAACGAGGAGGGTTTGTTGAGGCATTGGGGAAAAGGAGCCCTAGGGATATAGGATATTTCATTGGTGGGTTCCGTAGGGGTATCTTGCTGTGGTGGGGGACTCAATGGAACAGGTGGGGTAGAAGTGGTTTCTTTAGGTGTATCTGGGGAAGATGTTTCACTCGCAATACCTATGGATGGGTTCCTTACCTGATTATCAACGTACTTACCACTCCTTAAGGTAGTGATGGCCTGTACCTGCTCATTTGGACAATGGGAACCTTCGACGGCAAACTGTCCTCTAGGGTTCTGCTGTGGTTGACTTGGCAAGGTACCCGCTTCCCTACGGTTCATGGATTGGGCCAGTTGTCCCAATTGGGTTTCTATTTTAGCAATGGACTGTGTATGAGAATGGACAAGCTGGGCCTGAGATTTTTGGTCGGTTTTCATCTCCGTTAGGGTGGCTAGTACTTAGCTCATCTGGTCTTCTAAGGATGGTTTCTTGTGGGATTGGCCAAATTGAGGAGTGGAGGATGGTTGATAAGGTTGAGATTGGCTTTAGAATTCCTGTCTTGGGGCCTGATTAAAATTGGGCCCCTGGTTAGGTTGTCTCCAGGCGAAATTTGGATGATTTCGCCACCCGGATTGTAGGTATTTGAATAGGGGTTATTGGCTCTAGGATATCCTTGTGCAAAGTTGGCATACTCCTGTACAAGATCTGGATATTGGGAGGCAGAGGGGCAGTCAACTATGGTGTGCATAGGGCTGGCACAAATGGTGCAGGCATCATGAGAGGTTGGCGTATAAGGTGGAGTATGTGAGAAAAACCTGTCAAACCTCTCTGTAAAGGATGCCACTTGGTGTTCTAGGCTCGTGGTGGCTTTGACATTATATATGCCTCCCCTTGAGGCATTCCTACCAGGCATATGGCCTTCAGATCTATAGAGGGTAGCACTGTGTAAAGAGTTTTCGCTCAGGTCCTCTAGTAGATCCCAAGCATCATCAGGGGTTTTCTTCATGAATGTGCCTCCACAAGAGGCATCTATTAGGGTCTTATGCTGATCGCACACACCCTCATGAAATCTCAATACTAATTGCCACTTGGGCACATCATGGTGGGGACATGACCGGAGTAAGGCTTTCATTCTTTCCCAGCTTTCATGGAATTGTTCATTAGGTATCTGGGTAAAGGTGATGATTTCATGGCGGATCTTATTGGTCTGCCCCACAGGAAAGCATTTCTCGAGGAATTCGGCCTGAAGTTCTTCCCAAGTGGAAATGGAGTTATGCTCAAGGGAGTATAGCCATTCCTTGGCGCTATCTTTTAAGGTGAAGGGGAACAACCTAAGGCGCACCTGGTCATCAGACAGTGTAAGTTTAAAGGTTGTATTAACCTCTAGGAAATTTTGAAGATGCCTATAGGGGTTCTCATTTAATTGGCCATGGTAGGTGGGCAGCATCTGGATGATGTTGGGCTTAATTTTAAAATTAGCCACATTTTCTGGTAAGATTATGTAAGAGGGGGAGGTGTAGGTGGTAGGCCTGTAATAATCCTGTAGGGTACGGGCATGAGGCACTACTGGATTTTGGTTTAAGCCATTCCCACCCCCTAGGTTCATGTTTTCTGCCATAGGATGGGTTTCAAAGATTGGGTTGCTGTGAGTTCTAAAGGCTCTAGACAGTCGCTCAGGATCAGGGTAAAAGGCCAGGTCGGGGTTCAGGGAATGACGACCATGCATGCACAATATAAAGCAACAAAACCTGTAATAATCCTAATATCGACAACTAGCACATCATGCAATCCCACAAAGAAAATGGAAAACACCAAGCACCCAAATTTATCTAAAAGAGAGTTAAGAGAGTGCAAACAGTGGGAAGGGATGGCCCTTCCAACGTTGACGAAAATCAGCGTCCTCTCTTAATCCTGCAACAGAAGAAGAATGCAATTAAGCTATTGAAAGGAAATCTAATTTAAACTAGACTACTCTAAAACTAACTATGCTAAGAATTTAGTAAACTATTGAGCCGTCCCTGGCAACGGCGCCAAAAACTTGATCGTTTAAAATTAAAACCCTTGCAAGTGCACAAGGCAATTATACTACAGTGAGTATTAAAGGGTTGTCGAACCTCAGGGATGGACTAATATTTTACCAAATTCAAGTGAAAGAAAAGTTGTAGTTTTAATTAATCTAGAGAAAGCAATAAAATTTAACTACTTTAAAATGGATTTTAATTAATATGGAGAAGTGCCAAGGCTTCGAATCCACCACATAATAAACCAGCTTATCGTCTCTCTCTTTTGAATAAATTCTTAATTTGCTAGTATATTCCTCTCAGACATATACTTGTCAATTCAAATTGTAGTGCTCTCCTCTCGGACGTAACACATAAGAAATTAAAATATGGAACTGTGATCTATCTCTCTCGAGCATAAACCAATGAAATCTTATTCCTTTATAACACCTTAGTCTACTTACGTTCCTCTCGGACACGCAAATATTCCTTGGATTGAAACTCACAAGAATTCACTCTAGCCTCTCTCGAGCACATAGAATAAACCTCAATAAATTAACAGTGATTCTATAATAAGATTCATACACCAATCAATGTAAAATTAAGATTGAGATAAAGAAAACGATACAACCAATTTACTCGGGTTTCATCTACGCCTTGGACAAGGATTTAGCCGGCCATCAGACAAGAAGAATGTTGTTGATTTGAAGGAGTCATCATTTACTATTCACCGGAAAATACAGTTCAAAATCACTGTAGCAAAGTACTGTTCACGCGCAGGTACTATTCATCGTCTTCTCCATATGGCTGGTTACTGTAGCAAATGGCGGACTTACTGTAGGAGTCCAAAATCGATCCTTTTCCAGCCAAAGTTGCACCCTTTCTTCCTCTCCTCCGGCGGCTCTTCCTCTCTCTCTCTCTCTTCCGGCCAAAGCCATCGGATTCCAGCGACAATCGCACCTCCAAAAGCTCTGGTTTTTCCAGCGACTTTGGCTCCGTTAAAGCTCTGAAATTTCTCCGTTAAAACTCTCTTCTCGGCCAAAAGCTCAGTTTTTATAGGCGATTGAAACTTCAAATCCAACTCTTAGTTGATTCCCAGTCCAATTGGAATCGAATCGGGATCAAATCTGGCAATTTTCAATTTTAAACTGTCTGTATTTTTATTTTGAATGGTTTCCTGTTTGAGCACGGTTTTGTTCCTGTTTTCCCGATTGAGATCAGCTCTCGTCGTGGGCTGCTCTGCCGTGAATCCGTCGCCGTCGAATGAAGCTTCGTCGTCAGCCTTCAGCCTTGCCATCTCCGGCACCGGCGAGCTCGTCTCTCTCAAACAGAGCTCAAACAGAGCTCTGTTTTCTGTTTCTTTTTTTTTCCACTCGTCGAGTCTCGCCGCCAGAGCGCAGCCCAGCCTCGCCTTCCGCCGTCAAGATCGCCGCAGCCCAAGTTGCCGCCGTTGAGACCCACCGCCGCCGGAGCTCAGTCCAGCCTCGCCGGTGTTCGAGCCTATTCTGCTTCTGGACGAAAGGCCCGAGCTTTGGCTCGGGCCGGTTTTTCCCCTTTTTTTTCTTTTTTTTAACTGAACCGGACCGGACTCTGAACCGGTTCATATTTCTTTTTTTATTTTTTTTCTTTATTAAACAAAAACCCGTTGTATCGATCTCATCCATCCAATCTCATCTTAACAGTTCTTCTCTTTAATTGTGTCTCTTTCGCGTGCGATATTTCAAATGATCATAACTTTTTGCTCAGAACTCCGAATTGCGAACAGTCAGTGGCGTTGGAAAGCTGACTTCGTGTACTTTAACATGAAGCTTAAATCAGTCCCATTAGAGATATGCAATCGAAGTTATTAATATTCAATCATTAGAGTCGCGTTTCACCCCATTTCTGTGTCTTGCTCTTGTTTCCTACAAAAACCAAAAACTATATTAAAGTAGTAGTAATTCTAATCTAATACTAGCATAAACATAAGTTTAGGAGATAATAAAATGCATAATTCCTGTATAGATCAATCGCTCAGTATAGCCGATCGATCGATCACTTTCCTTCGTTAAATTCTGCGTTGTCGCGCCGATTGTCCGTTTCGTCTCGTCAGCCGATCGATCATTTTTATTCCCGATCGATCATGTTTACTGTATTGTGTGCATTCAAAAACTCCAGTAGATATGATTGATCGTTTTGAGCGCCGATCGATCGTTTTCTACATTAACACTGTTTTCGGCTCTGGCGATCGATCGTGTATAAAATGCCGATCGATCGTAGTTATTGTTCATAATTTTCAACTGGTTATAACTTTCTGTTCCGAACTCCGAATTGCGCACGGTCGGTGATGTTGGAAAGCTGACTTCTTACAATTTAACATGAAGC
Source organism: Houttuynia cordata (assembly GCA_039654745.1). NCBI lineage: Eukaryota > Viridiplantae > Streptophyta > Magnoliopsida > Piperales > Saururaceae > Houttuynia > Houttuynia cordata. The sequence goes on along the minus strand of CM077505.1, from coordinate 63,953,730 downwards.
TTGAATCAGTCCAATCAGAGATATGCACACGAAGTTATGATGATTTAACCATTAAAGTCACTTTTCACCTTATTTATATATCTTACTCTTGTTTCCTACAAAAACCAAAAACTACATTAAAGTAGCAATAATTATAATCAAACACTAGCATAAACATAAGTTTAGGAGATAATAAAATGTATATTTCATGTGTCGATCAATGTGGTGTATAAGAAAAATATGGGGTAAGTAAAGTAGAGGTAACCTCGAAAGTTTTGTGTGATAGATGTGTTCCAAAAATATTTAAAGACAAGTTCTATAGGATAGTCATTAGGCCTACAATACTCTATGAAGCGGAATGTTGGGTACTAAAAAATTATATAGATAAGTTAAATGTAATTAAAATGAAAAGATTAAGGTGGATGAGTAGGATAACTATGAGATATATGATTATAAATGAATATATTCGTGATAATTTAGATGTAGCTTTTTTAAAGAAAAAACTTATGGAATGTAGGTTACGTTGGTATGGGTATATGCAAATAAGACCAATAGATGGCTTTGTGAGAAGATTATAAGGCATGCATGTAAATGATGCAAAAAGAGGGAGAAGGAAAGTTAAGAAAACTTGGATGAAGTAAATAAAAAATGATATAATTTTACTATCTCTTACAAAATAATTGGCATAAAATAAGCCTGAATGGAGGCATAAGATTCATGTTGCCAACCTCAAAGAGTTAAAAAAATGCGCTACTTAATTATGATTATGATTATAGTTAATACTTGTATTGTTTTATATATCTATGGTGGGACTATGGGCATTTGGACATAGTTGATTTACGTTGAAGAACAAGCTTAAATATTAATTATGTGATCAGTTACAAAAAGGAGATCTGGATTACTAGTAATCAATGTCAAAAAGGTACGAGCCTATGAGGTGCCAATCCTCATACCTTATGGGCTACTGTTTTGAATTTAAATATTTTTTCTGCTATCGAAACAACAAAACCTATATAAAAATTAGAGAATTTTCATATAGACATTGTTTATATTTTTATAATTTTTAGGCTGACTTCAAGCAGTTGATACATCGTGTAACGCCCGAAAAAAAATCGGTATGTCTATGAAAACTGTTATTTTAGGAAACCGATCAAAAATAGGAAGGTTTTCGCATCCATCGTGATTGTTGGTCTGGTAATTCATTTTGGCTATGTTGAACCCTATCTTGACGTTTGTTGGTCAATGAGATTGTTTAACCGGATTAGGGAGGTTTTTCCGAGCTCGAGGACTAGGCCTGGCGCTGTAACCCGTCTGACGTTAGGGGTTTGATACACCTGATGCCAGGACCACTCAAGTGCCAGGGCTAGGGCTAGACTTGCGTGTGGGTACACGTGTGGCGGAGCCTAATGGGCGTGCTACCAGGTGTAGGACTCGTGTACGGTGGAACTGCACATCACACGTGTAAGTCATCTTAACCGTTCATCTAAGAATTTGTGTTCTAAGTCACGTGAGAACCTTTAGTGGGCCACGTGGACCCTGTAGTGGTGCGCCACCTTATGGGTGACGTGGACACCCTTGGGCGCCATGTGGTGGGGACCCTTTCTATTTGGAAATTTCATTAATGGATTACTTTTTTAGAAATCAATTTGATTTGAGAATTATCATAAGATATTAGTATTTGGTAATCAAGAGGGGTAGGTGGTAGTTGTGGTGAAACTCTAAACAATTTAATAAGAGCAAAGACCGAGATGAGTTAGTGGAGTTAGTTGAGAGTTAACACTAATTCCATGCAATTGACTCCATTAACTCAATTAGTAGAAAACCGAAGAGACATATGGGAAAGAGAAATTCCATAATTTTCTGTTGCAATCTGGGCCATTGAGTTGGGGATATGATCAACGGTGGAGAATCATTTAAAATGTCTATAAATAGGGCTCTAGTAGGGGGCGGTTTTTGCTTGAGTGCTTAAGCCATTCAAATCAGCTTATGAGCACCTCATAGCTCGACCTCTCCCTCTACCTTTTCCGACCGGCGGCAGCCCATCTCTGGTGGTGTTCGTAGTGGTCCAAGCAAGGTCGACCGGCGAGGTGGTGCAAGAAGAGTTACCCGCATAGGAAGAGATTGGATTTTCATCTACAAGGTAGGCGCTCTTTTTCCCACAAACTCGTGGCTTAATGTTTGATGTTTCCTGATGATTTTGAGATGTGTTCATGCTGTGATTGAGATTTCATTGACTATCTATAATTTTTGGTGTTAACCAATTCTATGATAGACATTTCCTATATTTATTCCAAAACGATTGTTGAACTCGATCTTAGTTGTTAGACGCTTCTCATGCATAGCCCAATTGAGATATTCCAGAATGTTATTGCTGTCCAAAGAGGCTTGTCACAATTGATTCGTGCTGTTCCAGACACCTAAAGTTGTTCAATTTCTCTTGTCGGCCTATTTTGTGCTGAATCTGATTTGCCTCATCATAATCTTCATGGTCGGGGTATATCTAACTCCAACCCTAAAGTATTGATTTTTTTTATAAGTCATCCTTACTGATATTAGTGGATTTCAGTGTATAAAGTATGTTTGAGTTGTCAAAACCCATGTCTCAATAAAGATATCTTGTTTGAGTCATAACAGTTGTCATAAGATGATTAAATGGAAAACTGTTTGTTATGAGTTACATACCGGAAGTTCTAAAAACTTAATCTGTTTAGGGGTGTTTACTGCTGGGATTGGAGATTTATAGGGTTACATGTGAAGACACGGGGTAATGATGGATTGTGTCCCTAATTAATTGTCTAACTTGTAGTTATTAGTTTATACCGTATGTATATGTACAACCGGCTTTGGGATTAACAACTTGGGTAAGAAACTAAATAATTTCAGAACTATTGGGAGTTATCAAAAGCCAGGAGAGTAATGTAATAAGTATAGAATGCATTAATAAGAGATTAATTAGTTAATATACTGTATTGATTAAGTAAGTTTAAGAGTAATGCTCTCGGCCAGACACAGTCCTGCGCCGATAGACTGTATTCGAAAAATTGTAACTAAATGTAAAAAATTCAGAAAATTATGCCATAAAATGGTTTTGAAACTAGAGACAGAATACTATCTGGCATAAAAATTTCGGATTAAAATTTGTTCTGTGCAAACTGTGGTGAACAAGAGAAGTGGGCTAATGTGCAGATAACGGTATAACTTCGGGAAGATTTACACTATACCTTATATTGAAACTATATATACCTATTAACAAATTGTAATAATCTCATAAAACTCTGAAGAAAGGAGTCTGTGATGTCACTGAATTAATCAAATTCAGAAATTGAGTTATGTCAGATTGAGTCATTCTTTTGTGGTGCATCGCACTACAAACCTGATATTCTTTGGAACCAAACTTGGAATCTTAAGCTCTCGGTTAGGGTTTATTCCCTTAAACCCTACCATCCAGTATTCATGACATATAACCCTCAGTATTGTTAGAAAACCAGATGTCTTGAATGGAGCTATGCATGATGAAGGTGTCATTCTGTTGAGTCTCAATTATGAGTCTTCCGATGATTGAATTCAGAAATTCCTTAATCACTCTTATGTGAGTCAGATATTGAATATTACTCCTTTGTAAGTCCGATGTTGAATATTACTCCTTTGTGAGTCAGATTACTCCTTTGTGAGTCAGATATTGAATGTTACTCTTCTGTGAGTCCGATATTAAAAGATGATTGAATAGATCTTTAGAATAGGAGAACCCTTATTATTTCAGATTGATTCAGTTCCATATAAACTGCTTCTCCACCAAGAGTTTTGATGAATGCTCTTTGTGTGGAATCATAGTATGCTCACGAGCCATTGCTAGATCTTACGAGATCTCCGATGATATATGAACCTCTGTAGTTCAGCCGATGATGGCAACACATGCGCTTTAGATTGTATGACATTACGGAAGGTCTGCAATCTCCGCCCATTGTGCCCGTAAGCACCGATGGGGCCAGCATCCCTAGATGCATGGCCGGGTTCCTCTGTAGAACCTCTAGGATGATCTGGTATTTGATGTCCATAGAAGAAGTGGACTGATCAGAGAGCAGAAATTGTTATCTTCGACACTTTGTATGTTTGGAATCAGAATTCTTGATTATCTTCCTCCGACGCTCTGTACGTGTGGAGTTGAGTTATTGTTCATCGATTCTTTACCGTTGGTGGTCCTTGGAGTTTGAGTTATCAATTGGCTATTCTTTATCGTTGATGATCCTTGATAATGATGATTGTTTCAGTAAGGTAAACTCTGTATTTACTCATCCTGTCATTGATAAATGTGTCTTGATATTTATACCATCTCGTCAGATTCCTATTATCTGTTGTGGGTTTTTCTTGGCATCTACTGGGTATTTCTTTCGAAATACTCATGCATCTCTCGATGCAGGATTGAAAGTGGAGAAGAATTGACAGGGTTCGTGTTGGAAGCTCGATGATGGAAGTTCCTAGAAGTGGATTTTCTTTATCAGTTTTTATTTTCTGTGTGCAGAGAATTTAGCAGCCTGCGTGCTGTCTTTAATTTGGATGTTTGGCAGTTATTTGTCTTGTTTTTTTTTGTATCAGAGTAGTGGATCTCTTAAGGTTTGTATTATTTAAGATTCTTGTACAACAGATATTGTTTAAGCATTCTGGACAGAGAGGATGTTGTGATTGAGTATTCGGTCATGGCCCGGGTTTCAGCCTCAAGACCTTAATTGAGTTAGTACTCCTACGCATTTTTCGAGGTTTTGAAATTCGGGGTGTGACACATCGTGTATGAGGAAGTAGGAAATCGAAATACGTCCCAAGTTTTTTGGTTGCATACTACTTTACATAAATTCAAGCAAATCTACATAGAAATTGAAGTAGCAACTATGAAAAGTGTTATTGTACATGCACAAAAATACAAAGAAAAAAGTTATCATAAAAAGAATAATTGCTTAAGGGTGCGTTTGGCAAATGAGATTTGCATTTAGAGGTGTGATTCAATTATGTCATTTTGAATCACAAGGACATGAGATTTGTATTTTAGAAATCCAATATTTGAGAACAATGTGATTATAATAGTGGGATTCATAGAATCACATCCTCGCTCAGGAACTTTAAATTACTAATGGAGATTTGATTCTTCATATAATGTAAAAAAGAACAATCCTAGTGCATTTTTGCATATTAAATAACTCCAACACTAGCCAATATATATGTATTTATGTCTATCTAAGTCCCTACTTCTTATATCCATTAACTTAACTATCTTATATATGTTCATCTCCCCCTCCTTCGTCCCTTGCCTATTATATAAGTCATCAAATACCTTAAATTTAGCTTCACTCACTATCTTTTTAGCCTCTCTATTTCCCTTAACATATCTCTCTCAATTCTCTTGATTTTTACATTTTTTCCACTCCTTAAAGAAATACTTTTTGTCCTTTATGACTCTTTGAACTTTCTCACATCACCACCATATTTCTTTCTTGACGTCCCTTCTCCTCCTCACTTCACCAAGTACTTTTTTAATGCAATTAACCATGCTTACCCACATCATTGTTGGCTCCTCATTTAAGTTCCAATCCTCTTCAATCCTCAACCTCTCCACAAAAATGTTGAGCATCTCACCTTTCAAGTTCCATCACTTGCTCCTAGGCTCCACTTTATCCGAACTTTGCTTTTTCCACCCCTTTATGTGAACATCTAAAACAACTAATCTATGTGAAGTGTTATAAGTTCTCTGGGTATAACCTTGCAATCCTTACATTTAGTTATGTCATCGCTTCTAACTAAGAAAAAATCTATTTGGTTCTTGTGAGGTCCACTCTTGAAAGTTACTAGATGCTCAGATGTTTGCTATTGCAAATTCAAGAATAGCTTATCCCATTCCATTCCGCTCCCTAAAATCGTACCCCACATGCACCCTCTCAAAACCTATATTTTTCTCCCCTACATGCCCATATAAGTCGCCTCCTATAATAACATTTTTTCCGTTAGGTATCCCTTACATTACTAAGTCCATTTCCTCCCCAAATCCCTTGTATAAAAATAAATGGGACATCCAAAGTTGTACAAATTATAGAAGTATAAAAATTATGGGACATACTATGAAATTATGGAAAAGAGTAATAGAAGGACACTTGCGAAAAGTAACTGTAGTAACAAAGAATCAATTTGGTTTCATGCCGGAGAGGTCAACAACGGAAGCTATTTTTTTATTACTGCAGTTAGTAGAGAGATGCAGGGATAGAAAACAAGTGGCCTTCAAAGATTTTGGAAAAAACCCTACAACAGAGTGCTGAGAGAGCTCATTTGGAGTGTTTTAAAGAAGAAGAAGAAGAGTGTCATAAGAGGTTACATAGATATCATTAAGGATATGTATGAGGGAGTTGTGATCAGTGTACGAACTATTTGGAGGGAAACCAAGGAGTTTCCGATTATGGTAGGTCTTCATCAAGGGTTAGCTTTAAGTCCTTATCTTTTCGCTTTAGTTATGGATGAGCTTACTAGACATTTACAATATAATGTACCTTGGTGTATGTTTTTTGCAGATGATGCAGTTTTGATTGATGAAAGTAAAGTAGGTTTGAATGTGAAGCTGAAATTATGGAGGGAGGCTCTAGAATTAAAATATTTTAAAATAAGTAGGACTAAGACATAGTGCATGGATTTTAATTTTAAGGAAAGTAGAATTATAGGTAGAGCCTTAGTGGAAATAGATGGGTAAGTAGTGTCAAGGTGTGATTAATTCCGTTACTTAGGATCTATTATCCATAAAGAAGAGGATATTGATAGTGATGTGGTGCATAGGATAAATGCGGGGTGGGTAAATTGGAGGGCAGCCTCGGGAGTATTGTGTGATAAGCGTGTTCTAAAAAGTCTTAAAAGCAAGTTCTATAAGACAGCCATTAGGCCTGTAATACTCTATTGAGCGGAGTGTTGGGCACCAAAGAGGAGTCATATTGATAAGTTGAATGTAGCCGAAATGAGAATGCTAAGGTGGATGAGTTGGATAACTAGGAGAGATAGGATTAGAAATGAATATATTCGTGAGAGTTTAGGAGTAGCTCCTTTATGAGAGAAGCTGAGGAAATTTAGGTTGCATTGGTATTGGCATATGCAAAGAAGACCAATAGTTACCCATGTGAGAAGATTAGAAGGGATGCATGTAAACGATGCTAAAAGAGGGAGAAGGAGACCTAAAAAAACTTGGATGAAGTTAATAAAAAAGGATTTAACTTTACTATCTCTTACAAAAGAGGTAGCTCAAAATAGGTTTGAATGGAGAAATAAGATCCATGTCGTCGACCCAAATAGTTAGAAAAAAAATGCTACTTGATTATGATTATGATCTACAACAAAATGAATAATTTCTACTTATCATAAAAAAGATGAGTAATTGGAAAAAAAATATGTTTAAGCAAGCAATAATCCATTCGATTATTAGTCAAGTTCGTCTTTTTTGTACTTAATCTGGAAAAAAAATGAGTAATTCATTTTTAAAAATCCGTTCTTTAAACAAAAGTGACACAGCAGCTTACCAGCCAGGAAGGGGAAGCTCCTGCATGTGCATTGTTCTTTATTGACTTTGGAGGGGCCAAGCACTATATTACAAAGAAAATTTTCCAAATCCTATTATTCCCTTCAAAGCAAAACATAAAAAGGTACTGATTGTTAGCTTTTTAATATCCTTTTACCAGAGAGCTAAACATTGTTCCCTAAAAAGAGTTCAATCTTTATGTGCTGGGATCATGTTATGTGGTTGAAACCCAAAATATAGAGTTGCATCGCCAAGACAATCAGCGAAATAGGATACCGATAGTCTCTAACCAAAATAATTGAAGGAAAACACGATCTACAATAAGAGGAGGAATCTGATGTTGATGAAGCTTGGAGACTTCAACTCAGCAGAGCGACGAGATAGATGGAACAGAGCATGAGGGAGCAACGAGACGAGAGAGATTTCACCCCAGAAGAGCAACAAGAGAGAGAGAGAGTGGAGCATGAGGTAGCAAAGAGACGAGAGAGACTTCAACGCAAGAGAGAGAGAGATGGAACAGAGCGTGAGGGAGTGGGGGGAGCAACGAGACTTCAACCCAGAAGGCGTGATTATGAGAGAAATTATTAGAGAATGACAGGTCTATAGGAAATAAATTTGAAACCCACTTAGACCAATAAGTATTGAAACAAGGTTGAAGAGGTTTGAGTGTCAAACTCTTGTAAGTATTTTGAAGACTTCATAGTGAAAGCTTGCTCTTCCTTGTGGTGTAGCAAAATCAGTGAACCATTAGGCCCGGTTTGGTAGCCCTTTAAGGGCTGAATTCTTAAAGAATTCAGCTTCTTTTGGGAAATCTCCTCCTGAGGAGATTTTCCAAAAGAAGCTAGCTTCACTTCTTGTAATGGCACATTGTGTAATTTTAAAAAAAGGACAAGGGCATTTTCAAAGCAAAAGACTATGCTTTTGCTTTGAAAATGCCCTTGTCCTTTTTTCAAAATTACACACCGTGCCATCATGAAGCCCTAAATTCATTCTTAAAATCTGCTTCTTCTCAACCAAACACCTTATTTACTATTCCTAACTTTATATGAGAAATCCTAATTTCCTACTCCTAAAAGTCCTAACCAAACAGAGCCTTAATCTCTTGTATTTTTCTCTTTATGGTTTGATGTTATTTATGTGTTATTTATGGTTTGTTCCTTCATTTTCAACTTATTTCACTTTTTAATTTATTACTACATATGTGAGTGGTGATCTATTGACTCGTGGAGATCTTGGGAGGGTGTTTGGAGTGGATTTTGAGACCCGTTCCATCCACCAACACGGCCATGTTATTTTGCCACTTTCGTGTTGTAATAAAAAAATCGTGCGATTTGGGGTGTGATTTTGGGCAGAATCAAATCTCACGTCCAGGAGGCCTTCCCAATCACGAGATTTGACCAAATCCTTCGATTGGATAAATCACAGGGCCCAAATCCCTGTTCCCAAAGAAAGGTTTTTCATCTTTTCAGTAAACATTTCAAGTATGCATTCATGCATAAAGCCTTTTTCTTTGCTTCTTAACTTCCATTCTCATTATACTAAGCTTTTGTGGAACTCGAAAGTTAAGATTCTTTTTTCAACATAACTTAAAAGCTAAAATTCACGTATACGTTTTTTTTAGCTACAATTATATTCAGTACACAGAGATACACAAATGCAATGAAACGCGCGTTGCCAGCGGCATACAATTTGGGAGGCAATGCCGGCAGAATAAATAGAAAGTAAAATTGATTCCTAATGATCCTAAGTTGACAGTCAAAATTTCCTCGGAGTTTGGTCAATGTAGTTGACGCTTAATACTTTGTTAGCCATTTACTTCAGGGCTTAAAGCTTTGCTTGGTGAATCTACATGGAGAGGATCAGACGCAGCATACAACTACAAAGAGACAGGAGCCAAAACAAAGGAGTCATTAATATTTCTTGTCAGAACCAACGTAAAACACTGCTCGTTGCTGACTCAACTGCCTCAATTCATACGGAGTGCGGGTAGCTAGTGGTGGAGGTGGCGTAACTGGTATCCCCTGTTTTAACTGGATAAAAATTAAAAACACATTGAACTTGTTTGCATGTTAATTTAGACTTCAAAATTTATCGGAAAAAAAAAGACTTCAAAGGGGTAGGTAGGTCTTCCTCTCCCAAACACCATAATCTCGCTGCCGGCCTCCAAGTGTAGAGAAAGCTGTAGAAGAATCTCTCTCTCTCTCTCCATATATTTATACATGCTCCATGAATTTTATGTAGAATCTGTCTGTAAGTGTAGACAACCCGTAATCTTTTAATATATAGGTAGGACTATAAAATGATTCTTTTTGTTTCAACCAAGGGCCATTTCTTACGTATTGACTGGACTTCATTTACTATCAGCTGAAATGATCTGAATCTGAAAGCGTAGGAGCCTTTTCACCAGCAAATTCAACGGGTGATAGAGAAGTTGTTGGTTGAGTAGGGTGAGTCGGTCATATAGAATTGGAAGTGTGACACAAGTCTACCCGGAGCTCACGTAAAACCCTGATTGTTTGGTTTGTGCTCCAAAAATATATATATGCACGTCCGAAGCATACGCCGTTCGAATCCGATGGGAAATGCTTTGGGTCAATTGTTTAGTTTGTATGTCAAAGACGTCAGTGAGACTGAGGAGGAATGAATTACCCCAGTCTATACTCTCCATCTAATTCTGCTTACCTACCTAATGCAAGCCTGCAAGGTCTCCCAAGTCCAAGCTCCAAACCCAAGCCTGCAAGGTCTTCTTTCTTTTACTCCCAATGGAATTATTTCGAAGTGTCGGAGCGGGTCTTCTCATTGCTTCTGTCACTCGTGCTGCTCTTTCCACTTAATTTTTTGTTTGTTTGCCCCCAATGCTTCCACATTCATTCGAGCCTAATTGAGCCATTCTCTTACGTAGAATTTTTACTCCCAGTCCCCGCCACCAAATGCTTCCACTTTTCTCTCGGGCTCTGACGATCTGTGCGTTTTTCTTCCCAAGTCTGCTAAAAAAGTTAATCATCATTCAAATCTGATACTTACCGAGAACCGCAGCAGAATAGGACAATAATTTGGTTTGGTATCTGAAAGAACATCGAGTTGGAAGATTCCATTGTTCTTAACTTGTTTATTCATTCTGAACTTTAGTAATTACTAAACAATTCCATGCTATTACGTATGCCATGCCGTGTGATCACACTCACCTCTTGGGTTTTGTCCTTTTTTTAACCTCTTTAACAGTTCACATCTCCACAGACGGTCCTGCTCAAAGCTTTGATGCTTATATGTCTGCCGATGGCTTCACTTGTAGCGAAGTTTTTGTTCATCTTCATAGCATTCAATCTCGTTCTTTTCTACAAACCTCAGTGTATTTTCTACCAATATTTTGGTTGATTTTTTGCTCCGAGAGAGGGTCAATATGCACCAAACTTTATATTCAACCAATAAGAAAGGAAGGTAGCCTTTCTTTGCAATAGTTGAAAGTTGAAATACCGATCTGAGTTCGTCGCAGAGAAATTATCAGAAGGAAGTGACAAGGTTCAGCAAAATTTCCATGGAAGCAGAGGGAAGGAGCTATTCAGAGCTATATAGAAATTCAAGTGAAGAGATTTTCCTAAAATCCATTATGGAGAGTTCAATTGCTATGCCGGCACCAACGATGGAGTCCCTGGGTTTTAAGAACATATCTCAGAGTTTTCGTGCAGATAGCGAGGAACTCTTCAACAACTGGCTTATGAATGGAGAGGCAAGACACTGACCACTTTCATTTCTTTTCTGTCTCATCTGTTTAGTTCATTTCTTCGTTATTCCGTTTACTCCTTACCATGGAGAGAAGTACAAGGGACCATTAGCGAAAAATTTTGAAGAGTAAAGTGACATGTTACTCACAAGTACATGTTTTCTTGAGCGCAGTGAACTTTGTAAAGATGGTGATTTCTGGGAATGGTGATCAGGATGTAGGAAGTCAATTATTTGAAGGGTCCTGTTGATTGGATTACTTTAAACACCATTTACAGCATCCAATTTTCAAAGTATTTGATTTTTTTTAATGTGTTGTTTCGATTTACTGAACTAGGACTTACTTTTGAGGATCTAACACACTCCTTTCGAGTCTTTAAATCACAGCACATTTGTCTTGATGATTCTCATCACACGATTATACAGTGCTTTAGAGTACTACACATCCAAAGATTTGGAATAAGAATGAACATTCTAAAATGAAAACTTGCATTTAACTGTATTGACCTGTTTGCAAACACTGCTACATTAATAATAAAATACTTGAAGCCCGCAATAATCCTATCAATAAAAGGCCCACACTAATAATGTGTCCAATGGCAATACCGATTGTTGAGCTGGGCTGTCTTTCATGTGTCTTTTTTATTGGATGAAATTCATGTGTGTTATTTTAACATTGAACAAAATTTGAAGTTTCTTTAGCCGACATTTTGATCCTCTGACATATATTATTAATTTCCTGTATGCAGAGTAATGGAAGTATTGCTCACCGTACTCGACAATCTTCTCGAAGGTCAATGGCAGACTTTGAAGTTATTAGTATCTACTAATTAGCTACGAAATACCACATATAATCTTAGGAATTTAACTGGTTGTAATTATTTGGCAGCCAACCTATCTCTGCTACTAACTATCTTAGCCGACTAATGCAGGATATCCACCGAGCTTGCTGCCTTGTGCAGCCAGCAAAATGGCAGTGCATTTCAAACTAAGCTCAGTAACAGTAGTGTGTGCCAGCAAAACCTGGGCGTTGTTGAGGACAGTGTAAGTGACAGCCAGCGTTCGGTCAGGTGGGTTCCAGATACCTTTTGCATTCCGCAAATATAAACCCACTGGATAGAATTGAGGTGCAAATATACTTGCTAAGATGATAAACCATGTTCATCACCTTGATCAACTAACCAGTGGTACATAACAACTGATCTCAGTTTAAATAAATGTGCAATGAAGGTAACAGAGAGGCCCACTAATTTTGACCAATCGGGACTTTACTAGGTAACCTCTGAGAAGTAACTCCAGCAAAACTGAGCTGTGTGTAGATGGTAGCATATGGTTAGCTGTAATTATATGATCATTAAGCCTGTGGAACGTCATTAGTTGCAATTATATCTAAATCATAGATGTAACTTGGTGTCAAATTAAATTTGCACCTTGAATTTCGGCGATTGAATGCAAAGGTAATTGTTTCAATTTTTTTGGTTTTCCTTTCAGAAATGTAGTTGAAAAAGGATTTCAAGCTAGTAATTTATTCTTGGCCAAGGTAAATTTTCGTGAGCACCAAATTGTTTTTAGTTTTACAAATATAATGCTTCTTTATATTCCATGAAAGATATTTAAGTTATCTTAAATTTTATTGATTCAGGCGTGGTTTCACAGTTCTCAGCCAATGACAAGGAGCCGGTCATCTGAACTACGGTAATACTTGTTGATTTTTACAGATAGTTACTCTGAATATGCAGCAGGCTAGTACGTAGGCTGCGGCTGAGAGGTGTTTAGTTGGGAATGAATTGATTGGGCTGAGACATGGCAAAAAATGTATGCGTGTTTGACAGGAGGAGATACGCGGCTATGCAAAATTTTCAAATGTCAGCAGCAGCTGCCAACCCCACACAGAGTACCATGGCAAGAGGAGAGAACATTGAGATCCAAAGTGGGTTAATTTGTGATGTCACAATGAGTGATCGAATGACTAACCAAATTACGACGTTAATGTCTGCATCAACTCCAGCATCGTCTCCTTTCACTACTCCGCCGATGGCCGGTTCTGATGCCGTTTCTTCTGTGGTGAGCATGTTGAAGGGTACACTGGAGCGCAAGAAGCAGCTTAACAGCCACACTGATAATGATAACATGGAAGATGATTGCTATGGTAGTTATTACGGGGCACAAGAAGTAATTATGACGAACATGAGCTCCACCAATCAAGCAGCAACCCAGATGCAGAACTATCCAGGCCAATCTCAAATGCACGTAAATAATGATTTCATGCATCCCGAGAACATTGAGGAGTACTCTGTGGTGGTGGAGGCAGATGGGTTTGGTGCTCCCCCAGGGAATCCGATTCAGATGAGTACAACAACAGCGTCCCAGGAGCCATCGCAAAGTGAATCATCTGCTGTAGCACCTGCGCCATCTAGCGGTTTTGAAGTGTGTGACGGGCCGGCTAGCTCTGGGCAGAACTTTTCTGTGTGCGAGAGTGCTAGGAGACATTACGGAAATGGGAGCTCAGAAAATGGTCCTAGAGCGCAAGGTCTGTTTGCTGCTCTGTTTCTGATGTCTTAAGAGTTAGAACGTTTGTCAGTAATTTTCTGATAATTAATATGGTCTTTTTTGTTTTCGTAACATAGATTCCAGGGAGAGGATATTCGAGAACAACATAAAAGATGGTCGAAAGGTACGTTTTCCAAGTCATATGATCTAAGCTGAAATCCTTAACGTAAATTAAAGTCAATTGAGAGGCATTTATGCTCATGAAAGTACTTCATTTATTCTATCTGCTCAGAAAGGAAGCCTCGCTCGGCTTGGATCTGTCACATCGGCAGCTTCAGGTAACTAATAAATCGAAGTCAATAGTGCTCAATAGAAGCCCAAAAGCTTCCTTGAGTTTTCCGGCTAATGAAAACATGTTTATATAATATCAGGGGAGAAGGCCGACCCGACGAAAAAACGCAGGGTGGAACGTTCACGCAAGTAAGCTCTCAACTGAAAGTTACATTAGCCAAATGGCCTTGATAGTACCATCCACTTGATTAATTAGGATATAACCCTCTTACAAAAATGCACTGCCAGTATCTATGGAAGGACAGAGTCTTGAATTTTACTTTTGCAATGAATGATTTACTTGGAATTCTGGGCATTTCTGTTGGGTGATCAGAATGGCAGAAGCCAAGGAAAGAATCATGACGCCTGCAGTTCCATCAGACGCGCAAGCCCTGTTGAAACGCTGTGAGAATCTTGAGAAGGAAGTGCGCTCCCTCAAGCTGAACCTCTCTTTCATGAACAGGTTCATTTTGGCCTTCTGTAACTCTGTTATTGTTTTTCTCATCGACCAAGCTAACGACACGAGAATCTTGTCTATGCTTGTTCCATCATTCATGACGCTGTGAGAATCTTGAGAAGGAAGTGCGCTCCCTCAAGCTGAACCTCTCTTTCATGAACAGGTTCATTTTGGCCTTCTGTAACTCTGTTATTGTTTTTCTCATCGACCAAGCTAACGACACGAGAATCTTGTCTATGCTTGTTCCATCATTCATGACACCCACCCCCAGTCTCAACCATGTACATTGTACCATGTAGTTGTCATTGTACTCAGGTGTGGCCTACGCTAATAAATTGTGGGCAATTACTTGGAATCCATTCAGAATAGTTGATGTGATTTTTCCACCGATCTAATTGGCCCATTTGTTTCTAATATTGTATATTTTATTTTTCAACAACCGGTTGTTATTTAATCATTTCAGGAAGGATTCCGAACAAACAAAGCAAATAGAAGAGCTACAGAAGCAAAATAAAGAATTGGGGGAGGAGAAGGAAAGGTTATTAGAAGAAATAGAGAGGATTCTGTAAGAGACATGGAGGATGTGATCATATATCCATTTATGGTATTTAGGCATGCTTGCCAGCTAATCGAGATGCATCTCAATTCTCAATTACCAAAGAATCCAGGCCGTGCATATTGTAGTACCCGATTCATCGGTTTCGATCACAACAAAGAGAAAGCTGCAGAACAGCACCGACTAGTGAGTTATCCGTGATCCACTCCCCAAGCAAGTTCAAATGTAGTGTGATGATTGTGGCAACTTTTCTTTTAAATATATATATCAGCTTTTTCTTGTATACAAAAGAGCTGCAGTATGATGTATGTACGGGTCAAGAAACAAGTAAAGCTTTAGCCTTTAGCTAGATGTGGCAAGCAATTAAACACTCGATTTATCCTGTTTAAGATAAGATAATGCTGTTGCTATCATCGCTCGCTGCACCACCATTGTCACTAAGATATAGAAGATGGTGCTTACGCATCAAGTAAGGAAGTAGCCAACCTTCAGAGACAAAGCATGCCAAGCTGGGACCCTCTTGAAGAAAGAGAAACAACAGCTCAATTCGATGGCAAAAAAAGGCGAAGGGGCATGGTAGCGGTCATGGCGGTGAGTATTTTGCGCCGGGGTCAGATATTTATTGGATCATCATAATCTTCCCATCGCTTTTTTCAATCAATCTCGTCATCTCGTTTTGGTGGACTGCGGATAATCAATCGCTTCAAGGGAGACTTATGGATGATTATTTAGTACTACTGGTAGGTAGACATGGGCGGCGCCATTCCTCCTCCTTGCTGCTGCTGCCTTGGTAGGCGCTCCACCCATATGTATGATGACTGATGAAACCAAGATGGAATTCCCTCTTACCCCAATTCGAGACTTGCCCAACCCCTCCCTGCTCCCCAGTCTACCAGCAGTTAAAATGTGATCTGTCTGATTTTGGACCCATGCCGGGCTAGCAACTCCAGCTTTCTACTCCACACTTCAAAAACCCTCTCCTGTTTTTGTTTTTTTTTCTGAAAATTGTAAGCTTGGATTGGACTTTGGTTGGAGTTCAGCATCACTGGAATTGAACTGGGTTGGAGGAAGAAATGGCTTCGGCGTTCATGGGGATGTGCCTGCTGCACTCGGCGATAGCGACCACGTGCGGGGCGCTGATGATGTTCTACCAGAAGGAGATGACGCTGGTCGGGCACGGGAGCGAGACGGCCAGCAAGCTACTGGGCTCCTCGCCGCATGACCAGCTCCTCCTGCAGACCTCCGACGCCTTCGCTGGCATGCTCCTCTTCGCCATTGGCTGGCTCCTCTTCATGGTCGCCTTTGTCCGCGACCGCGACTTCCACTCCTTTTTCGCCCGCGGCTGCTCCTTCCTCCACCTCTCCTGCGCCTTCTGGCGCTTCTACTTTGAGCGCCGCCTCGAGGACCTGGCCCGCGACTGGCCTCGTCAGGCCGTCGGCGACCTCCTCCTCAGTCTCTCCTGGATCCTCTTCCTCGTCTACACCTGGAGTGAGAAGTACGACTAGATCTCCCCTCACTTCACTGCTTCCCTTCTTGTCTTTGTTGGTCGACCGGACCAGCTCGCCGTAACATATTGGCATGCCCCAGCTGGCCGCTGCTGCTTCTTCAGATTAAGAACGAGCTGCCATTGTGTCAAATCACACTTACTATTACCCGAATCACAGAGATAGAAAGCCATGGAATATTCAACTGTAAAGCTCCTCAATTGCAATGTAAGATCACTTCACCTTAAAAGCTTGTATCTTGTGTTGAAAGATCCATCTATTTGCACAGTTACACACCATTCTTGGCTTTTGCTTTTTCTTTTGCATAACACGCAATATTGCTCTGGTTATGAAATGTTTAAAATGTAGAAATGTGTCTGTTGAAGTGTGCTTCAGTCTCTCTTTCTTTTTCCTGGCTTGTTGTTCCTTGATGTAAGCTTTTTTGGTTTATCACTCTCTTGTAATCCAACACTGTACTCCTTTGTAATGTCATATGCCATTGGGGTTGTTTACCCTTTTGTTGTCGGAGCATTGCTCTTTGAGGTGGATTTCCAAATGCTTATGTCGTTGCGCTAAAAATATGATTGTTACTTACTTTGTAGTTAAGTTATTCTTTCTGTTCAAATATAATTACTTTGAAATTTCTTATGATGAAGATAACTTGAGAGAATGCATATTCGAAACCTTTTTTTAGGTAATTATATTCGAAACCTTAAGTACCCATCATGAAGGTAGAGCTTATCTTTTTATTTTGATCACATCTATTATGCGGACTAAAGCCATTAACGCCTAACCATATGGTTATAATTTGTCACAAATTGGGAGGTACAGAAGGAAACGAGATAGTGTTTTCCCCTGGCAGCTCCATTGCCTACAAAATCAGTGTTGATGCTAAAAAAATTGTCAGATCCTAAATTTAAGTTTCCACCTTGTTTTCATCAAGCTTGGCATTGCTCTCGAATAGTCCTGTTGATGACACTTCAGCTGCACGGCCCTGTTTCAGTCCCTCACTCACACAAAAGAGTGGACACCTTCACCATTGTTGTGGCTGATCTCTCATGCCGAACTTATTGGTTGATGACTCCACTCTTGTTGCTGAAACTGCGTAACTTCTCACGGCCATAAGTAAAATTACATTGACATGTTGGAACTGTAATTGTGTCTGATTATATTGTTTTTAGGGCAGTATGAAAAGCCGGTATCTGTTTTTGATGAGAGGAACTGCTTGTATTGATGACTACATTGAGCCGTTGATATATACATAGATTCTGCGATAGCATCATTTTCTCTTGCCTTACACAGTTCTGTTATTTCATATCGACTTATTTTTTGGGTTGAACTTCCATATAAACTTATGCATCAGTTTGTTTAGTTATCATGAATCCATGCTTCGTCAGTACATTTGTGTCGTCCTTATTTGAGTTTCAAGACTTAAATCGGTGATACAATTTACAAATCACTTATTCACTTACCTTGTTAATGAAAATCGGTTTTCGGTTTCTATACCTCAAAGATAGCTAACTATCAATGCAAGGCGAAGTTCTTTTTTAAATACTTATTAATTATTGATCCAACAAGAATCGAAGCGAGCTTCATTCAAAGAAACTACTAGTAACTCTTATGTCCGTGGAGTAAATGTGACGCAGGACAAATGCAAATATATCAATGGGCCTTCAGCTTAAGGGCGGACATGGCCCACTTAACTAGGCCTAGTCAATCTTTTGATAGACAAGCAACCGGATTGATTGGGCCTAATTTGCTAGGAGACCACCCTACCCTAGTTGTGGGCCTGTGACCTGCGGGTTGCAATACCTTTCACTGCTGGATGCAACGGCAAAACGAATTTGAGCACGGTCCACTTAAAGGCGCTGGACAAAGCCCACTGGGCTGACATCAACTTGCACTTCTTACAAGTCACAAAATGTCCAACTTTGGTTTAATCCTGGCTGTAACCGGGAAATGGGCCAGACTAGCGATCCCCAGTTTCCAAGTCCAAATTTTGGCCCGGTTGGGTGAAAGCAGGAAGACAGAAAGTGCTTAGTGGGGCCTAATCTTCAGCAAGAGGCCGCTGATTGAGGCGAACTAGCCGGCACAAAGCCATGATTTTGTGACTAAATACGATAACAAGAAATGTGATAAGTTGGTGGCAAGCCATTTTCAGTCCTTGTCAGTGCCTTGACTTCCTAATCTTGTTTCTGATGATCATCAGTCATCACCCAACTTGCAAATCTGATCGCCTTCTTGGAGGTTTGATAAATCTGTTGATGACACAAGTACGTACCGCCACTATTCCATCTACGTAACTCGGCATTCTCACGGTATGCCACACCACCGATTCAACTACGAGAGGCCGGTCTACTGTATTGCATATACTGTTTTGCTTCATGTAATTAATGCTTTGTGTTGTATTAAGCATATACTAGTAGTACTAATAATTTACGTGAGCATCAGCATGCTTTATAACTCTTTTCTGTCTCTTTCGTACGAAGTCGATTTTATAATAAATTAATTCCCCGTTTCTACACTACCCATTAGCATTATCTTTCTAACACTGTAGAATGTGGATTAATTAATCGATAACTACGTAGCTAACATATCTAAAACGGGAAGACCAATGTCAAAGTAGAGTGAGCACATATGCAGTTGCTCACCCAACATTCGTCGTAGTAGGAACATGCAGAGCACATGCATCGTACATGTGATATGTTCAGTGATTCATGATTCATGGATGTGAGACCCACAAAAGAAAGGGAGTTTAGCACGTTGGACTGTAGGAGTAACATCAAGAATTAAGAATCATCTCATCATGTTCAATAGATGCATGCAGCAACAGTCCCCCTTGGCCGTCACCGTCAGGAACCAAGCCGACGCAACCATCCCAAGGGGCAAGGGCTCCTTTACTTACTGCATTTATAATCAAATGGCCATCCAGCGCGACTCCTCTGTCACATGAACGCACATGGCTGAACAAGGGAATATATACATATGAGGTAGAGACTAGAGAGTGAAATTGCCTTTTGGATGGCTTTTGCTACAGTACTGGTATCCACTTGTATGAAAACTGAATTCAAAGATCTTTGAATGCCTTCTCACTTCCTTTCGCCTTCTCAATATATTCCGATATATGGCAGGTGATCATGCCGACATTGATGTTGAGTCGACAGCCGGTTGTGGCAGCCACGTTTAGGCGCGGCAACTAGAATTAGCTTTCTTTTAACAGAATATGAAAAAGATTGAGCTAGTTTGTGCGTTGCATTTCCAACTCTAGTTTAGAATTGAGAGTGCCTGTATGATTTAGTCGAAGTGTAAACATTAACAATAGTAACTATAAAACCAACCTCTTTATGAGATGTTTGAAGACGTACGAAAGCAACTCTATTTGTTATAGTTGTAGAATTATGGGCTAGCATAGCTAACATGTAGGCAGTGTATTGCGGTCGGTATGCGGTAGCATCCATATTACGTCAAATGACTGAGCTCTATGATAGACATAGTCCGTAGTCGTACCTCATCAAAGAGAAATTGGAGAGTAAGCAGAAGAGGCGCAGATCTAGATTCTAGAGAAGACGTTGACTAAACACTTTTACCAGTGGCTTAAAGAACAGCCTGAGCTTACTCGTGTTTTTTTACGGAGAAGTCGTTTTGTGAAGGGAGGGAGGTAGTTATGAGTTAGATAGTCCTTTGAGGTGGGGAGTGGTTGAAAACTTATTTTTATTTTAACGCGGTTGTTACAGAGACGAAAAGAAGGGAATATAAAGCCGAAAGAGACTCATGTTTTGTCTCCGACCGATGCTCGATTTTCCTTTCTGTTCACGGTTTCGATCGGGACTTCTTTTCCTTCCTTGTTTCACTTTCAGATCTCAATTATAACAGCTGGTAATGGATGGGATCAAGCAAGTAAGGAATAAAGTATAGGACAACAGACTTGACTCCACCTGCCAAGTTTCCACTACTGACGCCGTCATCCCTCGCCATCTCACCTCGTCTTTTTCTCTCGCAGTCACTCTCCCTTTGGATTTTTAGATGGCTCTTCCTTTCTTTGCTTTTCTTTTTCCCTCTTTTTCGTGTGTCTTTTTTTTTTTTCTTTGACATCGACTTGCATTAAGCATTAACCGGTATTATTATGATTTTCGTTAATGAGATATTTTCTATCACTGTGACACTATGTTCATTCATGAAATGTGATTATTTGAGGGTCTCAAGGAGCCTCGAAGAAATTTGGAGGGAAGAGATTGTCGGCAGGAGGAGTAGAACGCGTCGACTTTCTCCGAACCTTTTTTTTATACAATTTTTTCTCCTTAGTCCTTGGCCATACGTAGACTTACAGGGCCACCAGGAATGAAGATAAAATAATGCTGTTTTTTTTTATAAAGTCGTATGCTTCTTTTTTGTAGTAACAGAGTAGTTAGCAATTTGTGCCAAAAAAAAAGTAGCTAGCAATATGGACGTAAATATGGCCAGCAAGTTCTAATTTTAGCATGGGGCTTCTCTGCGTGAGAGGAATCTTCCCACAAGACAACTGTAACGAGATATGATTAACATGGTACGATGGAGCACATCCCAACTCCCAAGTTAGATTGTAGCAACAAAAAAAGACTCCAAAGTTAGAAACGCCACTATTTTATACAAGTACCTTATGTATTACGTTTATATAATATATGGAGGCAATATGGCCATGAAGGGGCAGGTAGTTCTTTCAAACACTAAGAAAGGCATCTCTCCATACGAGGAATCCCTCTAATAGACAAGTGCTACGGGACATGCTAAACTGGGATGAGTGTTAGAAACCCAGTAATATATAACTAGGAAGCATGGATATATCCATATCTGATACGTATTAGATAAAGGATATGCATATGACACGTCTGCCTTCATATGGAATTCGTATCGAAAGATAGATACTCCCTCCGATCACTTTTAATAGATACAGTTTTTTTTAAATTGTGTATTTGAAAAAAGCTGTATCTATTAAAAGTGACCGTAGGGAGTAAATATTTTAAAATGGGGACACATATTGGTACTTTCTAGATACGTTCCCGATACGCCTCTGAGATCTTTGCATGGATCCTTCATCTATACAGTTCTTCCATTCCTGTGTCCTTCCATTACTGGATTCAATCACACAATAGCCCTCCAACAAATCCGCCAATAATTTTCCTGCTCCATTCTTTCCATATATCTGCTCAAGCCAGAGAAACTAAAGCCTAAATTTCCTTCTAAAACGCAGCCTACCTAAGAAATCTAAAACTGGAATCCATTTTCTACACCAGATTTTCATGGATTCAAATGAAATCCCTTTTTACTACATTAATTCCGTGTTTATTACTTCAAAGACAGCAAAGCTTTTCTACTTCTCTTTTGCTACACCACTTTCAAGCTCGCTCAATTATATACGAATTGTCACTACAAAGTACAAACATTTGATTAATAGACATGCAGAATGAATGTATTATTTCAATTAGAAGCTGTTTTTGTGATTATTATTTGTTTTTGCATTTGAAACTGACCTACAATACACTTAAGCTATACATATATAAATAATTTTTATAACTTATATCCTCCCGTATCGTATCCAGCTAATTCAAAATTTGCCACATCTCCATACCCGTATCGTAATGCCGTATCCGTATCCATGCTTCTTAGACCATATTGCTACTTTGCGTAAACAATGATATGAGGAAACAAGCAGCGAGCCTGCCAAATGGCACACAGGTTTATGAGGAACGAGAGGCAAAGTGAGACAGATGAGTAGATAGAAACCGCCGACATCCCGTAGTGACGTACAAGAGCCTATCCTTGTTTTAAGTTACCTCTTTTTTTTTTACCTCTAGCTACGTGACCGAAACTCTTCCGTCCTTAGTGAAAGGCAAGACGGCACGATCTGAAATTTGTGAGGCTCATTAGGGACGGGGCCTATTCCTGGCCCGTTCATGGTGCCTGCCCAATTCCGTTTGCAGGGAAACAGAGGAGTCATGAAGCAAGCACAGGGCGTTCGGAGTTGGGATCAGCAAAGGAAGACTATTTTCATGTGGCTCAAGTGATAATGTACCAAAAAAAATAAAAAGAAAAGTGGGGCTCGTATCGAAACGATACGTGATGTTTACACTCCTTTATCAAACCATACCTTTTTTTGGGCAGTAAGGCTACGCCGTAGTTTGTTTGGCAGCTATCCCTAGCCCGTTCCGTTGGTGATTTTGATAAAAAACCTTACCTATTTTTTTGGCACAAAGGCTACGCCTTCGTTTGTTAGGCAGCTATCCCTGGCCCGAACGTCGGTGATTTTGATCAAACCTTATCTTTTTTTTTTGGCAGTAAGGCTACGCCTTAGTTTGTTAGGCAGCTGTCCCTGGCCCGTTCCGTCGGTGATTTTTGTTGAAAACAAAGGCCAAGTGTGGAAGAAAAAAGCCACATACGGGGAACCTAGAACCAATCCTAGCAGTCAGCTGAGATGCCTTTTCTCAAACTCTTGTGATTGGGGCCCCCAGCTTTCTGTTACTGCAAGGAAGGGATACAATAAATTGTATCGTTTATTTAACTACTATCCATTTGTGGGTCTACATCTGTCAGCCTAGTTCACGGAAAACGAAACGTTCGTGGAGAAGGAACCCTTTAGCCAAAATGGATGAAGCTAGCACCAGAATTATGAAAAAAGTTTTTCTAACCAAGATTATGTGACCAGGCAAAACCAAAGAAAAGTAGAGGGGGGCACATAATATTAGGTAAAGTTATAATTTCTTTTTTATTCAATATTTTCTTCCTCTCCTCTGATCTGATGATATGACAAATGGTAATGTAATGCCAGTAATAAAAATTGGTCAGGCTAGACAAACTGGAGAATTATAGGTTATTAAAAACATAAACATGTGATATTTTCTCTTAAATTATAAGGTGTGATTCCTAAAGTAAATACCAAGTATGAGGTCATGAATAGGGGATGGATTATAAAAAGTGCTGAAAACGCGTTGTGGTATTTCTCCGATCACCGACATGTATCATAACTGCGACCCTTTACGACCGAAGTAATGGCATGAGCAATTCACTGTTTCTGACAGGGCAGGGCATATCCGCTGTATTGTTATAACCACAATTAAGTACGT
Source organism: Houttuynia cordata (assembly GCA_039654745.1). Taxonomy (NCBI): domain Eukaryota; kingdom Viridiplantae; phylum Streptophyta; class Magnoliopsida; order Piperales; family Saururaceae; genus Houttuynia; species Houttuynia cordata. The sequence goes on along the minus strand of CM077505.1, from coordinate 63,930,080 downwards.
TCCCAAACAAACTAACCATAATTAAGTATGCACCCCAAAGATGATGATTTTTTCATAGTTACAAAGGTGGATCACTAATTGATTATGCCATGGGAGCTGGTAAGAAAATATATATAGTATACAACATTACATTTGCCATAATCGTCGCATACAAGGAACGGTATCCATACTAATTACAGCACAGCCATAATAGTTATAAATCATATATAGAAAATAATTATTATTATAAATCAGTGATTAGGAAGCTATCCCAAGTTAAAAGCAAGGAAGAAGAAGAAAGAAAAACAGGGAGAAAAGGATGGGATAAAATACGAGAGGGGGTGGGGGCGGCAGGACAGGGTAGCGAGGCAAGAGGCAGACGAAGCGGGATCGCGCGTCTCCTTATAAAAAGGGAGGGGGATGGTAGAGCCTTTTTAGGAGGAGGAGAAGAGCGCGGGGGTGCGACTGCTGTGTTGCTCCCTCTCTCTCTCTCTCTCTCTTGACGACGGAGACGACCATTCTCCACCCCATTTCTCCTCTCTTTCTCTTCGCCACACTTTGATGATTCTTAATTAATGCCCATCCCATCAGCTCCTCCTCCTCTCCCCAAAGATCTAATTGAGAGAAAGAGGTTGTTAAACGAATGATATGTTTGCAGACTAATAGAGATTGGATGATGGTTGCAGAGTGAACAGAAAAAGAAAGAGTAGTTGCGTGTGCCTGGCCCCGCCCCCCTCTTCCAGATATCAGACACGTTCTTCCTCTGCTGCTCTTTGGTACTTTCTTCTGCTCTCTCTCTGGCCCATTCTCTCTTATCTTTTTTCTCGTACCACCCGCAGGTTATATGTCAGCAGCGCTTTTAACTCCGATCGATATAGAAGCTATGGAGCATTTGATCTTGTAGAATTCTTTTGTCTCCCGTGTGTATGTGTGTGTGCAACCATTTTGCGTTATATAGATTTGGTGTTCTTCTTTCTTATTTATTATCATCACAGCTTCTGCTGTCCAACCCTTTCTTCTTTTATCAATAATGCTGAGCTGAGCTCTGCGGCAAATTTGAGATCTTAGACTCCTGATTCTCTTCAGGATGCTGAAAATTCACTTTCTCACCATCGTCTTCGTATTGTTTGCTTTTATCTGCGATTAGATCTTCTTCTACGATCTGTTCTTTCTTTTCTCCAGAAAAAAAAAATGATGTCGAGGACATAACAATGCTTCTCACTAGTTATTTGAAAGAAAAAAACAATGCTTCTTACCATTCATCTTTTTGTGCACGAAATTTTAACCTGAGAACTTTGTGAATTGCAGTTTCAGAAATAGCTCCTCTAGATCGACTTGTAGATCTAGGAAGGAAAATTTATTTATAAAATCTCGAAGAGCAGATGGCTTCTTTCAACTTCCAGAATCTATAGTACCGATGCAAATTAAGCTATTCTCAATCACAAAGTCTAATGCTAATCCTTTGTATATCTCCATTGTCCTTTGTTACTTTAGTTTAATCTTATGGCGCATTTCCAGACCTATTATCACTTTCTCATTGACATAATATTCTATGAATGGCTTGGAAATTTATAGTACAACTAATATTTTTTCACCATAGTTATAAAATGCTCTGTTTTAACATCAATTTACTCATCTACAGGCTACAATGTCGGACAAAATCAAGAGCAAAGACTTCAAGTCAGCACCCTATGCTGAGAAGCGATCTCGCCTACTTTCCTTGTCCTTTTTGCTCATTACCCTGTGTGGACTTTCCTTCTATCTGGGTGGCATCTTCAGCTCTGGCAGGAACAAAATTCTCTTAAAGGATGTTTCTGTATCTCTTCATTCTTCTTCCAAGGAATCCTCTTCTGTTGCTCTACAGATGAAACCTGTTGTGTTCCCTGAGTGCAGCAAAGACTACCAAGACTACACACCTTGCACAGATCCAAGGGTATTTCACAGTGTTTTGGCGTGCTTACTTATTTCATCCACGTCTTTTGATGCCTGTTTGGATTGTTTTTGTCACGTCAAACTCATTTCAGCTCCCTTTTGCATTGTTTCAGCGCTGGAGAAAGTATGGTTACTACCGTCTGACTTTGTTGGAACGCCACTGTCCTCCAGTGTTCGAGAGGAAAGAGTGCTTAGTTCCTCCACCAGACGGATATAAGTCACCAATCACTTGGCCAAAGAGCAGGGATCAATGTTGGTATAGGTAATGCATTGAGCTATTTTTTTCCGGAGATGTTCAAAGGCTTAAATATATCATTTCTCTACATTCTTCCAATATTTCTGGAGTTAATTTCATCAAGAGTGGTTTTTGCAAGCAATTTTTAATTTTCCATTTTATGTACATTTCAGAAATGTGCCTTATGACTGGATCAATAAGCAAAAGTCAAACCAGAATTGGCTGCGTAAAGAAGGTGATAAATTTCTTTTCCCAGGTGGAGGTACTATGTTCCCAAAAGGAGTCAGTGCATACGTGGATGCAATGCAAGATCTAATTCCTGGAATGAAAGATGGGACTATCCGTACTGCCATTGATACAGGATGTGGGGTGAGTTGTCTCCTTTTCGATATATAATTTACTTATACAAAGGCATTAAGTCAAAGATATTACGACCATAAGTGGGAGTATATTCGATAATACCAAGCTGTTTGTGTTATAAGTCGCTTCACACTTGCATACACACTGGAGTTCATAATTCTTATCTGTTTTAACTAGTGCATTTTCCCTCGTGAATTCATCAAAGATAATTTGTTTCAATATGCATTCTTTTCATGTCAATATTGTTAGAGTATTATACTTGCCTGTGCTTTGTGTAAGTTATTTAGCAATCTGTTTGCATTAGAGAGGGTTAGTCTTTAGCTTACAACAATCTAATAAATACTTAGACAAGCATGAGCAAATACACTCTAACAAATATGCCAAATACTTGAGTACTTAGTTTCTTCTAGGTGTTGAATCTGGATGATATGCATTAGAGAGGGTTAGGTTAGTCTTTAGCTTACAACAATCTAATAAATACTTAGACAAGCATGAGCAAATACACTCTAACAAATATGCCAAATACTTTACTTAGTTTCTTCTAGGTGTTGAATCTGGATGATATGCCTGAGTATTGGGTTTGGCTAACATAATTACAGGTGGCAAGTTGGGGAGGTGATTTGTTGGACAGGGGGATATTGACAGTGTCTCTTGCACCAAGAGACAATCATGAAGCTCAAGTTCAGTTTGCACTAGAACGTGGTATCCCTGCCATCTTGGGTGTAATTTCTACGCAGCGCCTTCCATTCCCATCCAACTCATTTGACATGGCTCACTGCTCCAGATGCCTTATACCATGGACTGAATTTGGTAAAACTTTCTCCTTTCTTCCTTTATTTGCATTTGAAAGACGTAAACCTTGTACTCATTGTTTTGGCCTTTCTTTAGGTGGGATTTACCTGATAGAAATACACAGAATACTTCGGCCAGGGGGTTTCTGGATCCTTTCAGGGCCACCTGTAAACTATGAACACCGCTGGAAAGGATGGAATACAACCATTGAGGATCAGGAAAAGGACTATAATAAGTTACAGAAATTGCTATCGAGCATGTGCTTTAAACTGTACGCCCAGAAGGATGATATTGCTGTTTGGCAGAAGACTTCAGACAGTGGTTGCTATGATAAGCTTAGTGCAGATGCCTACCCGCCAAAGTGTGATGATTCAACTGAAGCAGATTCGGCATGGTACACACCTATGCGCTCCTGTCTCCATGTTCCAAACAAAAATTTTAAGAAAATTTCGCTGAAGTTCACTCCAAAATGGCCCGAGCGCCTTCATGTGACACCAGAGCGTGTTGCCGTGATTCCTGGTGGTAGCTCCAGTTCATTTAAGCATGATGACAGCAAGTGGAAGGTGAGGGTAAAGCATTATAAGTCCTTGCTACCAGCACTTGGTACTGATAAGATACGAAATGTTATGGATATGAATACACTATATGGTGGATTTGCGGCTGCACTTATTGATGATCCTTTGTGGGTTATGAATGTGGTCTCTTCATACAGCCTAAACTCCCTAGGTGTGGTGTATGATAGGGGAATGATTGGCACCCTCCATGACTGGTATGTGAATGCTTATGCTTCATCTGGTTCCTATCCTATGTTAAGTACATTTATGATGTGTATGCTAATGCTTGAATTAATGACTAATATGTCGATTGCTTCATGGTAGGTGCGAGGCGTTCTCAACTTACCCTCGAACGTATGATCTTCTGCATCTTGATGGTCTTTTTACTGCTGAAAGTCAGAGGTAAAGGAGATTTGCGAATTTATTTTTTTTAATTTTTGTACATGATCCAAATCTAAAAACAACTAAGGGTCTGTTTGGTTAGAGATTTTAGGAGTCGGAAATCTGGATTTTAGGGAAGAAGTTGAAAGAAGAATCTGGGTGTTTGGTTGGGAAGAAGTAGCTTTTAGGAAAGAATTTAGGGCTCGATGGCATATTTTGTAAATAAACATAAAGGCATGGGCATTTAATGAGAAAAAACACAGTTTCAATCATGAAACCGCGTTTTTTTATTAATTGCCCATTTTTTTTAAATTACAAAAACTGCCATTAGAAAAAGTCAATGAAGTGAAAGCTAGATTCTTCTAAAATTCAGCCTCTTTTGGGCTGGCCCTAAATGTACTGTATAACTCGACCCTAGCTTTTCAGTCTTTTCGTATGTATATTCTAGACTGCAGATAAATCTGTTTCTTCCTTGTTCCGGGCTATGGATTTTGTGACGTTCTTATGCATCTTATATATCTTCATAAAACCATTAACAAAGTAGAAAACAAAGGGATGCAGAAAAGTCATCGTAGTGTTATGAGTATGCATGTACACAGCTTACAAACCCACTGCCAGCGTAAGAGAATAAATTATTAGTCTGTAGAAGGATCAAATGTGTTGGTATATTATGTATAAACAAAAGTAAGCTGGTTTACTTGTTATGAAGAGCTGTGACAATTTATTTTCCTCTTAAATTCCTGCATTTTAAATGCAGTTGTACATTTTATATGCATACAGTGACTTGGTCTGAGAATTAAACAGCTCACCAATGTGGCAGGTGTGAAATAAAATATGTGCTTATAGAAATGGATAGAATTCTACGTCCGAATGGATATGTTATTATTCGTGAATCCAACTATTTCCTGGGGGGCATATCGACCATTGCCAAGGGGATGAGATGGAGCTGCCAGAAGCACAACACAGAATATGGTGTCGAGAAGGAAAAAATTTTGATCTGTCAGAAGAAGCTTTGGTATTCTAGCCAAAGTGAATGACACTGAGCAAGGAAGAAGCCATCCCAAATTATCTCTGAGGTTAATATATTTGACAATTACCACTGAAAAGTCTTTCGTGGAAGCATATATGTGGTTGAGTGGCCATTTTTCACAATTCATCACTCAAGGAAATCTGCAGTAGCACTTCGGTGGAAGAGAAATGCCATGTCTCTACTAGGTGGGCCACTTCACAGATGATTTGCTATCCGATTCATTTGATTTTTACTACTCTTTTATATAATATTCTTTATATGAAGCAACAAGCCCGGAGAAGTGAGACCTCCAAATTAGATAAATAGTGATTTTCTTTTTATTTTATGCTTTATACTAGTGTTATTTTTTAATCATTACAATCAAAGCAATTATGTAATGAATGATAAAGGCCAAGCCTCAAGGTTTGTAGATTGTTCCAAGTAATGTTTTGCAGACAGGCTTTACCAATGGTTGGATCTAAACTAAGAAAGTTTTTTGTTCAGACAATAATCAACTGGAGTTTGCTCTTATACGAGTCATTTTTTCCTTGCCTTCCGCTCTTACATAATTAATTTTTTCCTTACCTTTTTGTGCATAGATGTTATAGTGTTTTAGTATATTTGGCAATGCTAAACCTAGGAGTAGCGCCTTTAGGGGAGAAACTGAGGGAATGTAGGTTGCGTTGGTATGGGCATATGCAAAGAAGACCTTTAGATGCCCCTGTGAGGGATACAGGTAAACGATGCTAAAAGAGGGAGAGGGAGACCTAAGAGAACTTGGATGGAGTTAATAAGAAAGGATTTGACTTTACTATCTGTTACAAAAGAGGTAGCCCAAAACAGGCTGGAATGGAGGAATAAGATCCGTGTCGCCGACACCAAATAGTTGGGAAAATGCGCTAATTGATTATGATTATGATTATGGCAATGCTAAACCAACCTGAAAAGCCTTCAGGTTCCGTGCAAGTTACAATCATTATAAAAGCATTTTTTAGGTCCAGCAGTTCTGATCTGAGAATTGGCAAGCAAAAAAAAAGAGGTCTGTAACAAGTATTGGATCTGTTTACATAGAGCTCGACGATTTTTTTAGAATTGGAATAGATTGAATATGCTAGCAGGTACATGACCAGATGTCCTACAATACTTCCCCTACACCACCAATAAAAGAGTTAGGATAATGAGACCATCATCGGGTAGTTTCACATTATGTCATGGCATCGATATTGTGGGATAATCTGTATGTCTGCCTAGCATTTGTATGTATGGGTTGATCAAGGCTTAATATACATTGTTGGACAGTTCTTTAACAGCTCGAGCTTTAGAGGTAACTGACTTCGTTTCTAACATGGTATCAGAGCTAGGAGGTTCCGGTCAAGATCCACGGCCCTGCCCTTGCCCCAGCCCCTACTTCTGCATGTGAACGTGCAACCTCCTGCATTTATTCAATCGTGCTTGCCTGGCTTCATAAACATTGTTGGGAGGCATCTTGGTTTCTAACATATAGGAAGTTTAAGGCACGCAAAGGCCAATGAGTGGGGATGTTTTGGTTTGACAAATACCATTCAGTGATTAAAAGAAGCACAAATACCATTCATCTAAAATAGTTTGAGGATTGAATACCAGCGGCAAAGATTGGAAGACTTAGCAGATTATTTGTCTACCAAAGAATTCGGATGGTCTAACCATCAAACTTCTGATAAGTCCATGCCCTACTGTCAGCAATAGTTCAATGTGAAACCAAGAAATGACTACATGCGATATGGATTATTCTATTTGTGGGAATTGAAAGATTATATGTAGAAAAGTTTTATTGAGTATTATTATGACAAAGTGGACTTTTGCAAGGTACTAAAATACCTGCAAGTTTATAAGCAGATCCAACAGACAGGAAAATTGCGTACTCTGCTGCAAATAAATTCAGATGGTTGCTATATGGCTAGTTCTCGAACTATGACAACGTGAAAGCGAGTTTATATGCACATCTAGTACAGAAGGCATGGTCGATAAATGATGACAAATTGGCTAATCTGAGATTAAGATAATTCCTTAGTCCAAGCGATATGATGCAACCTGGAGAAAAAAATCGAGGTATGATCCAAGTCATGCCAAGGGTTCGTCCATAATCGTGAAGAGATGCGAGGTGGCAAGAATACTAGATGTAAGAAGGGGTCTAGTGAAGTAGATGCAAGCACGGAAAAAGGAAAATACCTCATCGTAGTAGTCAAATCGAAGGATTATCCAGCTACGGAGTAATTTTCCATAGAAATTGGGAACGTAATCAAGCTAAATTGGTGATAAATATCTAAGAGGTAGGCCACTTGACTTGTGACTCATGCATTTATAGTAATTCAACTTCCAACATCAAGGATTCAAGATAGCTGTGATGAACCCATCTTAAAAATAGACAACATAACCAGCTGGTAATTAGAAGTTTACTCTAGAATTTTAATATGAATACGACTTAACAAATCAGTGCAACGTTGTGATAGAATCAACACATTCATCATGGCCCCCCCTATACGCAATTACCAAAAACAAAAACGAATAAAATACGGTTCTGCCTAGAGTTTAGGGTGGACGCCAAGAACAATTATAAGACTCTACCTAGAGTTTGATGTTAAAGTGTTCCCCACCGACGAAAAGGAAACCCATCTGGCCACGCATGTAGCAAAGAGATCATTATGGAATCATATTAACCTAAGAGTTTCATGTCCTGTACCTGATGAGGGGCATGCGCAAGAAGGCGGCAGGGCGAGCCGAGCCCTCACTGTCAACAAAAAATCCAACATGTAGTTGTCGACTGTAATTATTTTTGTTTTGTAAATGGACATCAATTTCAAAAGTTTGGCCCCAATAGAGTGATGGTAGGTGTTTTTCTCTGCTTTAACCGGGCCGTTGAACAGCTGCATCTCGGAATGGATCGTCATCGGTCCCATGTGTCATGTTGATTATTGATGAAACATTATTTTTTCATTTCATATAATTACATGTTCCATAAGCATGTATGATGTTCAATTATGCCCCCTGGTGGTTGCTTCTGTTAATTAGCAGGATCTTATTGTATATTCACATTTACCTTTTTCCTTTTACTCCCTCCGCCCGGAAGTAATAGATACACTTGTTTTTTGGAATAAGTCTATTCATAGTTCATTTTTAAAAACGAAATATATCCATTAGTTCCGGTGGGAGGGAATATAATTATTCACATTTTATTCACCTAAAAGCAACAGAAGAAGATGAGCTGAGCTGATGACGTCCAACTACATTTGAATCTCATCAGCAATCACTCTCATGAAATAAACGGAATAGAAAAAGGACATGCCCATGGGTCAAGGACGAGTGTGGCTAAATTTGGACATAACTGGGTTTCCTTTTTATTTTTATAAAAAAACGTGGATAGAACCTTGTGTATCGGCTTTGCCTAAATGACACTCCCTCCGTTCCATATTAATATTCTGATTTAATTTTAATCTGAACTAAATTTCATTTAATGTGAAAAACCATATCACACTATTAAAATGGAAAGGAGAGAGTAAATTAACAAATGATCCCTCTGTCCTAAGCGCCTGTCTGCATTTGATAAAAAAACACGGATCCAGCTAACTTCAAATGCAGACGAGCTTCATTGAGCGGAGGAGGGAGTAGAATACTGATGTGCGGGCCAGCTTACAAGAACCCGGTCAACTTCCAATGTAAACGACCGAGCTGGAATTTTTCTTTTGGTATGTTACACATACACATAAACTAGTTAGCTGAGCTAAGCCTTTCGCGTTCATTGTACCTCTGGAATATGAGCTAAGCCATTAGAACAGGCCCGAATCTCGTTCCAAAGCTCTACTGGGTAATTAGGACTATGGAGTTGGAAGGTATTTCCCTGGGGGAGCGAGCTGCTTCACATGGCTATGCCCGCAACCCGTCGTTTACTTTAACTCTCAGGTCTTTTTTTATGAATACAGCCTAGGAGTCAATTAAAGATTTGTTTTTTCCTTCCAGTCAAACGAGATTAGGAGGTTGTAGTCTTGTAGTTAGAGGTCTTTTTTAATGACAGATAATAAGAGTCAATTAAATTTGTTTCTTCCATCCACTCAAACTAAGATTAGGAGGTCTTTTTTTATAACACATAGTTAGGAATTAATTAAAGATTTGCCTCTTCTTTCCAATCAAACGACTTTAGGGGGTTCTTTTTTGGTAAATTGCTTGAGTACGGGGCTGTTTGGTTCATGAATTTGGCAGCAAATTTACCCTGAATTTGAAGATGAATAATTGAGTCTTGTTTGGCTCAGCCTGAAAGAGGAATCCTCCTCAATTCAGGCTTAATTTGTAATTCTTCTCATAAGGCATCAAATTAAGATTGAATTGTGAATTTTCACTTCAGCAACCAAATGGTATTCCCATTTTACACCAATTCAGCTTGAATAAATTATCTCTTAATTAAATTTTAGATTTATTAAAATTCACTAACAAAACAACCTCTATAATTGAGTATAATTTTAGTGACAAATACACGTCACCTGTAACATCCTATTTATGTGCATGTATTGTCACGGCCCGTATTTTTAAAACTTTTTAAATCAGAGTACTAGAGGAAAATCAGAGGATTATTCCTATATACGATAAAAACATTAGTTGAAAATTATCAACTAAGCATCTAGGCCGTGATAACTGGGGTTCATAAATATTTTGAAAAATAATTATTACAAATGTAAAGTCGATTAAACCATGTAAGTCCTTCATGTGCAAGTCTATCATCCATCTTAAACTACACTATAAAATAAAAGAGACTGATGCCTACTTTGCAGTTGTCAAGTCATCTTCATTTTCTATCGTCTACCACCAAGTGCTACGTGAAGACAGTTTGCTACTAAAGAACCTGCATCACGAGTGGATGCTGAGTATAAAAATATTCAGTAAGATATCGTAACACAATCATCAGCAATAAAATCAACAAGATTTACATTAGCATTTTATGCAGTCTATTATAAAATTCCATTTGATTCTTTTATTAGTCTTTCAAATAAAGTCTTTTATTGCTTTTCAAATTCATGTTCAATAATTATATCTTTGTCCCATATAGACAGTACCAATCCAATCTCATCAATATCTTTGCACTGTAATAGCTAATCCAAATATGATCATCATAGCCATGTCACATGGTTTCTAATGCCAGAGTTAAGTGGTCCCAACTGCATTCAGGATAACCATTACCCCTTCTAACCACGTGAAAAAAGGCCCTCTATGGCCATGAGAATATGCTCATGTGGTAACCAACTCTCACCTTCACGCCGAAGCATTGTAACTTACCCTTCTTTGCCTTCAGACCCAACATGCTCCGACTATGGAACTCATGACTATAGTTCTGAGCCACTGCCATTCAAAACTGACTCACAATCCCAATGACATTTTAGTCATTATCTTAATTAGGTTATTCTCAACCCTCAAGCTTAGGGGCTGTTTGGATAGTGAAAGAGCAATGAATGTGAAAGTAAATTCAGGGGAAAAAATTCATTGACTTTTACAATGAATGTGAAATACGTTTGGATAGCGAAAAATTTTACATGAATGAAATGGACTGTATGTTTGGATACTGAATGTGATACAGTGAAAAAAAATTTTATGACCAGACGATTTTACCCCTCACCTCTTTTCCTTTCCTTACATCAACTGATACTAATTTCTTAAATCAGGGTTCATCACAAAATTGAATTTTCCTCCCAACAATCGAAATTATATGCCAAAAATGCTGCATTGAATAACGACAATGATCCACCAATTCAGAAGAGATGAACATACCATCAGGAAAATTGGGGGATTTCACCCAGATTGATGTTCACCTTCAGGAGCTCCGTGCCAAAGGGAAAGTCGGAAAGGTCGAGCTCGTCGTCTTTGCTCTCATAGCCGTTGCCATTGAAGTAGTTGCGCTGGTTCAGCCCAACTTCGCGGCGGTAGCTACAGGCATCTTCTCGCCGCCCCTGACTCCACTGGTTGTCGCGGCCCATGAGGGGCTGGGCTCACTGTCAGAGAGCGAGCACCGGTGGCCGGAGCCGGCGCCGTGACGATCCTCCCCCTACAGAAAAAGCTCTGAGCTTTGAGATCAAGGATCATCCCATCTTCAGAACCTGGTAAATTTCTTTGAGATCAAGGACTGCTCCAAGCTTTGAGATCAAGGACTGCTACTAGCATCCAGGATAAAGAGATGGGCAAAATTGATTTTTCCATAGATGAAAGAACTTCACAGGTCGTACGAATTTGGTGAAAGTCCTCCTCAGGACTTTCACCTGAAAGAGCTCTTTCATCCTGAAAGAGCTCTTTCAGGTGAATTAGAAATTCACAGCTACTTCACCAAACAAACCTGCTTCAGGTGAAAGAGGGCTGAATTGACAGTGAATTCAGCCCTCTTTCACTATCCAAACAGCCCCTTAATCTTCACATATCATCATTTTATTATCTTCATAAAATGATTAAGTTTCTAAACCATCTAAGTTTATTAGTTGGGTTTTTCTTAACATCAAAATCCTCAACTAGCAGTTAGATCAGCATGAAATTAGAGACAAAAGCTCAAAAATATAGCAACATAAAGTACATAAAGATAACACATCAATTGGGCTTGAAATCATCTATCAAAAAGCCCAAAATACTAAAACTGAGCCTATGTACCATGATGGCTCTGTATGTACCTAATTGCATTAAAATACAATAACGGTTAGATGCTATCGTCAATTATAATAGATCTAACTGTCGGTGGATGTCCACTGATTGTTCAAAATTGAACCGGGTTTAGTTTACAGCCAGACCGGTTCACCCTTGAACCGGTCGTCTACTCCAATGCTCCAGTTACAGGCTCAGCCTGCCGCCGCCGCCGGGCTGAGTTTTCTGGCACCATCATCACCTCCATCGGCGGAAAGTAATAAAGCACAAAAACACAAACAAAACGACGAAACCGGTACAAGATCCAACCTCTACGCTTGTTGGGGCTCAATTCGCTGCTCGTCGGAAGGTCGCCAGACTTCTACTCCCTGCTGACGAGTCACCGTCATCGTTGACGGTGGCTCACTCCCCCTTGCTATTCATCTCCTTCCTCTATCCCTCTGCTTCTCTCTCTTTTATAACCAGCACAGGGGCTGCTAAGTCACCACAGCCCCCGACAGTTGTTATTTGTCTTCTACCAGGTGTCCCTTGCTTTTTTAGCAGGTGTTACATGTATCCGCCAAAGAAGCTAGTCGTTTCTACATCTTCAATGATAAAGAAAAATAATTTCCTCACTAACAAAAGCATTACCAACATTTATCACCACGAGTGATGGTTTGACATGTAGAGGGGAAACCAGAAACCTGTCCACCAGTTCCCCTTCTCCTTCTTCCCTCACCTTCTCCATCCCCCCTTCTCTCTTTCTCTAACCAGCCTACCACCACCGCTGTCAGAGCAGACCGGCCATACCAAGTTGTCGCTCGAACGAGCTGCGCCTGGGCGAATCAGCCAAAGTTGCCTCCACCGGCGCTGAGGTTGGGCAGCCAGACAACGTTGTAGCCTGATCCAGCGCCAATTCTGATCTGGCTGCCGTCACAGAGGTGTTGCTGGATCCGGTGAGGACCTACTTTAGACGCCCTGCAGAGAGGACGCCAGATCCACCGGAACCTGGTTTGGCGGCTTTGCTCAGGGGCTGCTAGAGGCCTGGTTTGGCTGTCTGCGCAGTCGCCACCAAAGCTTCGCCGGCTCTAGCGCGCCTTTTATGGCCGCCATGACCACGACCTTGTGGTGTCGGGCCATGTTGTTCATGAACGGCCTTCTGATCATGGTCATGCCTGTTCCCGCCGTGAGGGCAGCCGGTTCTCCCGTGAAGGCTAGAACTTGGAGCCGTGAAAAGGGAGGTGAAGAGACGAGGGAAAAGGCGCAGCCGGTTTCCCATATCCTAATGGGTGACATGGCTTTTTTCCATTAGTGGTGATGTTAATTTGTAATTCCTCTCATTAGGAGATTCATCAAATTAAAGCTGAATTGTGAATTTTCACTTAAGCAACCAAATGACATTGCCATTTTACACCAATTCAGCCTGAATAAATTACCTCTTAATTAAGTTTTAGATTCATTAAATTTCACTAACAAAACAGCCTGTATAATTGAGTATAATTTTAGTGGCAAATGGACATCACCTGTAACATCCCGTTTATGTGCATGTATCCGCCAAAGAAGCTACCTACTTCTGCATCTTCAATGATAAAATGGAATATAAATGACAATGTGACAATTAACAGCTGACATGTACAACGACATAATACTAGAACAGGTTGCTAATAACTAGGAGTATTGTAAGAGTCAATGATAAGACGAAATTTGTTGCATTTAATTTGTGCTCAATCAAAACCACTAGTATAAGGATCAATCGCCGACTTTAGAAGATAACCATTTGCAAGTCATATTCACATTGGACTATTTTTTAAGGATCCTAATATATAGATAGTCACGACAAAGCAATGTCCTCCAGTGTTGTATCAAACTTCCTCCATGTTGCTGCTGCTTTCATCTAGTACCCTCTCCTCCAGCCTGAAGCCTCCCTTCCTCTCTAATTAACCAGAAGATGATCGGGAGCCAAGTACACCAAGAATAGAAGCAGATGGAGAGTCCCAGGAGCACAGATCAAGGACCAGCTCAGGTCGTCCTCCAGATGGACGCCCCTGAACCCGCCGCCACCACCAAATCTCCGCCGCCCAAGTCCCTCGAGTACCTCTCCGACCAGAAGCCCCCGCCACCATCTCCTTCAGTAGCCTCCACAAAGCCCCGCTCCATTCTCCGCACCCCCACCTTCTCCAAACCCAAGTCTCGATTCGTCGAGCTCAACTGCCCTCCCCCATCTAAGCCCATCGTCTCCTTCGACGACAATCCGGGACCCCAACCGCGCACCAACCAGGCCGATGCCACCACCACCACCAAAACTCTCTACTCCGACGATGAGTCGGAAGACGAGCTGGATGGAGACGGCGGAGAAGAAGCAGAGGAGGTGGCCGAGAAGTACCGAAAGAAGAAGAACAAGGTCAGGTGGAGGGCCTTGGCTGAGTGGTCGGCGTTCGTGGTCATCACCGCCTGCCTCGTCTCCACCCTGACCGTGCAGCCGATGAAGCGGGAAAGGCTGTGGGGGCTGGAGCCCTGGAAGTGGTGCCTCATGATCCTCATCATTTTCTGTGGCCGCCTCGTGGCCGGATGGCTGGTCGTCTTCTCCGTCTTCCTCATCGAGCGCAACTTCATGCTCCGGGAGAAGGTGGTCTACTTCGTCTACGGGCTGAGACGGAGCGTGCAGAACTGCTTCTGGCTGGGCCTCGTCCTCCTGACCTGGTCCCTGCTCTTCCGGTCGGTCGTCGAAACGTCCAGCCCCAAACACCGCCGCCTCCTCTCAAAGGTCTCCCGAGCGCTGCTGGCCGTGCTGATCGCCGCCATCATCTGGCTGATCAAGATCCTGCTCGTGAAGGTGCTGGCCTCCTCCTTCCACGTTGCCACATTCTTCGACCGGATGAAGGAGAGCGTATTCCATCACTACATTCTAGAGGCGCTATCAGGGCAAGCGCTGGACGAGGTGGCGGCGAGGACGCCGCAGCGGAATAGGGGTTCGTTGAAGAGCTCGGTGTCCTTGCCGGCGAGGGTGTCGCAGTCGAAGAGGGTGATGTCGAGGCGGATCGACATGGAGAGGCTGAGGAAGCTGAGCCGGTCGAGTGCGTCGGCTTACAGCGTAAAGAGGCTGGTGAACCACGTGATGTCGTCGGGGCTGTCGACCATATCCCGGGCCATGGACGAGACCATGCGCGACTTCAACGAGGCCCATTCCGAGATGACCAGCGAGTGTGAAGCGCGCTTGACGGCCCAGCGCGTCTTCAAAAACGTCGACGCCGATGGCAACAAGTAAGTTAGATACTTAGATCTCTCTCCTCCCTCTCATGCTCTTTTATTATGAAGCTAACATTTGATGCTAGTGGGTATTTCATCAACAGCTTCACACCAACGGCAGATCAGTCATTTACTACTTATCTTTAAATTTGTTTTGTTAGCCTGAAATGATCTAGTTCCCTATGAGTAGTATAAATAGTTAGTTAATGTTAGGGTTGAGAACCTTTTTGCCTCATTTTCAATTAGTACCTTTGGTTCTTAGAGCTTTGTCTCTGGCCTGAGGAGTCAGGCGTCTGGTCGGTGGATTCCGGCTGATTATCTTTGTACTTCCTTTATTCCAGATATCAGAAAATATAAATATGTTTGGAATTTGTTGTGAGAGTAATACTTGAGTTTGTGCTTGCTGTGTTTTCTTTGTCTTCGATTTGGGGCTGTATCAATATTATATCAGGTCTCTCTGATTGCCGATTAGTCTCTACTCTCTAGATAATTTGAGCATCTTTTTAAGCCCATGATACTGTTGAGGGAGCAACTCAGCAGAGTGGGTAGTACTTGCACTTATAACGAGTTAATGGTAAGCCCACTGAAAGAGGCTATTTACCTACCAACGGCAATGGCAAGGGTCCTGCCTCTAGGAATGCATGTGAATGTGCCCAACTAATGAATTTAATTCTAATTAATGAGCTCGTCAAATTGAAAAAAATATACGAGTAACATTCTACTGTATCTAGGTCCGAGAGTGACCTATCTGTTGTGTGGAGCCGGATGGCTATCTCACGGCCCACAGGCAGGTGTTTATGGTTTATTCGTGATTGCCAGGTATATTGAGGAGGATGACCTGTTGAGGTTCATAAACAAGGAAGAGGTTCAAACCATATTGCCTTTCTTTGAAGGAGCTATGGAGACCGGCAAAATCAGAAAGTCTGCTTTTAGAAACTGGGTGGTAAGCGCTCTTCTTCTTCTTCTTCTTGATAGGTAGGAAGGATGCATGGATTATAGCTCATAGTTGACTTTGCTCTTTTGACTGTGGAAGTCAAATTGGTGGGTGGGCGTAAATAAATCATCAATTAGGCATCTGCAGACAAACAATAAAGATAGAATATTTAAATACTAATAATACACACTAAGAAAAAATGTACGATTCTAATACTAACTTAGTTTAAAGTGGGAACTGTTTATACCTCGCCAATAGGGTATCCATAATAATTTAACCTTTCTTTTGATGGAGACGGAAGATCTATCTTTACTAATTTAGTACTCTTTTTTAAATTCACCATTTTATACTCACGACGGAGTTTCTTAAGGGTAGTGATAACAGCCAAATAGAAAAAAATAATTAGTGGTTGGCAACTAATTGCTTATACTAATTTTTATACTCGATAAAAAATTGGTGGAAGGTGAGAGCTTATAAAGAGAGAAAAGCGCTGGCGCATGCACTGAATGACACAAGGACGGCAGTGCAGCAGCTACACAAGCTGGCGAGTGCAGTGGTGATTGTGATTATATTGGTGGTGTCGGTGCTAGTAATGGGCCTCGCCACTTCTAAGGTCGTACTTGTGGTTACCTCCCAATTGCTGCTCGTCGTCTTCATCTTCGGCAACACCTGCAAAACCATATTTGAGTCCATCGTCTTCGTCTTTGTCATGCACCCCTTCGACGTGGGCGATCGTTGCGTCATTGATGGGGTTCAGGTAAAAGATGGATTACATGTTCCGCATAATAGTTCATCTCATTTATGTACACATCTGTACAGATGTGGCAAACTTACTCTTTATTTGTGCAGATGATTGTGGAAGAGATGAATATACTAACGACAGCGTTCCTGAGGTACGACAACGAGAAGATATACTACCCCAATACGGTGCTCCTCACAAAGCCCATTAGCAACTTCAACAGGAGTCCCGACGAAATGGGAGACAACATAGAATTTGCAATCGACGTATCCACCTCAGCTGATAAGTTGACTGCCCTCAGAAAATGCATCCAGACGTACGTGAGCAGTTTATACAGAATAATATAATCAGCTATTGCATGCTCCGAGATTGAAGCATCCTTCTCAACCGTAGAATAATTTTAGGTTTTGTTGAAGTTATTGGTTGCAACTAAAAATTTTGGGTACATGTGTGCGTACGTGCAGATACATAGAGAGCAAGCCTAAGCATTGGAAAGCAAAGCATTCAGTGGTGGCGAAGGAGATTGAGAACGTAAACAAGATGAAGATGGTGCTCTTCGTTCAGCACACGATGAACTTTCAGGATTACCCAGAGAAGACCAACCGAAGGTCGGACCTGGTGTTGGAGTTGAAAAGAATATTCGAGAGCCTGGGCATCGAGTACCACCTTCTGCCACAAGAGGTTCGCCTTACCCAACCTGTAATGGCAACCGGAAGAATGACAATGCAGTAGTCTCCTCCCAAATTGATCAGCTACAAATTAAGCTGAACATTCGCCTCTAGAGTCAGTAGACAAGTACGTGACAATGCATCATGGGGAAGGCAAATATGGCACTACTTTATTAGACGATGGTTCATCGAGATGTGGCTTTAAGTGCTTGCTTTTTTATAACTAAGTGCTTGCTTATTTAATTCAAGGTGCTTCAAATCGGTCATTTCTAGCAAGGTTTTTTTAAAATAATAGGGGTTAAGGAGACCTCAACCTATTTATTAGAAAGAAAAAGGAAACAAAGAGGGGGGGGAGGAGATTGTGGAAATTGGTTTTCAATTAGGAGGTTACAACCCTATTTTAAGTAACAACCTTATTTGACTTGATTCCCTAACTAAATGGGATTATAATTGATTGGGAATCTTTGAAGGAAGTACACCCATGATTGGAATCGTGCCATTACGGGGAGTTCATCTTGGCCCTTAGATGAAGGGGTAATCTATGGTAAGGATTAACCTAAGGTAATAGGGTTTTTACTATTTAAACTCATCATTAGAGAGGACGGCCACTCTTTTGGACGTGTTGGGAGTCGTGCAAACCAGCAAGGGTACCGTCCTCCTCTTCTCCTTTCAACCAGCAGCCATCCTTCTCCCTGGAGTAGTCGTGGTGGTGGTAAATCGACGAGGACAAGGGTAGTGCAACCGGCGGTTGTAGCACACGCGTTAAGGTGTTAATTCGTAAAAGGTAGGTGCACTTTTTCCCACAAACTCGTGGCATAATGTTTGATGTTTCAGGATGAATTTGATATGTGATTATGCTGTGATTGAAATATCATTGACGATCTATGATTTTTGGCATTATCCAATTCGATGAAATACTCTTTTTATATTTGATTCATGTCGATTGTTGAACATGATCTTAATTGTTTAAACACTTCTCATGCATGGCTCAATTGAGATATTCCATAATGTTATTGCTGTCCAAAAAGGTTTGTCACGTTTGTTCATGCTTCATGTTGTTCCGGATGCCTAAAGTTGTCCAATTTCTCTCATAATATCGGCTGATTTTGTGATTGACCGCGATTAGTCTCATTGTTATCCTAATGGTCATAATACATGTAGTTCTAACCCTAAAGTAATGATCTTTACGAGTCGTCCTTGTTGGTATTCGTAGATTTCAGTGTACAAGGTTCGTCTTGAGTCGTTATCCTAATGGTTAGTATACTCCAAGGCGAGTCATGGGCCAGTAGGGACATGTCCCATTATAATTGTCCATTTGTAGGTTTCAGGCTTAAAATGAACGGGTAAGCACAAAATGTTTGGGAATAGTGATTTAGGTAGTAAATTACTTAATTACATATACAATTGGGGTCTGTAAAATAATTAAGAAGGTGAGTTATGATGTCAGGAAGGTAATATTAAGCATTATGATATGTAATTATCCGTAGTTAATCAAATCGGATTAGGTGTATTACTCCCAGCCATAACTGGTTTTGAGCCGACGAGCTGTACTGAAAAATTAATAACTAATTATAAAAAATTCATAAAAATATGCCGTCAAAATTGTTAGAAACTAGAGAGAGAGGCTATCTGCTATAAATCAGAACATGATAAGCAATATACAGATCGTAGTAATCGTGGAAAGTGGGCTGTTGTTTACATAACAGTACACTGCATGTCTTGATGAATTAATGCACTATTATCTATTAAGACTATAAGAGTTGATTAAGATATTACTTAATAACGTTATACTGTACTATAGGATTGGTTGTCAATAAATACAGTAATGGTAATTCAAGAAAAGGTTGACCAAGAGTCAAGTTCTTTCTTGTTGTTGCGGTACACTTCGTGTCTTGGGTCTCATAAACTAGTTTTTGTCCATGTAGTTCTTGGATATGGTCTAACTTCTTGAGCCCTACCATCTTGTTGGTTGTGGCCTATTAATCATGGTGTCGTTTGATTCTGGGAATGATCTTAACTAGGGCTATGCATGGTGAAGGTGTTTAATGAGTCATTCCTGATAAGTCTTAGTTTTAAATCATCCTGCAATTGAATTTTGAGAATTCTTTGAATACTCCTATGTGAGTCAATTCCTATTGAGATTGAGAAATCCAATGTACTCCTCTAAGAGTTATTTTTCTAAAGATTATGGTCTGGGTCTCTAGATGAGAGAACCTTTGTTAATTCTAGATTGATTCAGTTCTATGTAAACTGTTTCTCCACTAAGAGTTTCGATGAATGCTCTTAGGATGGAATCATAGTATGCTCACGAGCCATTGTTAGATCCTTTGTGGTATCAAATTTTATATTAAACCTCTGTAGTTCAGTCGATGATGGCAACGCGTGCGCTTTAGACTGTATGATATTACGGAAGGTCTGCAGTCTCAGCACATTGTGCCCGTAAGCACAATGGGGCCAGCATCCCTAGACACATGGCCGGGTTCCTCTGAAGAACCTCTATGATGTTCTGGTAATTGATGTCCATAGGGGAAGTGGACGGAACAGAGAGCATAAATTGTTATCTCCGACACTTTGCATGTATGGAGTCAGTATTCATTATTATTTCCTTCCGACTCTCTGTACGTTTGGGATCTGAGTTAATGTTTATTTATTCTTGACCGTTGATGGTTCTTGATGATGATTATTGTCCAGGTAAGTGAACTCTGTATTTACTCAACCGGATCTTATTAAACGTGTCTTTATACCATGACCGATTGCCTAAAATCGGAGTCATCCTTTGTCATACATCTTTAAAATATGAACAAAGTACATATCTAAGTCTCTAATGTTGAAAAGTTGTGATCTTGAAGTCAGGGTCCAGCATGATAGAATGTTTGTATGTCTAAGTTTAGGTGTCCTAATTATGATTACATGAGACTATCATACTAGAATGCATGTTAGCAAATCGAGTAATGTATCTAAGTACTCACTACGCTAAATAACGAATTAATTAGTATAAAATTTATAAGAGTCTCTCTGTCATATCGAATGGGGTATGACATCATGTCAGTACGTTCCTGTTCACAGCAGTGTCCAGGAATACTTGACACATTTGGTATGAAGTGAGCAATGGATTAAGTAGAGAAAATCACTAAGCGGGTTGTGAAATCGTAGCAGAAAATGAATGAAATCAATGAATTTTAGAACCATTTAGGTTCTGTAAAAGTTGTTAAGAATGTCTTGTTAATGTCAGAAAGAGTCATTAAGGAATTAATCAAGTTTGTAACATCAGTTAATTAGTATAACTTAAGTTAATTGTTCTCGGCCAGGACTAGTCCTGCACTGACGAACCCTAATCAGAAAATGATAACTAATTGTACAAAAATTTAAAAATTATGCCATCTATCAGGTTGTAAATTAGACTCCCATGGCTACCTGTATTAAAAATTTCAAAGGTTGATTCGCTCTGTACAAGAAGTGGTGATCGTTTGAAATGGACTGTTCTATTTGGGATAGAACACTATTTTTGGTTCTAAAAACCCTAAATCGTAATATTACTATTAATTATGGATTTAAAAAGTAATTAAAACACTAATTAAAGGTGATAAAACCTCTAGGGCCTTTGTAACAGCAACTATAAAAGTTTACTTTTGGGTCTTAGAGCTGAGAACATTTGTCCGTAATTAATTGTCCTTTGTGTCTCTTATCTTGAACAACCCTTTGTTCAAGAGGCCTCATTGCTTGATCTGTATTTAATGCCTGTGATAAGATCTATTATGGGCATGTCATTTAGTCATTCTGTGTCGGGGATTGATGTCCATAGGGGCCAGCATCCCTAGACGCATGGCTGGGTTCCTCTGTAGAACCTCTAGGATGTTCTGGTATTGATGTCCATAGGGGAAGTGGACAGAGCTGAGAGCAGAAATTGTTATCTCCAACTTTTGAATATTTGGAGCAGATACTCTTGTGACATCTCCTTACTCTCTGTAAGTTTGGAATCTTAAATATTGATTTTATCCTTCCTTGACCTTTGAGGGTCTCGGATGATGATTGTTTTCCTGGTAAGTGAACTGCATAATTGGTGATCCTGAGTCTATTTGTACTTGTCTTCATTCTTTAAATCTTTTGGCTTTTAAATTATTATTCCATTGTAGGTTTTCTTGTATCCTACTGGGTATTTCCTATGGAATACTCATGCATCCTCTGATGCAGGGATTAAGATGGAACGGAAGTGATCGGCTTTTACTTTTGGTGATGTTGGGTGCTGAAGTCAGAAGACAAGTTACTTTTAGTTTATTGTTTATATTGTTGATTGTGGAGACTTATCGAATAATGTAATAATTAAATTAGACTTCTTTTTGTTATTCTATATCATGTGCGTGGATATGGTTTAAGTCTCATCAATCCAGTATGACCCAAGCATGTAATTGGGTATGTGATGATTCGAGTATTCGGTCCGTCCCAGATTCCTACCCTTATAACCTTAATTGGATTATTGCTTCCGTGCATATTGGGATTGTGGAAATTTGGGGCGTGACATTTGAAATTCGGAGCGTGACATAAACAAGTTCATCATTCTCAACAGCCAAACTCCCCTGATTTACACATTCATTTTCATTATCCAACATGGCACTTAAATAATTTTCTCTAGCATTCTCCAACATGGACTACGTTCAACCTCAAGCTCATTACTAGAAACATTATTTGTATTAACAATATTAGCAATAGTTGGACTTGAGGAGCCTATAACTTGGCCTGCAACTCGGTCATCCATTTCCTCATTACTATTTTTTTCTTGGAAATCTTGACTTGATTTGTTATAACTAAAGCACTTGGGCGGCCATCATGAACTCCCTCCAATGATTTCTAACCGGAGATCTTCCCCTATCATTTCCACCATCTTGTCTACTTGTTACAGCAGGGGGTGTTTTTTCAAAACAAGATTCTGTAGAATGTCTAATATGGTGACAATGGCTGCAAAGTTTTGGTTCTTTCTCATAGATAACTCTGAAATTTCGGTTCATTAGGAAAATCCAATCCGGCCCTTCTCTTTAATGGTTTAGAAACATCAACTTTCACACGTATACGGGCAATATCCATACGAGTAGCAGCTAAACTTTGCATTACTTGAATGAATACCGAGGTATGAGTGTCTGACTACCGGCCGGATCCTGTGGTGAAGCTTCACCAACGAGGCCGCTAGTGAAGTTTCACTAGCCATCGATCCTATGCGCTCGGTCAAAAGACACGCTTTTCTTTTGGCTGAGCGCACATCATATCCATGTGCGCCGTCGATTCCGTACGATCGACGGCTGGTGAAACTTCACCAGCAGATCCAGACTCTGGGGGGGCATTTTTGTGGAATAATAAGAGATACTCCGTACATATGATTGCGTGTGACAGTATTATGCGACAGGGTGCCTGAATTGATCTAATTTTCCACGAGTCACCTTTAGCTGGAACCTCACATGAGTTCGGCCAACTGGCCAAGTGTGATTATTTGAAAACGGTTCTGTTGTGTCCCAGCATGGGACATGAACAGGGCCTGGTATCATGGCCGGAGAAAGAGAAGAAGACAAGAGAGGAATAGTAGAAGAAGATTCAATTCATATTGCATAAGTCCTAAAAGAGGAGGAAGACCTCCTTATAAAGAAAAACAAATGGGCGCGGCTCCCTAGGCCCGCGCCATTAGTTTGGCCAAATGGGCCCTAATTGAACCTTAATTGGCCCCTGATTATTCTCTATCAGTCCGTTACCTAATAATTAACCTAAACGGGCCTGATTACCAAATATATGACTTTTATTAAGAAAGAAAGCAATCTAATCCTAACAAATCTGGCCCAGCAGATATCCATGCGTGTGACGTAAGCGTGCTGACGTCCTGGGCCTGACGTTCACAACATTCCACCACGCTTCCGCTACCGCCTTGTCCTCAAGGCGGCCAAGTAACGAAGCGCTCCATAAGCGCCGTTGACAGAATACGCTCGACGCGGGTATGAAGCATGACATCGAAAGTAGCAATCTTGGTGGAACTGAGGAAGCCCACAGCAGACACGGCCCCAAACGCATAAACGTTGTACCTGATGTCAATCCAATCGCAAGCCCTCGTGATAGTCAAACCCAAGTAAATAAGCAATTGGGGCAATCGGCTACCCATTTCCTTGTCACCCAAGTAACTTACATGGATAAGCTCAAATTGCATACGATCATCAGGCATCCACGTATTAATTTTCATGGCACAAAGATCTGAAAAAACAATACGATCAAAATTCTTTGGTTCCCAGAAAATTCGGGCATTAGTTGGAGATAAGTCTCTGATAGACATTTCAATTGTTTCAGGGTGGAACTTGCATGCCAAAGACGATATCACTAACCAATCTTCAGGAGGGTACGGCTGCATAATTGATGCAATATTACTTACATAGGCGAGTGGAGGAATTGTGACCTGATAATGGATTGTTGTCTCGCAAATGGCCAGTAGCTCGTCAAAAATCCATTTTTGGAAGAAGTCGACATATGTGAACAATAATCCAATATCAACTTCAGAATGATCATGACTTGCATCCGTCAGAACAATAACCACCTCAAGAAAAAATTCGCCTGACCCATCTTCAACTGGAACCACTTCAGCATCAACAACTTGTTGGTAAACACCTTTCCCAGAAAATCCACTTGATTGGAGAACAATGAAGAAAAGTTGTCACGGTTGTCATCAGCGAATCCCAGTTCTGCAGAAACCAAAAGTTCACTTTCAACCGCCAAGTGGGACAGTTGACTGTTTGCTAAAGAATTCTCTCCCATTGAATTGGTCGCTGTGCATGTAGTGTGTTCAAGTAAACTTGATCCGGTACAAAGAGGGTTTCCACCAAAAGTGTTGATGTAGCTTCTCTGTGTCAAGACCTGAGTAATCGCAGGAGTGGTGACCACTACTGCAATCGGAATCCCATTGCCAATATCTTTTGCCATTATGATTATGTCAGACACAACACGATGAGCTTCAAATCCCGTATGTGCAGCCAGCTTGAACTTCGTCCGCAATACAGAGGCCTCCTGCCTTCTTAATGCTTTTATATACTGCCGGCAAGTTGCCTGGGGCCAATCCCAAATTTCCACCCCCATCATCAAAGACAGATAAACCACCATGAGCCTTGACAACCTTGTTGATCAGTTCCATAATAAGCTCCATTTTTCCTACTCCACCAATTGCAGCATTGAACTGTAAAGACCCATTTTTGGAGTCAAGAAATTTCAGCAATGGTATTAAACCACCCTTGTGAGCAATTTCGGCCTGGTTATGGGAATCCTGTGCCAATCTTCGAAGACCAATTGCTGATATCTCCCTGAGCTGTCCATCTATAGATTGGAGCATGTCACTAAGTGGCTTTACAACACCTCTTTGAACTATATGCACCTTGCAATCAGATTCAGTTGCAGCCATTTGCCCAAGTAATAATGCAACTTCCTTCTGGCTCTCTGAACAGCAGAAACTCAGTAATCCAAACACAGGCTGTAATGCCCCAGCAAGCACTAAGTTCAGTTCTGAACCTTCCATCACTTTAGTAGTAGGATTGACAATAAATTTGTTATCGACCAGACCAACTCGAACACCGGCAACTGGCTCAGAATTTGGTACTGCAGGAAGAGCTACTACAATTCCTGCTGCCTTCAGCATTGTTGGCCGCAAAGGTCGATCTGGCAATCTGCAATTGAGAACCTCATGATTTCTAGCCCTCCCCTTACACTTGAAGAGACCCCCACTAGTACGACCAGCAATAGGGAGATGCTTATGGGAATTTACCGTCAACGGAAAAAAATCGGATGCCGCACTTAGAACATCAGCCAAACAAACAGTCGTGTGTATAATTACCTCTCCAGCATTCACACTTACAGCACCCAACCTGTGTTCGTGGATAGCAACCCCCAAGCCAGCAAGATTCCGGAGACATTCCTCGGGCAAGAAACCAAATTTGTCATGGTTGAAGGCGGTGTAGATGAGAGAATCCGGATGGGAAATTCCGTCGAACAGGTTGCGCGTGCAGGCAAAGGCGACAACACTGTCATGCTGGTTGAGAATGTGGATGAACTTGGCGAGACCACGATCGGCAGTGATCTTGTCGACGGTGTACTGCATGGCCCGGTGAGGGAAAAGGTCGCCGTCGGCGGCGAGAGACTTGGAGGAGCCGAGGCTGCCATAGGGAACGGTGACAGCGTCAAAGTCGGCGCAGCTGCGGTGGTCGGTGCTGAGGTAGCTGTGATGGAGACGGCCGTGAGGTTCGTGGCGGACGCAGTGGAGGCCGAGGTGGGCGACGTCGAGGCGGTGGAAGCTGTTGGATTGGATCGGCTTAAGGATGGTGGCACCGGGTCTAAAAGTTGGGATCTTGGACCGGACGGCAGGAAGTATGGAAGCGGCGGTGGGTGAGCGGACATGTCCAAAGGCGGAGGAGTCAGGGAGGCGGTCAGCGTGGATCGACGGTGGCCATGGCTTGGTGGAGTCGATGAGGGTGAAAACCTCAGAGACGAGACTGAGTCCAGTGTGGGCGATGTCTTGGTCGCCGTAGACGCCAACGATTGTGTCAGAGTCGTTGATTGGGGTGGCGATGGTCGTCATCATGTCAGATTCCGCCCTGGCCGCTCCCGGGGCTGCTGTTGTTGGATCGATCCCCTGATCATCTGTTGTCAAGGTTTTGGCACGCCTGGTCATGACGAAGAAAGGCCTCGAGAGAAGGTGCCGGAACCGGGGAAGGATAGCTTCTGAGGCTGAAAGGTCCCATTTTTCCTCATCCAAATATCCAGAAAAATGTCTGGTACCAGAGGAGACGAGGGCACAAGTGCCGCGGTGGCCGCGACGGGGTTTCTTGATGCCACCGGTGGCCAGAATGGGGTTGGGAAACGACGGCGCTTCTTGACGACATCCGGGACAGAGGTGATGGCGGCTCTGGGTGGTTGGGAGAGAGATCTGGACGTCCTTGACGGTGACGGGACAGGCGGCGGCGTGGCCATGGCGGCAGCTCGCCATGCCATATTTTCAGTGTATGTCAATCGCAGTTTCTTGACTTGCTCTTGGATTTCCATTAGCACGGACATGATTGTCTGTTTGGAGTCAGAATCAGCCCATAGATCGAACTGCTCTGATACCAATGTTGTGTCCCAGCATGGGACATGAACAGGGCCTGGTATCATGGCCGGAGAAAGAGAAGAAGACAAGAGAGGAATAGTAGAAGAAGATTCAATTCATATTGCATAAGTCCTAAAAGAGGAGGAAGACCTCCTTATAAAGAAAAACAAATGGGCGGGGCTCCCTAGGCCTGCGCCATTAGTTTGGCCAAATGGGCCCTAATTGAACCTTAATTGGCCCCTGATTATTCTCTATCAGTCCGTTACCTAATAATTAACCTAAACGGGCCTGATTACCAAATATATGACTTTTATTAAGAAAGAAAGCAATCTAATCCTAACAAATCTGGCCCAACAGATATCCATGCGTGTGACGTAAGCGTGCTGACGTCCTAGGCCTGATGTTCACAACAGGTTCCTAATAAAGCCCAGTGTATAATGTAATTTGCTCTCATTGAATATGTGTGCCTTTTCTACTTTCGACAAGGAAGATGCAATTTTTCACGTCTTCTATACGCTTCAATACATGAAAACCTGTTATTGGCCATTCACATGTACATGTGAATGCCACGCAACAAATCTGAACAGATCCATTCCCACTCCATCGATAATCTGTACGGCGTAGAAGCTAATAGGGTTTTGCCCGTATAAAATGGCATATTGTGTAGGAAAAAAAGTGAATATTCCTAAGAGTTTTTGTTCCCGAGGGCCGGCTGTCTTCGCGGCAGGGCAACCAGCCTCTTAGAGTTTTATAATCATCACTTATTCACTTGTGATCGTCATCAATGATTGGTAAATTAGATGTTAAGATAATATTCGAAGAAGCCAATTTATATGACCCCGGGCACAGGTGCTTGGCGTGAGCTTGGGTGCTGAAGGCCATCAAATTATTGTATCCGACGATGTGCGTTAATACCGGGGCAGGTGTGTTTGGATTACCACTTGCCTTACTTGCCGCCAAATCTTAATCCAACGCCTCTGATCTTGTAGACTAACATTGACGTGTATGAGCGCGGGGCTCAGTAAAATAGGTGGTGAGATTGCCATGTTTGCATTTTTAGTAAACGGGCCCTTGAGTTAATCATTATGATCCCTGATACAAAATGTGTTGAGGCTGATTGGAGACGTGGGATTAAGGGGCCGTTTGGGGCGTGATTATTGCAAAATATCCAGACTGGATATTGGATATATACTGTAGCATCCATGTGGATTTTTACATCCAGCTGAAACACCTCCTCAGGTGTTTCAGCTGGATATATAAAATATCCAGTTGCTACAGTGAATCACGCCCCAAACGGCCCCTAAAGCTTGGAGTGGATGATGGTAGTTGCCGCCGCTGGGAGTAGCATGGTAGGAGGAGAGCAATGGATCCTTAATTTTTCAAATACAACCAGTTATTTTTTTCACTAGAACTACTCTTGACAACCATGCATTAACAAAACAAGCGCTCGCATACAAAATTTTACCACGGAGTATCTTTTTTTTATCGAAGAAATTTACTATCTTTCTAGGGAATACATACTTTATATTAAGGGAAAAGTTTAAATGAGATCGCTCTCATATTGCTTATATGAGGCTACTTTGAATCGTAGCCGTTAGATCTTGATCTAACGGCTATAAATATTCATAATGATCTCACCCACTCTTTGATGTGACACACTCACTTACCCACTGATTTGATATCCACCCTCCGATTGGAATCTAACGGTAATAAAGATTGGCCTCATGCTCCTTATATGAGAACGATCTCATGTAAACTCATCTCTTATATTAAAGTCCAGTTTACATGACACACAGCCGAATCACTTATGGCCGTCATATTCGACCTGACAGCGGGTGTCAAATCACTGGTCAGGTGTATTTGAGCCCTAGTGCCGCCAGATCAAGATCCGACGGATCGATGTGACACAGCTCATTGAAATGTATGCGAGTCATGTCTCATTTAAACGCTTCCCATTGTATTATCCCAAAATAGAAGTATACATGTTTTTAGTATTGAAATTATATATTAGAGGGTCAGATAGCAAAAAAAAAAAAAAAAAAGGAATAAAAAAATAATGTAAATTATAAAGGGAAGTTGCCTAATACTGAGGTCGGTGAGGCGGCAGGCCACAGGAGTCGTCGCTATATCCCTATATATATATATATACATTATTCCTCCCGCTGCCCAAGTCGCCCTTTCCAGACACGGCGGAGAAAGAGCGAGAGAGAGAGTCTTGTTTGTTCGGGAAGGAGGACGAGAAGCGCTTAGGCCATACGCTGGCCGATTCCTTTTCTTCTGCTGCGACGACCCTCTCGGCATATCAGTTTGTTCTCTTTCTCTGTCTTTCTATTGTAGTTGGCACGTAAGTTAGGGTTTTGTTATCTACTCCTTGGGGCTTTTATGTCTGATTATTTGCTAGTGGTATGGCTTCTTCCTCTTGGATCTGATTTTGGTTTATGTTGTGTATTATGTCTTCTTGCTAATCGGATGCGATACTTTGTGTGCATCGTTGCGTGGGTCTGAGAATCATCATAATTTTTCGATATACTTATGTTTCTATGTGTTGAACTTGCTAATTTAGGTTGGACCTTGTCTGATGGATGATTTGATTCCCGATTTTCTATCAGTTTTAGAATTATAAGTTTTCTGATCTGATGGTTTTGATACTACTTTATTTACGACTGATCATCTGTTGAGGGGATTTTGGAATTGGAGTAAATTATGTTAACAGTTTCTGTGGGCTTCTTTAATATGCCTATTTTATGTTATACCCTAGGAGCTTCTCTCGCTTTCGGTTCTATTTTTGTTTTTTGGACTCAGTGTATCATTAATATTGTATTCGTAGTTTAGGTTAGTTGTTTTCTTTAGATTTACTAGTATTATCTTAACATGATTCTGGCTTTTGTTGGGGTTGTATTGTTTAAAATTCAGATGGGAAAAATACGTAATTGTTGTAATATATGTGTAAGTGGGTCTGTCTGGAACAGAATTAGTCGCTCTGAAAATGTCATCAACAATAATTTAGGATTGCTCTTGAACCTTAAAGATGGGATTGATTTTTGCATGTTATGTTGATGAGGAGTTTCTTGGTAATGTGTGCCCCATCATCTACACTTCTGTCTACATGTAGTCTGGTTATGCAAAAAGACATTCTTTTTTCTGTGATCAAGAAATTGATTGGTGCTTGTATTGTAGATGAAGCAATTCCCACCTAGTGTAAACATAGTGTTGTATCCGAACCATGATTTTCATTAGCATGCGTGTAATATACCCAAAAATATTAAAACCATCATAGAAGATGACTGCCTCGTCATCCTGTTCCCGCCCCTTTTTCTATATATTACATCTAACATCACTGTGGTAGAGAGTTGAATTTGGTTACTATTGCGGAAGTACGTCTCTGTTTTGGCTCAATTATTTACTAATCTTACCTTTTTGCATTACAGAATTTGCCCAACCATTTCTTCAAGGGTTCAGCTGCTTTACCTGAGTCATGGAGCAAGTTCGTTTTTGGTCATACTGCAACCAGCCACGGTTCTTGTCTTTTCAGGAAGTTCTTGACTGGCAGTTTCTTATTCTCGGGCAATTTCTTGTTTCCTTTGTCAACTCTACCTAGTTGGATTTTCGTCTTGGATGACCATCAAGAAAGGACTGATGCAGATTTCTTTTAAAACTCGTGTTGGTCATATGTTGCCCTCTGGCAGGTAAGTTTCCCCTTTTGGTCCTTCTCTGAGATTTTCTCTGCTTCTAGCAGCTTCTTATACGCTCCTGCATTCTGCAGCAGTGCAGTACCAGCACATTTTGGACTGGGGAATAGTTGAGACTCGGGAAAGATTTTCAAGTGGGTATAGTTTTCCATTTTTTTGCTTTCCAATATATGTTACTTCGGAACATGTCTCTTCATTGATAACTTCCTGAAACTAACTTCTTCCTTTTATCATTTCTGGGTATATGCTTTCAGGTTGACGTTCTCTGGAGGATTGGAGATGATCGATAGATTTTCTGCACTTTAGTTGGGAACATGTATGCTGTTTCTGTCTAACATGAATACTTGTTGGCTCGATCAGTTTATCTTTTTGTGCCGAGGAGATGGAGCTAGAATAAGGCATCTGAAATGGAGTTGTGTAGTTTCAGCAAATGTTTCTCTGTGATTAAGGCAAGAGGCTTTCATTGAAATTTCGACTACCAGCTATACAACGGGATATAAGTCATTGTGTTATTGGGGTTGAATGGTTAAAATCATGGTCGAAGTTGAGATGAATGATGTCAAGTTTTATTAGAGCTTGGAATATGGATGTTCTTTGCCAAGTTTGGAAGTGAATGGTGAATAAGGCTTTGAAGCCAACCCATGCTGGAGTTCGAGATTAATAGTGGACTCAGCCGATAGTTTCTCTATATTTGCTAGTAGTTTATATAGTAGTACCGCTTTTTAGGACCATATACCTGAAGGAACTTATACCCTTATTTGTCGTGAATAAGAGACGGTCTCCAGCTAGTGAAAGTGTTTGGACTACCGGAAGGACAATGGATCGGTGAGTTAGTTTACTCTTTTCACAGTTTTTATTTTGTTACCCCTTTTACTTATAGTTGACTGAAAGTACGTTTTTTAACCTTTACAGGTATAGGGTGATTAAGGAAGTTGGTGATGGTACATTTGGGAATGTGTGGCAAGCAATAAATAAGCAGTCTGGTGAGATTGTAAGTATCCTAGTCATTGACGTGTTCACTTCTATTTGTCAAGTGGTTCTTTCTGTTTAGAATTATAAATCATAACTACAAATTTTCCAGGTTGCAATTAAGAAAATGAAAAAGAAGTATTATTCATGGGAGGAGTGCATGAATTTAAGGGAAGTGAAGGTATGGCGCTGTTGATTCATTCTTAGTAGTAAATGTCTTTCTAATTATTTCCCGTAATAATTTTTTTCTTTAGCAGTCTCTACGAAAAATGAACCATCCTAACATTGTGAAGCTCAAGGAGGTCATTAGAGAAATTGATACCCTGTATTTCGTATTTGAGTATATGGTGAGTTGAAAAAAGCCCTTACATCTGTTATGCGTTTTATAATCACTCATGAACTAACATGAGGATCCTTTTTCTTTGAATCTGCTCGGTTTTGACTATCAATTCAGGAATGCAATCTCTACCAGCTAATTAAGGATCGAGGCAAACTATTATTGGAGGCAGAGGTGAGAAATTGGTGCTTCCAAGTGTTCCGCGCTCTTGCCTACATGCACCAGAGGGGATATTTCCACCGTGACCTTAAGCCAGGTAAGTGAACAGATGTGAGCTGGTATGATTTTGATCTGGAAGTGTCTTGAGTTGTTTCTAGTTTATTCAATTACTCCGTCTATTTGGTTTTTCAAAATTAATTAATTTTTAGCTCATCTAAAAATCAAATAGGATATAGGAATATCTTGACCAAACGAGTGACTTCATTCTGGTTAATGTTAGAAAGATATGTGGTATTTTTGGGAGAGATGAGAAGCTTTTTCCCTTAGGGTTCTAGCTGTAATTCGTTCTGGTTCATTTTCCTTTCTTTGCTGGCCCTTTTGTTTTTTTCATTGGGTGTGTTATGTTCGTTTGGACCAATTCATAGGAACTTGTTTTATACTCTCTTTTTTTCTTTCATGATGATTTAGGACGTACTTGTTTTGTACTTAGATGTGGATTATTTTTGAAATGCAGGATATTAATCCGGTTATTTTGCATGTTCGAAGTCTTGTCAATGATTTTTACACATGGATTTTTGCCTTACAGAGAATCTCTTGGCGACAAAGGATGTAATCAAGATTGCAGATTTTGGGCTTGCGCGAGAAGTTAGTTCCGCGCCTCCATTTACAGAATATGTCTCAACTCGCTGGTTAGTGTTGGATGATCTCATCTTTTTTTTTCCTTGTACTGTTGTATATGGTCATAGTGAGGATCATATTGGTTGTGGCAGGTATCGAGCTCCCGAAGTTCTGCTCCAGTCTTCTATATATGACTCTGCTGTCGGTAAGTAGATAGCAATGCAAGCCCTTCTGCAGTATAAATTAATTATATTATCTCTGCCTGTCTTATCCTTTATTTTCTGCCTTACTTTCAGACATGTGGGCTATGGGTGCCATTATGTCTGAATTGTTTACTCTTCGACCTCTCTTTCCTGGTTCAAGGTTGTATACGATTTTCTTAATGGTGCATTTGCATAATCTTCTTGTCTGTTGAATGATTTATACATGTAGCTGATGTTTCCTTGTTTGAATTCAGTGAAGTAGATGAAATTTACAAGATATGCAGCGTGATTGGCACTCCAAATCAAAGAACATGGGCGGAAGGTCTAAAACTTGCAGATGCTATTCAATTCCAGTTCCCACAGGTTAGCTTTAAATGTTGGGGTTTCTGTGCATATGGCATGATAATAAGCATTTGTTTTAATGGCCTCAGTTCTCAATTTTTATTTGATAGAGCATAATTAATGGTTCTTTCCTTGCAGTTTCAAAGTGTCCATCTTTCAAAGATTATACCGTCAGCAAGTGAGGATGCCAGAAGCCTTATTTGTGTATGTATCTTTTCTCCAAGTGGTTGTTTGCTTTTATCGCTTGAGGTGATCAGTGCTACACTTGATTATAAACCTTCTATACCAGCTAACTACTCATATTCTGCATGTTGTTCCAGTCACTTTGTTCGTGGGATCCTAGAAAGAGGCCTACAGCAGCAGAGGCTCTACAGCATGCTTTTTTCCAGGTATATTTTTGGCGCAATAGTTGTTTCCATTCCATATTGCGAATTTCTTTTAAACTGTTGTATTAAGCTCTTTGTCTTATGTGGCTTCTGGCAGCCTTGCTACTATATTCCACCAGCACTCTCTTTGAGACCAGTTGTCTCTGGAACACCTCCATCTGGTGGGTATTATTCCAATATATTCTCTCTCAAAACTCTGAATTTACACATCCTGCAAATAACTTCTTTTAATTGTTTGAAACTTTCGGCAGGAATGATGGGAGCTCTGGAACAGAAAGGTTTTAGGAGGTCCACTGAGACTTTATCTGACTCAAAGCCTGCGAGCAACTTCTCTTCATCTAGGATTTATAATTCATTCAACACCAGTGTGCAAAGGAAGCTGGAAATGGATTCTCAGGTGAGGCTAATACATTTTTTCAGGTATGGTTGTCTTGTCGTTCTCATGGTTCTAACCAATTATCCTTCTAAATTTGTCCATGTGTAGGGTGTATATGGTAACAATACATTGGGGAAGGGCTATGTTAAGCAACAACCACGATATCGGCCACCATTAAGAAACAGCCCAGGTACTACATTATCCTTGTAAGCTTTAATTAATTAATACAGTGTGATATGTAATCTGACTGGTGGTCGATCAATCTTGAGGCTAACATGCTTGGACATGCTTTATTATTTTTGGTGGTTTTATTTTTTGTCAAGATAGGTCGCCCTGATTTCTTTTCTTTCCTTTTGTTAGCATCTACTGATTGGAACAAGAGTTCTTTGGGGGTTGCCAATGCTGCGGAAATGTTGGCACAGATGACAATTAAACCTGGAAAACTGCTGCCAGCGGTGAACTCATCACACTCACCATTACAGCTGCCAATAAAAGCAGGGCGAAATGATCATCATCCTGATATTCTTTGTCGTTATACTGAGCTACCGTCCCAGAGAAGCTACTCTCGAAAGGCCATAGGTTGACATGCGTGGTGTGGCAGAATTCTCATGCCTTGAGCCACGGAAATAAGAGACTCAGTTTGTTTTGCAGTTTGTTATCAAGACACTTCGAACATATGATGTGTATCATGCATGAATTAAATAAGTTGTTTTGTGATCCTTGTTTAAATCTGGTTGCTTTTGTGGAAACGACACGACTTATCTCCCATTCTTTACGTTTCTTATTGTTCAGAGTTATGTGCACAAGTGTGAAGATTGTTTTACGGCTATAATATGCAGTGTATTTATTCAAATAATCTGTTAGTGCGAATAGAGTTATTCTAATTTTTCGGGGACCTCTCCTTCAACAAGGGCGAAGCCTTACCACCGCGCCTACTGGTGGTCCGGTGGGAACCGAGTTATTCGGATCATTGTTTCTTCATTCAATGTTATCAACGCTATGGTACAGTTTTACATTTACATTAGCATTTTGGAAGGCGAGAAGGCTTTCCTTGGGGCTTCTGCTCCGCATAAAGGCGAGGTGTAAGCCTTGACAACATCAAGTCTATTAAGAACGGATTTTGAGAAGAAAAAAAAAGAATAATTTGGTTTGTATGGGAGTTAAATTTGCAGCTTTAATATTTTGGGGCCATTGGGTAGGAAGGTTGTTGCCACCACAAGTCTCAGAACATTGACAGATGTGAGGTCTATCCCTCTTGTTTTGCGCCTCCGCCATGCCGTAGAAACCTTTCTAAAACACTGGCATCTACGTGTCCGTCATAATAAAGTTAACATGAATCAATCCAAGTGCTTTTCGCCCTCCCACTATTAATCCTACGTAGCCACTAATAAAAGGCTGATGTTATATGTTGGTCAAGAATGTATCATGAGGGGTTGTATAGGTTTTTGTTTTATGGCAGCGTTGTGTAGCTAGTAAAATCTGTTTTGGGAACTTGCAAGCCGTTCATGTCCGTGAGACCGTGACGCAGGCGGATAGTGGACTGGGACATACTTTTTAGAAGTTTGGCACTACCATCCTGCTTGGTGCTGAACATGATTTTAGAGGTAGTGATATTAATCTGCTCTCCAAAAACCTGCATTGGGTTGCGATTGGATAGGGAAACTCGGTACATATGACAATAGGGGGTCCACTTTCCTCTATCCAATCAGAACTCCATGTAAGATTTTGGAGTGCAAATTCACTATAAAAATATCATTTTCCTTGGAGTTAATGGAATTTGTGCCACCCTATATTTTCCGAAGAACAAAGTAAGAAACACATGGAAAAACACAAGAAAAAGATATCAATGTCATTTGATCCACCAACCTTGCAAGCTTAGAGAATTTGTCTTACGCTAATCGAATATGAAAACCAAGATGAAAAACTAAGCATGGGTGCCAAAGAAAGAGATGAAGGCAGCATCCGCTTCATAGTCAAGCAAATTAGCCATCATTTTGCATCCTGCTTCTTGAATAGAGTCTGCATGTCTGTCGATCACCTCCGACTGACTTTTTTCTTCTAGAAACCCAAGCTCAGTAATTTGGATAGATTCTGAAAAGCAAGGACTTGACGGTAAATCAAAAAAGCCCTCTAAATCAAAGTCCACATTTGGCAATTCATCCCAAGTACTCCTTGATGAGATAAAGCAATTAATGTAGTTGTTATGCTCATTTGACATGGGAAGAACATTTGTGGCAATTTGGTCGTTGGAGCTGATTGGAATTGAATACGCCAAAGGGGATGCAGAGTTGTTGCCGCAATTGGACTCTACCATTCCAATTTTATCATATGTCTCCGAAGAGATGGGCTCTACCGTTTTACTTAACTTTTGATTAAGCTGACTGATCGTCAACGCTTTTTTGCTCAAATGTGTATTCCAATGGTTTTTTATTTCATTGTCAGTTCGACCGGGGAGCCTTCCTGCGATCAAAGACCATCTGCAGCACAAAAAGGAAGCTCTTAGAAGTTCGAATTACGTGTTCACAAGCTTCTTGTAGTCATGACCTATGAGGGCTACCTATTATGCAATGCAGGAGTAGCATTGAGGGCCACTGCAAATGCACAGGAGGATTGCTAATTTCTTTCATCAGGCCCAACCATGATTTTGCTTACAGCGAATCGTGAATGATTGGTTTTACGTTCGTATATGAATAAATGTGAATCAGCAGGCCAGGATATAGGATACCTGTTTCCAAGCAAGCTATGAAGGCGGAGGATCAAGTCCTCTTCCTCTTCGGATATATTTCCTCTTTTAATTCCCGGTCTCAAATAATTTAACCATCTGAGTCTGCAACTCTTTCCACATCGATTCAGACCTGTACGGGCATCCAAGTTGTATATTGAGCCTCATCTATTTTATAGAAAACCTTGCGTGCAAGGAAAATTTAAATCAGAAGGTAACAAAATTGCAGTATGTTCGTCATTGATTCACATCAAAAGAGAATAAGACATCTAAATACTTTCTTAGTTATAACTTCATACAATATGACACTTTAAGCATGGAATTGAATGAACTCAACACACTAATTATCTCCGTAGATTGATATTACACGTACCTGCTTTAACTGATAGATATTTCCATTTATTATCGCCATGTGTCTTTACAAACTCGGCTAGCTTTCTGTCTTCTTCGGCTGTCCAAGCTCCCTTTTTGAAGCTTACCTTGTTGGCGCCTTTGGTTCCTGCCTTCTTCACCATCTTGATCTGATCAACCTCGCACGCTCTTCTAAAATCTCAGCTGATCTAGGTCCCCTAATGATTGTGTGGACTGATGACTGTTGGAAAGAATGCCGCCAAGCTTGCACATTCGACCGTCTTATACCACACGCGCAAATCAGCGGCGAGGTATCATCTCCATTCTCCTCTCTATATACAAATAGATCCTGTGAGTGTCACAAAATGACCGTCGTAGGTTCACTACTTGGTGCACTCATTCCCCAATTAATTAGGTCACTCCAAGGAGCAAGGCACCCAAATATTTGTGTTTTTTTTTTTTGGCTTACGAACCTGACTCCAGTCGAGTGCCGCGGCTGCGTTGGGTCTACTAGTTGTAGATGACGGGTGTACACTGAG
Source organism: Houttuynia cordata (assembly GCA_039654745.1). Classification (NCBI taxonomy): domain Eukaryota; kingdom Viridiplantae; phylum Streptophyta; class Magnoliopsida; order Piperales; family Saururaceae; genus Houttuynia; species Houttuynia cordata. The sequence continues at coordinate 63,892,842 of CM077505.1, read as the reverse complement.
CGCATGGGACATTCAGCTTAGTATATGATATATATAGACGGGTCCTCCCGGTCATGAGCGCATGGAGCTAGCGAGGGTGTTGTAGTATGAGGAGTAGTAGCTGCCAAATGAGAGTTGCGGGGGTGCGGTGCATGAAGGACCAACCAACAGTCCACCAATCCAAAAGGAATGGAAATTGGAATGCGTGGAAGGGTAAGCAACTACCCCCACCGGCCACTTTCCCCCCGGGGTTGGTCATGTGATAGATGTGTGGTTCGTTGGGTCAAGGCCTACCGTTCGCAACACCCACCACCATGCATATAATATGCACCAATTGTACCTGTTTCTCATTAAATAAACAGTTGCCTGGCTCCTCCCTCCCCGGCCAAACATCAAGCATGACATCACCCTTAATTTCACTGAGGGCGACATATCGATCTTCCAAACTAGAGTATATATATATATATATATATATATATATATAGAAAAAGTTTGAAGTTTGAATGAGATCCCTCTCATATACTTTATATGTGGTCAATTCAATTCGTAACCCTTGGATCTTGCACATATGATGGCTGCGGAGAGGAAAAGAAGAATAGCATTACTTGTTCTTACATGGATGCGCCTTGATTCACTCAGAAAGATGTTGAGGAATATTGCAAGAGTGACATTACGATTTACACTAAATTTCTATTTTCTACACAAATGTGGCTTGATGCACTCAAAAAAGAAATTGAACAACCAAAAAGGAATTTTGCAGGAGTAACATTACAAACCACCGAAGTGGCGTTTACCACAGCTGTTGTCGCTCTGCCCTGCCCTTTGCCGGTTAATAGCAGGCCAACTATCATACTCAGGTAGCACCTTCGCTTGGGTTGTGGTGTACTATAGAGACAGTGCCCAGATGCAAGACTACTTTTAAGTGATGACAAACACTATGCCACGGGGGTTTTCCGCTTGCAGTCCCCTGCTCTCAGTTACCTAACACTACTCGGCCTCAGGTACTTAGCGGCTGGCTGACTGCTGCATTATGATGTTGCCTACATCGAAGTTCTACGTGTTACCAAAAATACTGCTTTGCAGTAGACCAGTCACTAATTTTTCTACGTATTTTTTATGATTTTTAACTATAAAGTGGCGGTCACACCATGGAAAAAGTATCGGCGATATATCGCCGATATATCGATATCGGACACAAACTGATACACCGATACCATTTAATTTTGGATTTCAAATTTTTTCCATATATCGCCGATATATCGGTTTCGGACCGATAAAAAATAATTTTTAAAAAAAAAAAAAAAAAATTTTGGGAATTTTTTTTTTCATGTTTATTTTCTATGCTAATATACATTTTTATGCATATTTTGAAATGTATTCTTTGTTTAAATTGGTATAACTCATTTTAGAAGTTAGATTGTGAAAATATACGGTAAAAATTAGTTTTTAACGACCGATATTTTTTTACACAATATCTCCGATATTTCGTCTCTTTGGCCGACCAATATTTTACCGATATCCGATACGACATTCCATGGGTCACACACGAAGATGGGGGCGAAGTTTGCATGCCACTTCCATGGCTCTTCAACTGGTTTACCTGTGTACCTATTCAGGGATTTTTTTTTGCTACAACTATTCAGCGAATTGTTAGCATACAAGAAAGCTCATTGCTAAGATGTTTATCCGAGAAATTGAAGCTCTCATTTCTAACAAGGGCCATCATATACTTTGGAGCAGTAACAAGTAGCAATACTCCTGCCCTGTCCCTTTCACATTAGAGTAGACAGACATCTTCGGTTTTCGATGGGCTTGCCAGCGGCCCAGAAAGCTACCTCTTTGTGGCCAATATGCCCAAGTCGCCTCAACCCTTCAGTCAGTTGTCTACCAAATGCTAGCCAGCACTTTTGCACGCTAAGGCGACTTGGGTATTTTGGCCAGTGGAAACTTCCAAAAGCTTTGTCAATTCTCGTAAAACTTCCAGGCTATGCCCCTCCAATTTCATACTTCAATTTCCTTCTTCTCTAACAGAGAATCTTTCGTGTTACCATTAAAAAAAAGCTCTCTCATAATAGAATTGTGCCTCTGGTGGCACTGAGTATATATCAGGCATTAAATTCCAGGCCTATGATAAGCCCCAACAACAGTTGGGCATAAACCCCAGCTTTTGCTCTTAAGGCAAAAATGCAAAGGAAATAGCTGCAATAGAATTTTCTTGATGGACAAAAGTTGAAACTTGAAATCAACACCAGCAAGGGATTAGAAGGGAGGATTGGGCCATAATGGGTCCGTTTGGCTGCCCATAAAAGAATCCAGCTTCTTTTGGGAAATCTCCTCCTGTAGTAGCAAAATCCGTAATTTCAGTGAAAAGCGAAAGCTTTCGCCTTTTTTTTTTTTTTTACAAAAGAAGCTGGAGTAGATTTCCCAAGAATCCAACTTATTTTTGGGCAACCAAACGGACCCTAAGTCGCGCTGTACATGCATAGCTAATGAGCTCAAACAATAAGGACTGCATCTCAGGGCCCAAATGACATTTCAAACCTTTTAATTTTTTATACATGACATTTCAAAACCTGCTCAAGTAACAATACTACACCTATAAAACTAAACCCACTAAGCTTCAACTGCTAGCTATTTGTACAAACAGGTAAGTGTCAAGTTCCTCTCCTAAGAGGCAGGAAATGCATTCAAACAGGGGGAGACCAAACCTCCTCAATGAACAGTGTCCAATTTTACAAAAGAAACAACAATCCCATTCATCGAATCGTGTAAAAACTTTGAGTAACTCATGACTAGTAACCAAAAGTACCTGCTTCTTATAACTGCAAGTAATTAGAAATTTTCAAGATTTATTCGATAAATCACTTTATTATGACCAAGAGTACCTTATTACCTAGATTATGAACGTAATAGGTAGGCACCTTTCCTAAGAGAAATATGACCATAAGGTCAAGTTTTTCTAATAGTAACAAATTATGTTTTTACCAAATGATAACCTATCAAACAAACAAGTTTATGTAAACAAGCAATGACCCATCAAGTAAACAAGCTTCTCGCATTCAACCAAGAAAACAGACTTCACGATGAATACTAATGTGGAGCAGCATTCAGTGCTAAACCCAAATCAACAGAACCGACAGTCACACATTTAGTACAAAATTACCAAAGACAGTTTTGAGATAATGGCATCTGCATCCACTCAAATATTTCAAAAATCTGTAATAAAAGATAAGTGAGGCAGCAAGTTAGAATGCACGTAGTCTCACTAGCACGTTGTTTTCTTCAACTCTTGAGCCTCAGCGGCAGGGGATTCAGAAGCATTGGCAGGAAAATCAGAGAGCACTTGCATGGAAATGGAAAGCTGGGGGACAGTTAACGAAATCCCACTTGATCTCTCATCTTCTGAATTTGCCCAAGTCTCCCTGTTTCTTGGCCACTCATCCAAGAAAGGTCGAAGGGACTGGCCTTCCTGTTTGATAGGCTTTGGAGGACCAAATTCAGTGCAGAAAAACCTGTGCTGCTGTTGCTTCGACACGGCAGCACTAACTGGCTCGAGATTCTGCAGGGCTTGATATTGTTGGTAGTTACTATCCCAAATGGAGTTGGTTCTATCTTTGGCAGATGGCAATGAAGGCATATTAGATGACATTAGAGACCAGGAACGATCAACAGCAACAGCAGAGTCCAGTCCTAGTCTCCTCGCACTTCCAGAGACTTCTGAGAAGAAACTGTGCGCATCTGCCTCTCCTTTGGTTCCATCAAGATACCTACATGTTCCGGTAAGGTTACAGAAACCTATGACATCATATGTCCGTTCTTCAACATGAAAAAAGCCATCATAGAGGCTGTAAGTAGTGCACATATCAGACAAGGATGAGAAAAAGTTTATATACGAGATTTATGAAACAATACTAAGGCGTTAATGGATTATGATTATCATTATGATTATGAAACAATACTATCATCTTCCAGTAGAAGAAAGGGGGTTATATAAAGAAAATTAGGACATAAGAGGACTAAAGGTTCATAAATTAAAAGGACCGTAATTCAACGAAATATAAAAGCTGCTAATGTGGTTAACCATTTGAAAAAAAAGATCAGACACATTTAATTTATAATGTCTACTAATTTTTTAGTAAGACTTTAAAATTGCACTCACTAGATAGGAAAAAAAAGAAGATTTCCAAAAATTTGGACCCTTATCCACTACTCAGTGCTAGACGGGCCGTTTGGTTCGCGAAAAATGAGCATCATCCAGCTGGTTATAGATTTTTGGGATAATCCACTAACCAGCTGAAACACCTCATCCCAAAAATCTATAACCATCTGGATTTTTCCAGCTGGATGATGCTCATTTTTCACGCCCCAAATGGTCACTTGCATTTTTCATCACGCAGGGCCTACTCCTAAGTGGAAACTAGGAAGTGATCAGAAGTACGGAAATATATGTTAGAAAAATTAAACAAGCATCTTTCATATACTTAACATGATATTATATGTCTTAACATGATATTATATGTCGTATGAGTAAAGACCCCTTATGAGAGAGAGAGAGAGAGCTCTGAGCAGGATTTGCATAAAAGACAAAGACATGCTGAAAGACTATATAAGTCTTCCTAGATGAGGAAGGTGGGTTAACTTAAAAAATTAAGAGTTGATGCAAGTATAAACACCATCCGAAATAACAAGAACATCTGATGCAACCTCTTGGTCAATTCAAAAATACGAATGAATATTAAACTGGCAACAATTCTAATGAGAAGCTCAGATTTTGATAATTTGCACTTGTAGAATCAAAGAACACAATCACCAAAGCCGTGAAAAAAAGACTCTGGCCATGTAAGATAATCATTGTGTTCCAAAAGCTTGAGCTGTTAGGAAATGGATGACGTTATATATATACCATAATCCAACGCTCCCCTCACACGTGCGAGCATCCGTCAAGCTTTATACATGAACACACTAGGGTGTACCGTATCCAGTGGGATTATAATACAGGATCTCTGATACCATATAAGATAATAGTTGTTTCCAGAAGTGCTGTTAGGAAACTATTATCATTTTATCGTTATATCACAATCCAACTAACCATATATATACATATGTATATACATCTATTGATAACGAGGGGTCGCCGAGTGGATTCGACTAGAAGGGGAAGGGCAACCAGCCTCCTAGAGCATCCAATGCTGCCGCCAATCCCCAAGATGATGCATTCTAAAAACTAGGATCACTTGAGTAGTGTAATTGCGAAAAACAAATGCAAAAAACCATAGTAGTACAATTAATTAAAAAAAACTTATTCGCCCAAAATCATACTCAGGTTAAACTGGAAACAGAAACATCTATCAGGCAGTAGTATATTCAGTTCCAAGTATTATAGCCACACTTACACATTATGCAAATATGATGAATTAGCACCTGTAGTTTTTGTTGCCAATCCCATAGGAGGCTATATCAATCTGCAATGGTGAACTGTGGCTTCCATGGGAATTCGAAATGGGGTGAGGAAGGTTGGAGAAGTTGCTCGGAATGGTTCCCATCCCACCAGTAGGGACAGCCAGGTGCGCTACCGTTGAAGAGGACTGAGAGATGTTTTGCATTTCCACAGGCTTTCTTGAACGGTTGCGGCCACGGTGCATGTGGCGCTCGCAGTATTTGGAATCCGGATATGAATCCTTGGAACACCTCCATTTCTTCCCATCAGTCCTTCTGCACCTCCCAGGCTCAGGGTCGATCTTCTTCCCATAGAAAGAACAGTAATTCACTGCAAAAGAAAGAAATCCTTGGGATCAGTTTTTCAACTGAACAGAAAACGAGAGGAATGAAGATTGCGACACAGAAAGAAGTAGCATTCCTCATGTACAAGGAGAAGCGGGTTTCCTTTTCAGCTAGAATAGGATATTTTCAAAAGAAAAAAAATGACTATGAAGCAATGATCACAGCAACTGATAGAAGCAATCCTTATATGTATTTGTATGTAGACAAGGGTAACTGCGCCGGGCTTGAAACTATATTCACTATTCAGCATAAAAAATGTGTTTTTTAATTCGCAAGCTATTAAGAAGTATCAAAATGATGAGCTGCTCGCTTCCTGGCACCCCAGAGTTGAACTCCCTGATACAGAAGAAGCTAGCTCGTCATCCGCTGGCAGCAATGAAGAAGTGTACAAATATACTTCAAGCAAATCGAAACTTTAAGGAAGCTTGGAAAAGTTAACAATGGAAAAGAGCTATCTTCTAAAAAACATTGCTCAATAATAATAAAAAAATGGTCTTGAGAGCATCTACCCTCTTTTCTGATGAGTACACCATATCATAACGAGAGCATTCGAGAATCTTAAACTTAGAAACAAATAGTGAAAGAAGAAGGAGAACAATAAGGGCATGGGCAAGCATTTGTGAACTTACAGCTGGGGTGGTGGAAGAACCTGGAGGAGTCAATGCTCTCACTAATAGGGTGAAGGAGATCGAGAGGGACGGGTATCCCGGCCATCATGTACTTAAAGATGAGAGCTTGGTGCTCCAGCTCCTGCCACTGAGAAGCTGTGAAGCGCGGATAATGAATCCTTGTCGCCGCCGCCACCGAGGAGCTCATCTTTTGTACTGATATACTATCCTACGCCTGGCTCTTGTGTTTACGATTCAAAAAAGAGAAAAAAGGAACACAGTAGAGCAGCAGCTGCAAGAGCATCCTCCCTTGTTTCAGGCATATACCAGGCTGCACAAAAGGCGTCGCAGTGAAAATATCAAAGTGCCAATCTGTCCTTTATCCACAGAGAAGGCCGGAGTCTCCATTTTCAACTCAAGCAAAGTTGGGAGACAGGAATCTGCATGATGCAGAGAGTTCACTTGTTGAGGGAGTTGAATCACTCAAGTCGCTTAGTATGCAGATTGCAGAGTTGGCTAGTTCTGGGGGAAGCTTAGGGAGACAGCAAGCTTTTGAGGGGATAAGTGGGGGGAGGGGGCCTGCCCTTCTCATAGCAAGGGAAAGGAAAATACAAAGTTGCGGAGAGGGGTCAGTTCTGCAACTGCTGGGGTTTTGTGCGTGTTGGGAAAGGAGAGGCATAGCATCTTCTGCACACTGCGAAGTAATAAATGCAAGGGGATTACATCAGTGATAATTCCATTTTTAATTAGATGAACTAAAGCATATTTATTGAATCCAATTTCTTTGTTGACATCGATAACTTAATACACATGCTACAACAATTTTGCTTCTGGAATCCATTTTCAGTAAAATGACAAACAATCTAAATTGAGCCACACATGATTAGCGAATTTGACATCTTTACAACTTGCTATTCATGATATGAGAGTTTTTTATTTGCACAATGTTGATTGTTAATCCTTCTAGTCCTTTAAGCGTGAATTTGTAGCAAACAGCAGGTTCTTCTCCCAAGGCTAGGAACCATATCTCACTTATGCTGTAACTTCGAACTTGGGTGTTTCCCTTGTTTAGTTGTTTTCTACACAAAAAATTCCCTTGTTAGGTAGCTGAGAGCAGATACTACTATGTCTGCTAGCATCTTGCCATGAGCATTCTTCCAGTTTTTTTTTCCATGAGCGTTTCTCTTGTCTTGTGGGCATTCTCAATAGGATAATTGATGCTTAAATACAGCATCAACTCATGGGAAACTGCAGATAGTGCGTCCATGGATAAAGGGGAAATATTCTGTACCTCTTTTCGAAAACAAACTCCTAATTTCCAAAGCGGAGCAGGCATGTATTCCTCAGGTATAAGACGATGATGAGCAAAATGGCAATCGTTTGCCTGATTGGTATTAACCTCATTGGACTGTCTGCCCACCCAGCAGAGCTCATTTCTGACAACTGTTTCCTCTGCAGTTACATTTCAGCAAGGACAGCCCGGCCCGGGGGTCTCTACCCTTTTTACTGACTGCATTTGATCCCTTTTTGCTTTGTTGCTTCCTCATCATCAATCCCTTCGTCCATTCCATGACCAACGGGGAGAAAGGAAAAGGATGGCGTGAAAAAAACAACACCAAGGAGTCATGTTGATTCCAAACCGGAATGAAAAATGATACCTCGCTCTAAATTCTCTTGTCCGAAAAAGATATAATAAAATCGAGTGATTTTGTGACTTGTCACCAAAATTTATGCTGGCCTGACAGCTTATTTGTTTCACGAGTTCGAGCTGCCAGCTAAGAGAGGTACAGACGAGATATAATCATCCTATAAACGAAGGGAGTCTGGCAAATAACTCCTGTATTGTACATAAACAGTCACATCGCAGTGAGGTAGGCGTCTCCCTAGTTAGATACTCCCCCATCTTAAAGGGACAGATGGTGGTGTTTAAATCCAAGAGGGTGGCTACCGCCTACCAGATATAGGAATCACTTGCCAAACTCAATGAACCCGGCGATGAGCTCAATGACCGCTGAACAAACTTAGGCCCTTCAACGCCGATGAACTCAATGAACGCTGACCAAAACTTAGGCCCATCCAACATTGCCCTCCCATCTCTTGACAGCGGTTCACGTGATGCTCGGAAACACGCCAAGCTTTATTTTTTTGTTGACAAGAGTCAACGCTGATTATCTACAACCATTCCTATCAGCCTGCAGGTTAAGCCACGTAGAGAATGACACTATAGCTAGATTCGCTAACGCATCAGTCACGTTATTTCCTTCTCGATACATCTATATATATATATATATATATTGAAGTTAGCAAAACAAAAGTTTACCATAGGAGCCAAGGATGTCAATTCAGGCTTGCAGGAGACAGTATGCTTGACTGAATTGGTCAAAATGTTTATGTAGAGCGCGAGTACATGTTCCTCCTTAGCAACTACATTTGATCAATATTTATCAAAAAACTACATTTGATCAATTCAAAATTAAAGAATGTATCAAGCATGATTCAAAATTAATGAAAAATCTACAATTGACGAGGTTAACAAAGCTGAGAGAGGTGGTGAGCAAACTCGTTAAAAGTTACCCCGCTTCTAACTCGAACTCGGTCATACATATGTGTGACGTGAAGTAGTGTTGTTCCATATATGCTTGCTTGCGAGCTGGGGGGGTTTGAGTCTCCTATTATAATGTCTTGAAGTGACTCGTGCAAATCTTTCAACTGGTAGACCGTTGGATTCAGTCCGGTTTCTTGCGAAGTTGCAGCAACATCGTCATACTGGAGCTACATAAGAGAAACTTTTTTGAATCGTCGGACGTAACACGCACGACACAAGAATTGGAGTTCACATGCTTTTTCTGACGCATGATTACACCAACCCAACATTAATTATAACCAATTGAATATGCTGATATATTCCACCCCATGAAATGTCTCAAGGGATGGGATTTTTATGGTTAATAGGTAGTTATGGGGATAAGGATGGCATTAAGAGGGTTTGAAATTACCAAATAATTAATAATATTTTTAAAAAATAATTATCGATCGGGAAATTCAAAAAAATATATTTCCGATCTAATTATCCGACAAGCCACCCAGGCGCCAATATGGCACTGGCCCTAAACTGGTTTTTTTTTTCTATTATGACCTGAAATATGTCACTTGAACCGACGTCTTTCTCCTAAAGAGAAAGACATTATTTCAATCGACATTTTTTCCCTGCTTTAGCATATTTCCTCGTCTTCGTCTTCTAAAGTGAAAGACGCCGGTTCAACCTCTAATGCCTTGCCGAAGAAGAGAGAGGGCAGAACGCGAGGGGGAGGAGGGGGAGTTCGGGCTCCGCTTTGGCTGAGCCCGAGGGCCGAACCGAGAGGGAGGCCAGAGATATAAAAGAAAAGTATGACACCACTCTCTTTAATAATAAAGGTTTCTTTTTAGATGAGAAAAGACGTTGGAGGCCGTTGGAGGAAATATACTAAGGAGGGAAAGGCGTAAGTAGAAATAACGCATTTCTCTTTAGGAGAGAGACGTCGATTCAAGTGACGTCTTTTGGGTTAGGGTAAAAAAAAATTTGCGCAGGGGCAGTGCCACGTTGGCGACTACATGGCTTGTTAGATAACTAGATTGAAAAATATTTTTTTGAGTTTACTAATCAGTAATTTTAAAAAAAAAAATTATTTGATAAATTCCCCATTTTTATGAATGGTAAGAATGCACGTGCCCAATGATTGAACTTTTAAAATATTTTTTTTTGTTGAAACAAGTTAAGTCTAAATAACACATTTCTCTTTAGGAGAGAGACGTTGATTCAAGTGACGTCTTTTGGGTCAGGGTAAAAAAAATTTGTGCAGGGGCAGTGCCACATTGGCGACTGCATGGCTTGTTAGATAACCAGATTGAAAAATATTTTTTTGAGTTTACTAATCAGTAATTTTTTAAAAAAATATTATTTGATAAATTCCCCATTTTTATGACTGGTAAGAATGCACGTGCCAAATGATTGAACTTTTAAAATATTTTTTTGTTGTTGAAACAAGTTAAGTCTTATTTTATTGATGTATACAACCTTATTGTACTATGTATTAATCATAAAATGTTATATATAACCTTATCTATTTTTTTCACATATATAAATATAGATTCTACAACCCATAGATTTAGCATAATTTGAGGATATCCTATACATCTCCTTCTATGTATCATACTTGGAAAGACGAACACTTAGTAAACTTTCCGGAATGGAAATAGAACACTTGATAAAATTTATATTACACTGCACAAGGTCCTAGGAAAATAAAGACACTATCAATGAATACGGATTAATCACCTTCCATATATACCATTTTTTTTCAAAAATTCCACATATACCTTTTTCTAGCCAAATATGATACCTATTAACATCATTTGCCACTCATTATGTGATTGGATTTGGGGGTACTAGTCTACTATTTACATTACATGTAGGGTTGATGCCGATTGTCTCCCCCACTTGGGGCAGTGGCCAGCGCACTAAGGGTCTGTTTGGTTCCGGGGAAAGCAGTGGAAACCGGGTAAAAGGAAAAAGGAATCCCTAGCTTTCCACGAATGAACCAAACAGAGAGAAAGTGGGTGGGGGGAAAGGTGAAGAAAGAAGGGGGATTTGGGTGGAAAGTGGGGCCTGAAATTTTTCGCCCTCAGATGGGGGGATTGTGGGGGAAAGGGGAAAATCGTCGGGCTCGATTTGTTTTAACTCGCCCTTCACCTCCCTTCGTGCCCTAGCCCTTCTCTCCCCTTTCACTCCTCTCAGCGGCCGGCGACCTCTCCCTTGTCGTCTCCGCCGGCAGTTCTTCCTCCTCCGCATCCCCTCCTAGGCGGTAGCCTGCCCCTATCCACCCTCAACTCCTCAAGTGCACACCTCGGCGGGGTTTCATCCTCTTATCTTCTTCGTGGAGATTTCTTCTCTCGCCGAGCTTCGGTTTCATGTTCAGTCTCTGGTAACGCCTCCGACATCTTTGCTTTGGTTTTGCTCTGTTTTTGCTGTGTTTTTTTTCGTATGGGTGGCAGGTTGCACAATGAATGGTCAGTTGTAACTTTAGCGCTTTTTTTTGTGCCGTTTCCCGTCTCTCCCCTGCATTTTGAATCTAGAGGAAATCTTTTATGTGCATGCTGATTGAATAAATATTTATTGTACCACTGATTCATTCTGCCCGTTTGTCCACCACCTTTGATATATTTGATCATATATCCTCTCCATCAACTCTATCTGCTGAGATGGATGGCAATGGGCAATCATGCAAAATGTTGTGTAGATAGATTACATTATTTGGCATATATTTGTATTTGCCCTTCTGGAAAAAATTAAAAGTTTATGGTTTTATTTAAAGTTGGTATTGCATATCTGCACTGCGTAGGAATGGAAAAATTCTTATCACTGTTATTTTACAAAGTGATTCAGGCAATAATTCCATCCTTTACATATAAGTGTGGAATGGTTTGATTGCTTTTTTTGTGCCCGACCTTGCATCTCTCACCACACACAATGTGACCACTTAAATTGGCCATCATAATTTGACCAATAGCTACTGCATTTAAAAAAATGCAAGAGTGAAAAATCCTAATTAACTCTTCTTTTTTTTGGGTAATTCTAATTCACTCTTCTTAAATCATTGCAGTGATCAAATGTATGACACCTGAATTTACTAATTGATTCTCAGTCATGCACAATTTTGTTTTTGGATTGAGATAATATATCAAAATGTGTGAAAATACCATGACCTGCATACTTCTATCAGAAATCAAATAATCAAAATTTGCAGTCTTCACTTTTTTTTGAACTAAACATTGCTACCTTCAGTTGCCCTGCTGTGGAAGAAATATTAACTATATTGGCTGAATCAGATAGCTTGATAAGTAATCATTCCTGTTGTAGATGTCTTAACTCTGTTTCATCTTACATATTGAAATTGTATTTTTCTGACCCATTGAGGGATATATTTGCAGCCATCCTGGTTTGAGAATTGCCCAAACTTCTACCATTCACCTTCATGTGAGAAACTTAAAGCCTTTATCCGGGGCCCAACATTTGGATTCATAATAGCTTTTGTTCAGCTGAGCTAAACTGTTTCCACTATTTTTCAGCAGTGGAAACAGTGGGTGGGGGAAAGAGAAACACGAGGATAAGTGGTTTCTCTTATCCACGGCTTTCCGGATTCCCAGTTCCACTGTTTTTCAGCTGAGCTGAACTGTGTTACTTTGATGTTTCCAAACGTGATATTGCTCTCATCCTATGGGGAAATATACTGCTCTCATGTCAGACCATGTTTAAAATTATATGGTTCTATACTTGAAAGTTAGAAAGCATAGCGTTAATAGTTTGTTTACTAATTGTTGGACAACAATGGTACTGCATGTTTGCAAAAGTTGTATCTTGGTATTTCACATCCTCATGATTAAAGGTTTTTGAGTTTTTTTTTTGTTGTAGAACTGCTCTTGGAGCCGCTTCTGCTCTTGTGGTGAACAAAATTTAGAGGTATGAGCTCTTTTCTATATTTGTATATGACAGTTAACCAAGAAAATAAAATGTCCCACTCGTATTCTTTGTCTCTACTTCTCTCTCTTCTCGAAATGCTACATATTTATCCAAATTCTTCAATAATTGCTCCTAATGACAAATACAAGGAGTCAAAATGTCTTAAAATTTTAATGGCAAAACATAAGGAATGACTACAAAGCATTATGAATGCATTTCTACCTTGTCATACATGAAAGCCATGCCTCTTTCTACCACCCAAACTTTAACCTTTTCAATCAGATTCTCAACATGAAAGCCATGCCTCTTTCTACCTGAAGGTTTGTATGAGTTATTCCTTCAAATGTGTGATGAGTTTTTTTATATTGTTGTGGGTTTGGTTGTATATGCTTTTTGAACGAGGCAATCTCCTTTGCTAGTGTGTTCTTTGATTTAGTTTTTGTTTAAGCTTTTATACTTATATGGGGATTATCATGTTCAATATATGCCTTCTTTTAATTTAGTTTATCATTGCTTATTTATATTTATAGTTGTAAAGATGGCACAAAACCTTGTTTGGTCATCTGTGATGGACAAATGTTTGACGGAGACATTAAAAGAACAAATGTCACGAGGGCAAAAGATAGATAGAAGCTTCACTACTTGTGCACATGCTACCGTTGTGAAAGCTTTGAAGGACCAACATGGAATTGATTGTAATGTGAAGCAAGTCAAACATCGGATGAAGACAATGAGAAAGCATTTTGCAATACTTCAAACACTTCAAAAACAAAGTGGATTTGACTTCGATGATGCCACTAAAACATTTAAAGCTGACAAGCATGTTTGGGATGATTACATAAAGGTAAAACATCTAATTTCAGAAGTGTAGCTTTATCTTATGTTGTACTGTTTAAAACAACCGTAAGATTGTTTACTGGTTGGTTTTTTTGTCTATGAATAGGATCATGCAGAGGCAAAGCAATTTCGAGACAAGCCTATCCACAATTGGGAAGCTTTATGTATGCTTATTGGAAATGATCGAGCTCAAGGTGATGGTGTTCAAACTGCTAAAGAAAGAAGCAAACAAGTGGTTGAAGGACAAATGAATGGTGATAACTTTGATAATATTTGGGCACAAGATATAGAATTTTCTGGGAGCTTTCACATTGATGAAGATTCCAACACCATGCCTCAACGTGAGATTTTTTTCATCTTCAACCTCTAATACATCCTCTATGCTACCACCTAATCCAAAAAAGTGTAGGAAAAAGGGTCAAATATTAGAAGCCATAACCAGAGAGATTAGTGCACTTAATGCTCAGATTGGTGAAGTCGCTGGGGCACTACGATGTGGTGTTGCATCATACAAAGCAAAAGATATACATGCTGAGATTAAGAAAATTGAGGGATTTGATGTGATTGACTAAATGAAAGCATATGTTTTCATTACTGCAAAAGCAAGTAGGCGGGAAGCTTTCATGGAATGTCAGCCGGAGCATCGCAAATTATGGTTGGACATGACGATGGGTGAGTCTACATAGAGATGTTGGCTTTATTTCTGGTGTTCAATGGACAACTTTAAACTAAGATATGTGATTTGTGTCATAGTTTGTCATATTTTGGACTATCATTTTTATTTTAGTCGCACATCATAGTAATACGTGACTTAAATTGTATTTTGTGGATTATAGATGATCTATGATGTTATCTGTTTGAATGGTTATAGACAGATGAGTGCCACTTTATTTTAACTTAGTGAGTTATTATGGTGTTTAGAAATGGACTTGATCATTTACCAAGCACATTCCTAGATCGTATGGTTTTTAGTAGAGTTTGATTGCAGGCTTGGAATATGGTCAAGTCAATGATCAAGCAAATCTCAAGCCTCTAGAGTGATTATTTCGGCAAGAAAGATGAGTTTCATTATTCTTTCATTGAAGGGAACAAAATGATGGTCCAACACTAATGTAGAAGCTGGTCTCCCTTCTTTGTATCTGCACCTTCTTTGAGCTGATTGTCAAATCAGTAGTTTAAATGATACTGCAAAAATTTGATCAAACGAAAATACATTGAGGTATTTGTCTTAGCATTACTATATTTCGGGAAAGGACCACGCTAAACTAAGTGCAGGCATGACGTTTTCGGAAGGACTGTGCTAAATCACACGCCACCATGCCTAATATATGCAAAGAGAGATCTGATCGTGGAGCACACTTTTCTCATTTTTTTGAGAGCTTATATCCGTAAAAAAACAAAAGAACTTTGAGAACCTCGCTTGCATAGGGAGTGAGTGTGTTGTGTGTGGGGCGACAAGGTGAGGCGACCCACCTCAGCTCAAAGATCTCACCTTTGGAGGGGGGGACTCGACGTGGGCACAACAACGGTAATGGTAGCAGGGCGGGGCGACGACGGCAGCAGAGGGGGCCACCTGAGCTCAAATATCTCATTGGGGGGTCGACGGGGGCATGGCGACGGGGGCGGGGCGACGATGACGACGGCGCAGGGTGAAGCGGCAAAGGGGGGAAGAGATTCCACTTTCCTTGTATTAGATTCTACTTTCTCTGGGTACAACCAAACAAAGGGAAAATTTTTGTTTCTTCATGTTTCTCTTTCCCCCAGATTCTACTTTCCCTTTCCCTTTCCCTTTCCCTTTCTCTTTCTCTTTTCCCTACTTTCCTGGGAACCAAACAGACCCTAAAGAGAGCCGAAGGCCCCTGGATTCTCAGGTCCATGTTGTTGCCTTGTTGGTTGAACCAGCCTCGGGGGCAAGGGTGAAGCGGCAAAGGGGGGAAGAGATTCCACTTTCCTTATATTGGATTCTACTTTCTCTGGGTACAACCAAACAAAGGGAAAATTTTTGTTTCTTCATATTTCTCTTTCCCCAAGATTCTACTTTCCCTTTCCCTTTCCCTTTCCCTTTTCCCTACTTTCCTGGCAACCAAACAGACCCTAAAGAGAGCCGAAGGCCCCTGGATTCTCAGGTCCATGTTGTTGCCTTGTTGGTTGAGCCAGCCTCGGGGGCAAGGGACTTGCGGATTTGGAGCGTAGCCCAGCCACGCCCCCTGAGGGGTCCCTTTCTTGAGTCCTCGTTTGCCTGCTCGCTCCATCAGATCTCTCTCAGCTCCCCTTTCCCCCTCACTCTGTTCTAAGCTCTGCTGGTTGTCGTCCGTATCCTTTATTGCCCTCTCTGTCTCCACCATGAGCCTCTTCGGTCTCGGCAGGCAAGTTCCTCTTTCTTCTCTTCTCTCTGTTTTCATTTCTTTCTGTTGTGTCTTCAATTAGGCAATCTCGTTTCCTTGATAATTTATTTCATCTCTAGTCGGTGATCACTCCATTGCGTGAGCACTGTTCTTCGTTTGTGCATGCTTTTTTATGTCCTTCCTTAATTGGTGTTGGGAAAATTCTATTACTTGTGGATAAATGGGTACTACGAGTGGGTCATGGATGTTTAGATGTCAGGCACCTCTAAGGGCATGTCTGCCCTTTCAACACTCATCAGACATCAGGCGCTTCAGGGAACGATCATTGGCGTAATTGTTACTGGCTAAAATGATATCAGTTCGAGGCTTCATGCTTGTAATTGGCTTAGAAGAAGGTAGCTCCTACTTATATATTCGACCTGGGAATTTGTGTTTTTTTTAAAAGGCTTCTTCCTGGGACATATTGAGTATACAGTATGGAAAATCTATACACCGTCCTAGTAAGTTTGATTAGTTTCTAAATTATTTGGAAGAGAGCTTGAATATATATATAAGCATGCGAGCGTGCTGAAATTAACCTTTTTGGGCTAAATTCTTGAGTGGAAAACACATTACAGAATGATTTGTTTGTGTTATCTGTTCTTTTCTTATCATGAGCCATGCAACGCATGTACCATGTATCACCAAGCATAGCGCATCCTCAATTCCTTATTTTGAGTTTTGAGCTATAATATTGAAGTTGGAACCTCCTTTGTTGTGTGCAAAGAAACTGCTTCTTTTAATTATACTTACCGCTTGATGTACAGAAACTACAAATGAACTGATATTTAGTTGTTGGATCAATAATCGATAGAATGGCCTTTACAGGTTCCATGCTTTCATTATATGTTAGGACAAGAATCATAAAATTTGATGAGATTACGATTATGCTCTGCTACACTTCCTCCGTTTTTTAATGTCTTGATAGTGGGGTTAACAGTGATTTCCTTACTTACAGGAACCAGAGAACCTTTCGCCCTAAAAAGAGTGCGCCATCAGGAAGCAAGGTATACTTTCTTTTTTTATTTATTTTAACACATTCAATTATTCGTACTGTAGAAAATCTTAAGCACAAATTTTAAGCTCGATTCTTCCATCTTTTTTCTTGTGGATAATTGAAAGTTGCATTAACCAGAAAACTGAGGCAATACAGAGTTATATACGCCACATAGTCTACTGATCCATCTGTCCTTTACTGTTTTGAGAAGCTATCAGTATTTTTCTTGTTGATTCATGAATCATATACTCCCTCCGTCCGGAACTATTATCACCAGACGTTTTTTCAAAATGAACCATCAGGGATTATTTTCACCATAAGGTTTTTCAAAATGAATTAAAATTAGTTCATTTTCAAAGACCTTATGGTGATAATAATTCCGGACAGAGGGAGTTTTAGTTAATTTTAAAAAACTTATGGTGAAAATAATTTTGGACGAAGGGCATATATATTTAATCAGTTTTCTATCAGCTAAGCTGTGGGAAACAATGGTTATATATCCTTTTTAACCAATATTATTCTTTCATATTTCGTCCTTTTTTTATATTATCTTGTTAATTTTTTTCTCCTGTCATTTAACCTACATACTGTTTTCTTATTGATTATTATTCATGTTAGGCACTTAAGTATTATTTCGTATTTTACTAGCTTATTGAATTCAGCTGCATAATTTTGTTTTTGTTATTGTCTGAAATTTTACTCTCTTGTCGTTCGTCAATTACTTGTGCATCAAAAACTGCCACAAGCGATCTACTTATCACTTACAGACCTTGCATTTAAAGATTGCTTATCAGTCTGTAATTATTGGTTTTTTAAATGCCCGACATGTTTTAATATGCAGGGGGCACAACTTCGGCAGCACATTGATGCCACCTTAGGTAGTGGCAACCTCAGGGAGGCGGTACGGCTGCCCCCAGGGGAGGATGTAAATGAGTGGCTGGCTGTCAACAGTAATATTTCTTCTCTTTAGGAAATTGAAAATTTTACCTTTCTATTGTGGAAGTTTAGTCCTGTATGATATTCTCAACAAGTCTGTAGAAAGTCTATCTTGTGGGAAAAACTTGCTCTTCCCTCCATAAAATTACAAAGCATAAAATAGTCAATGTAGTAATAGTCAGTTTAATTTTTATGTCTGTCAATAAGGGAAATAACTTTTTTGAGTCTCCATTCGTTTGGAAATAGAATTTGTATGTGGTTGTTATTGTGTAACTTAATCTGAAGTAAGGTTGTTGGGTTTTCTACTTTTCAGCTGTGGATTTCTTCAACCAGGTGAATCTACTCTATGGAACTCTCACTGAATTCTGCACACCTGAGAACTGTCCTACAATGTCTGCAGGACCTAAGTACGGCTTATGACACTAGTTACAACTTATAACATGTTGATATCGTCTTAAGTTTACAAAAACATCTAAAACTCACATTCTAGCATATATTTTGTTAGATTCATTTATGCTTGAGAAATTCAATATTGGAATTAGTGTTGACATATAATTTCTCCCCTTCAAATTTCTCACAAGATCGTGCTTGTTCCTGTATTGCAAAGAAATTTGTTTAAAATTAAATTTGTTTCTTATGAGCACAGTTAGTTTGATGCAATTTTGAATTTGATTTGCCTTATTGTCCCATCTGAATTTGAAAAAATTTCCTGATCACACTTGCTGTTGGAAAAAAGGATCCTTGGAGTTTCCATGTGAGATATTTTTGCTCTTGCATGCTGCATTCATAGCTTAAGCATTACAGACCAGCCCCCAGCTTTGTTTCTCACTAAACAAATGAAAGACATAGTAAAATGATGTTGTGCGATATTTACATCTTGACCTCTCGGTATTCTTCAGTCATGTATTTTGTTTTCCTGATTATTGGATGATGTGACACTGCAGGTACGAGTATAGGTGGGCTGATGGAGTGCAGATAAAAAAACCGATTGAAGTTTCTGCCCCAAAGTATGTGGAGTACTTGATGGACTGGATTGAGGTTCAACTTGATGATGAATCCATATTTCCTCAGAAGCTTGGTAATATTTATTTTACTTACTATGTTTGATTGTTTTTTAATTCCTGTGGCTTACGATTTTCTTGTTTGGGTGATTTTTAGGAGCACCCTTTCCTCCGAATTTTAAAGAGGTTGTTAAAACAATTTTTAAGAGGTTGTTCCGTGTTTATGCCCATATCTATCATTCACACTTCCAGAAGATTGTGTCCCTCAAGGAAGAGGCTCATCTTAATACATGCTTCAAACATTTTATCCTATTTACAATTGTAAGTCTTTCACACTTTTACTTCTTTTGTAAATATATACTTGCAATATATAAAGCAATACATGTTGACCATTATCAATAGATATGAGTTTAGGTACGGTCTTGACAGGACTGACATGAGAGAAGCTGATACTTGGACGTGCTTCACAGAAAATATCTTCTTTTTTGCTGTTCATAAATGTAATCAGGTGGACTGCAATTGCAGTTTGAGTTCTTCTGAGTAGCATTACCATTTTACGGTTAGCATTAATTTTCTTGGATGGGGAGATGGGGTGTTAGTTTAATGTAGTTGCCTTTTTTTTCTTTAACAACACTGTCATTGTTCTTGATTGCTTTCGATTCTATTCAGTTTTCATTTCCCATCCTTTAGTTTCAGAGTAGGCCATGGTTTCACTTGTTTTACCCTTCCCTGCTACCTATGTGGAGGACTTCCTATCACTATCTTAAATTACTTATATCACTGATTTATATGGTTAGATCCAACATGGATGTATTCATTAAGGAATTGACGTTATCTTGTTCCTTCAACTTAACTCCTGTTGCTCGTGTAATTGTGATGCAGGAATTTGGATTGATTGACAAGAAGGAGCTTGCTCCGTTGCAGGAGCTAATAGAATCCATTGTTTATGCCTACTAATAAAGCGTTCTTTGTGTATTTAAAGCTTGAAATAGTGGATAAAATAACAAAATCTCAGGCTACGGTGGTATATCTGTCTGTGAAAGGTTGGGTGAAAATTTACTGTTTGTGTGTGAACTTTAACAGCGATTGTGAATGCCAACATGTAAGAATTGATTTGGATCTTGTTATCAGTATATTAATTGATGCAAGCTGAAATGGTACTCCAGCAATAAGGGTGGTTTCGGACGTTGGTAGTAGGTTAGAAATGTCTCTCTTTCCAATTCAGTCGGGCTGGTTATGATTCTCCTGGATGTGAGAGGCGGCTAAGGATCTAATCCCATTGGCACACAATGTCTAAGGGCGTGTGAGTGTGAGTCTAACCTAAGAAAAAAAAAGTTTTTTTTCTTTTTTTTTTCAGTTAGTTGAGTTAGTTGGCCTACTAATATAAATAACAATCAAACTGTTTTGAGGGGAACCTTTGAATTTGAGTTTCACTTAATTTGGGACTCTCTCAGCATCTTCATCTGTATATTTCGGATCTGGAAGGAGTTCTAGTTTGTCTGTGTGGATTGAGGAAACGACTGTAAGGCTTGTGCACTCGGGCTGGATGTTTATTCAATTAATAACCATTCGTTTCCCCCATTTTCTGTCGAAATCTCTGTTTTTTTTCCTTGTGATTTGTTATGGAAATACTCTGTTCTATTGAGCTGCTTCATATAATATTAATTGAAGCATTGAAGGATTTGACTTAGGTTACAGTAATATGTTAAGTGTGAGGGTGGACGCTCATGGGTATCGCTGGCTGACTGAGATTGAGATCGAACTTCTATATGCTGGCAGTCATGCATCAAAATCAAATAAAAACGACTTTTTATTAAAAAAAAAGGACTTCCGTTGGAGTCGTCAATTATAATATCAACGCTCTCCTTCTTGTAGGCTGTTTCCCTTTTTTATAGATAGATGGAGCCTTGAGCTTGCCGGCGACTTTGGAGACTAATCGAATAGGCAAAAAGACAACAACGATAATGACGTTTATAATTGTTTTTGCTTAACTATAATGACGTTTATAATTGTATCAAAGCAGCTGTGCAAAAGAAGTTGAATAATTTGGAAAAGAGAAAATTGAGTGAACTCTACCGTGTTGGAGTTTTGGATTATGAGTGTGCAGTATGTGGAACCGTCGTTACCAAATATGTATGTATTATCATTTAAGACAAATGGGTGGATGATTCCGAGGACTTCTCTTTTTTCACTGAATACTTCAACAATATGACGTTGGCGAGAAAGTTCAGTACATGTGGATGATAATACCCTATCTTGTTATCATCAGTTCTATTGGTATATCAAATTTGTAAAACGAAATCATTTCTTTTTTTGGTAACTTAAAACGAATTTGTTAATCACAAGGACATTTTTGCACCACCTTTCATCTTAATTCATGCAAGCCTTGGCGTCTTATTACACTTGCGGACCAAAAAGCGACTTCAGAAGGCTTTTTGTCAACCTGAAAAGGATCATAACTACCCTTTACTTGTCAGCCACATCAGATTCATTTCTTCTTCTTTTTGCAGGCACATCTTAGATTCATTTTATTCAGCAAAAGAGAATCTCAGATTCACTTCCCTAACGGAGTTCTTAGGCCTCTCTTATTTTTTTTAAAAATCTTCTTACGCGTCTCTTACATGTACAAAAAAGGATGTAAGCCGCTGCAAGAACCAGGCAGGGGCTATAGTGCCAAACAGAAAAGCCGCTACTTTCACTTCCTTACCGAGCGTTCCAAACTATCGGATATACACCTCTCCTTGACCCCTAGGCTATTCCTCCAATTGGGCACCCTGCAAGCCTTTGGGCTCGGAATGACGATGATGTCTCGAGGCCACCAAAGCATAGGACCCAACTACAGAGGCCAAGACCAAACAGACTGCTGAAAAGAGCTGAAAGTTGGCGAGCAATTCCCCGCGGAGTTGGCTCTCTTGTGTACGGCAATCGATCTCGTTCCCAGCCAGGCGGCAGCCCTGAGGCATCAAGGGCCCGTACAGCGTCAAGGCCGTCTGGTAGAACCAGATGCCCTGCAGCGTGATGGCGATTCCGCTGCACATGTCCACCGCAAAGCTAGTGGGGGCGAGGGCCCCAGCCACGGTGGAGAGTATGCAGAGGGCGATGAGGAGGACGAGAAGCAGGTGGTAGTAGCCCTCCAGACCCTTGTGGCTCGTGGAGTGGAAGAAGAAGAGAAGGTACTCTGCACAGAAGGCGGTGGCTGCCATTAAGGGTAGTGCTCCTTCTGGCAACGAGAAAGACCTATATATGCAGAGACAAAAAGAATGAAGAACCTAATCAATGCCATCACAAAACTATACAACTCAAAGAAAAAGCGCATGCAGATTTCTTAACACCAGATTCTTTCACTCTTTCTATGCAGAAAGATGACAGTTGCTTTTTCCATTTTGCAATTTAGTATAAGAATGAGCCAGGAAATAGTCCGACATGGGGTAACCATCAGGAAATCATCATGATGCCATCAGAGTCTTCCCAGACAGCAAGCAATCATGTAACATGCAGGACGAATTATTAAGTGAAAAGGCCAAATCTTTCCTTCCCGGAATTCTATCTCCACATAAATCAAAAGATAAATTCTGAATTTCCCCACACTGATGAATTTCACACTACTGCTAACTCTAGCACAAGCTGAGTAGAAATTTAGCAAAAATCGAAAAGGACTGAGAGAAAAAAGAAAAGTATGAGCTGGGGGAAGTTGGTGGGGTGGCTAACCTGGGAAACTTCTCGCTCAAGAGGGCGACGAGGCCGAAGAGAAAGAACATGAGGAGCATGCCCGAGTGCTCGAAATCGTTCATGTGGGAGGGATTGAGGACGCCTTTGACGAAGAAGTGGAGGTGGGTGGAGTAGAGCAGCTCGATGCACATGTCAGTGAAAGCTCCGATGGTGACCAGGTAGAGCTCCAGGTGTTTGATCCTGCCTCCGAAGCCTGGGACGGGGCTCCACGCCCGCACCCGGAATGCTTCCGGCTCGATACGTATCGGACGATGGAGCTCCAGATGTGCCATACTCCCACCACCAAGAACAGGGTCCCTGGCAGGGCGTGCCCCTTGAACGATCCCATCTTCCTCTCTCTCTTGAAACGACCCTCACAACCAAGAACAGTGTCCGAAGAAAAACCACCACTTGCAATAATCTCAGCGAGCTGTGTGGGCAGGAATGAACTCTCTAGAATGGAATTTGCCTTTGTTCTGATTCCGAGTGAAGGAAATGCTTCTGCAAATCTGATTGAAGATTAACGTGTTAAAGTTTCAGATGATGGAAATCTGAAACCATTAGACGCATCAAAGGTATAAGAAATTTGAGCATGAATACTAGTCAAAGATGTTAGCTGAAGAGGGTTGATTTACTGTCTACTTTTCGTTAAACGTTGACCCGTTACCCAAATCTCTCAAATGATCGAAAAAGAAAGATCCCACGATATACACGACATAATGATGCAATTAATTCAAAGAAAAGCAGCTTTTTGCTCAATGAACAAAGACTTTAGAGGTGGAAAAGAACAGTGGTAGACTAGATAAACTAGGCTCAAAGGGATTGCTCTTTCTACGGGTGGAGCTTTGATGAGGAGCACGTTTCATACGTTTTATCTATATATGTACTTATATACTGCAAATAAAAGGAAAGGAAAAAGTCGAAGATAGAGAAGTATGAATGGGAGATGCAGTAAGATATTTGTTTAATCTATGGAAAGAGAGAATCGTTGGGGGGAGAGGAGACATACCACAGGAAGAAAAAGGCCCCTCAGGCGAAGGAATGATTAAGCAATCGATGGAAAGGCAGATCCGGAAGAGGAAGGAGGGATCAAAGGATGTGGCGGCGCAGCAGCTCCTCAACCTGGCCAAAATAGAAAAAGATGGGTAAAGGTAAATGATGATGATGATGATGCTGATGAGAAACGTAAGAAAAAATTGGGGAGAGAAAGATCCAAGCTGTTTCTCATATTTTACTTTTGTATACGAGTGGCTGCCTACTTTGTGGCGCTGCTGCCGTCCTTTGGGCACTAGGCGGAAGGCAGTAAAAGCCAGCACAGTAGCAGCAGCTGGGAGCGGCAGAGAGTCTCCCGCCTTCACTCTCCCTTTCTTTCTTGATCTTGGTAACTCGTCTGTCTCTGTCCGAAGAAAGAAAAACATCGCCAAACACGCGGTGTAGTAATTTCCTTTACAGATGGATGGTGATCTTTTTTGGAAATCTTCATATCGTGATTTCCCATACCCGTATTAGATTAGGGGTTCTTACATGACGGGCGGGGCAGACGCATGACACTCATTGACTTGGTTTGGTTGCCAACTTGCCACCTTACTAATTAACTTTTTTTTTTCCCTGATTACCTCACTAATTAACCGAGTGTGAAAGGGTAGCATTTCCAATTACCATGGCCACATTCTGAGGCGTATGACGGACCCCATCATGCAATGTATGTAACAGAGAAAGAGGTTGCGGCAGTATACCAATACAAGGAACCAGTGATGTAATCATTTTTATTTCTTTGTAGTAACATATCAAAGTATATAATTTCATTGTTCTTTATCCCCCACCCAATACTCATAGACAAGTTATCGAAAAAAATACACACAACTTACCGATAAAAAAAAATACATACAACTTACCCAAAAACACACACACAAGAAAACTGGCAAGTTGTTATACACTAGTTAACTATTATGCATGGGACCGAGGAAGTTTAGAAAAAGAGAAAAATGGCCAATAGAAAGTCCTTGGTGGAGAACGAGCTTGAAATACCTTTGTTAAACCGACGGACAGTTCGTTTGTCATATGCAGCTGATTTTTTTTTTTTTCTGGTGACGCAGCTGTCATTTAAATAAGTAAACATTAAAAAATGGAATAAAAATAAAATTCTAAAAATATATAGATGTCTGAGCCCGGGTTCGAACCGGGGACCTCTAGTGTGTGAGACTAGCGTGATAACCAACTACACCACCCAGACGATATAGCCGTGAGGCTTACATATAATAAATATAACAAAAACAGGTACATTCCTTCCGTTCTTACATTTAATAGTCCGTTTTGCGGATGGTGTGTGTTTTTGGGTTGTTTTGACGGGTTACTCTAGCTACAACTACGAGAACATTTACTATTATGTAATCTGATGGTAGGAACACTTATTATGCACTGGTAATTCTTGAGAAAGAAAAAAGACTAGTAATATGTGTGCACATTTACAGAGTTCACTAAACTGTGCTTCATATGTATAACGTTATGTTTGCGCAGTAAACACATGAAAACCATATTATCCTTCAGATAGCAAAATAACCTTTGATAACCACAGAACAAATGTCATTGCCAAGTTCGATAACGTATGAAGATTGAGATCACTTGAACTTTAAAATGTGCCCACCGGGGACCCATGTCGTATCCAACAACAATGCAAAAATGTTGCAAAAAGTAAAACCCTGCTAATTGGTAGTAATTAATCGCTCTACAAAAGAAGGTTCATATTTAAAGAAAAAATTGATCCCCAACATCAGTCACATTCTGCTGTTTTTGTTAAATTCATCATTACACAGGCCATTTTTTTCATCCCTCTATCATTTTTCTTCTTCTAAATCCTGATCGTCATCCCCAGCTAGAAGGTGATTCAGTGTGACCTTAGGTCTCTTTGTTTCACGCCCGTTCTCCTCGTCTTCTTTATGAACTTGCTCCTTTTCACGCTTAGCATCAACTTCACTATTTAAGTCTCCTCCATCTCGTTCTTCTGCAATATCATCCTCCTCTTTGCTGCTCTTTGCTTCTTTAGATTTCAAAAAATCACTTTCACATTCAACAAGAAGAGAACGTGTTTCCTCATTGTTTGCAAGATCAAGAGGAGTTTTCCCGCTCTTGTTCTTACAGCTCAAACTTGAACCTTTCCTTATCAATAATTTGGCGAGTTCTAAATGCGACCCTTGAGCAGCATAGTGGAGAGGAGTAAATCCTTTTCTGTTGGTTGCTTTAACTGAAACCCCCGACATAAGAAGGACGCGAACCACTTCCAAATGACCCTTTTGGGCAGCAAAATGAATCGCACTCATGTCGTCCATAGCAGCTGCGCCAGTGTCAGCCTTGTTCTTGCAAAGATAAGAAACCACCTCCAATTGCCCTGCCCATGCAGCTAAATGGAGGCTTGAGTTCAAATAATTTAGAGTCAAGGAATATTAAAAATAAACAACAGCAACAACTTACACCTACAACTTGAATTAACAATAAGAAACATCTATTCGCCCAACTATAAAAGCTCCATATCCTAATTGCTTTTCTTGATCGATCAGTAAAAGTTTTCTTTCACACAATTGATGGCCTACAGAGTGACGAGCAAAGTTTGCAGCCAAGCTTCAAATACGCCAGAGAGTTCATAAGTTTTACTTAACGTAATGCGGAAGAGATTTAGTTTTCATAATTGATGGCCTACACAATGACGAGCAAAACTTGCAGGCAAGCTTCACATGAGCCAAAGAATCGATAACTTCTACTTAAACATCATGCTACAAACCTTACTATCAAGTTTGAAAAAAAAGCCCATCTAGATGATAACACTTTAGCTTCATAGGTTGAACCCCATAAATAACAACTTAAGGTTGATGCATATGAAGCAGCATAAGTAATCAACAACACACATAGATAATAAACCTTCAGTGCATTCCACTGAACCATCCTACACCACACTACTACTGATAAAATTTCAATTCATTGAGAACAAAATAGAAAACAGATTTGTAGAGGTCAACCACCTCATCACTTGTTTATGTCTCACCATTGAAATAACCTGCTATACTTCCCTCTCACTCAGTCAATACCAACCATGCAACAGCAGATAGAATTAGAATCCCTTCTAATTGTTACTACTGGTCTCCAAATTTTATTAAAAGCAGAGGCATAACAGGTAGGAAACTGACTAAGGAACAATGTAAAACATGGACAATTTCAATTACAATTAAACTCCAAGCAAAAAACGTCACAGAAAACACGAACAATCTTAAATCTATAACAGAAAAACTGGGATGCATGAAGGAAACAGTAAAGCGATTAAGAAACTGGAATATGCACAGAAACTGAAGTAGAAACTGCAGTGAAAAGAGGGGGGTGGGGATACGGAGTGCGGGAGTGCTTGTCCCTGGAATTGACAGCCAAAGGGTCGGAGAGGCAGATGGATTGGACCATGCTGAGATCGCCATTTCTTGCCGCCGAGTGAATGTCTTCCCCTGGAGGACTACCCCCTTTTCGCTTCTTCTCCATCTCCGCTCGCTCGGTCGGGCCACCGTCTTCTCTTTCAGACCTAGCTGAAATGCCACCGGCACCAGTATCATCGCAAGCAATGCCCTCTTCTACAAAAGTTGTAGTAGTGGGCCTTTCGTCTGAAAAAGAAAAGTTGTAGTGGGCCTAGGCACCAGACTGTCTTTAGGATTTCGAAGGCTGTGATTCGTTATTCAGAGGTAAAAGCCAACTTGCAGATGGCTGTGCCATCAGAAATGATACTCATATCGCTGTTTCTTTAGAAGTGGTCATTGGTGTGCAATGAACTTCTGTTTGGTGAAGTAAGGTGACTAGCCATTTTCTTTCTCCATTTGAGCAATGAGAAGCAAGATGCTTTTTTGGTGAGACTAGCAGCTACTTACAACTTCGATTTTCAATGAGTGAAAAGAAACTTCCATTTCAAATAAAATGCAGCTATTTTCACCGAAAATAAATTTTAAGTGTAGCTACTTGATCATTTCATCTGATTATATTGCAGGCAAATTTACAGCATTACCAGTATCTTTTTGACCTTGATCAAAACAATATGCTTAGATTTTCTATCAAAAAGAAAAATGCTACAAACGATACAGTCACGAAAGTTCGTGTGCTTTACAGAAAGTAGTAGTTTTAGCCACCTCACAAGTGGGTGATCATGCTGATACAAACTGTTCTCACTTGAAAAAGGCAAAATTCACAAGCTTCCCTTCCAATGGAACACAAGTTACAAAGATTTCTCTATCTACCCGGTGAGCTTGATTCTTCCTTATTGCAATTCAGATGGGGATTTGATGCGGAGTTACTCGTACTAGTCGGAGGCACTAGTGTTTCAGGAGTCACAAGTGGAACCATAGGCTCCATATCTGGTAAGCTGGAAGTGACAGAAAACTTAACCCATTTCTTCCTCTCAATGTATTTAAGAGTTGGGTATAAAACCAGGCCAATCACCATGGCCCCCAAACTTACAAGCGCGATTTTGAGTGAGGAAAATGCTAACACAAAACCAATCAGTATTGTCGGAGGGACGCAGATAAAAATGGCGCCAATGGTCCCAACAGGTATTTTGTAAGGCCTGGAGACTGCCGGATACTTCATCCTAAGTCTAATGAACGCCAAAAACTCTAAAATCATGCCGAAACAATATAAGAAGTTTTCTGCAGCCACAATCTCGTCAAAGCTTAGCCAGGACAGCAGAGCCACACCAGAGGCAGAGAACAGAATGCCCACCCAAGGAGTTCCATATCGGGACCTTTTGCTAAAGAATGCCGGAAGCATTCCCATTTCTGCCATTCCCAGAAGCTGAAACGAGTCACTGCTCATTTCTGCTACAAACATCCCCATATTGGACATAGCAGCCGCTGCTTGAATCCAGTACCGTAACCAAACTCCCCCAATCATTTTTGCAATATCTGAGAAATACCCATCTTCCCACTTGTCTTTGTCAAATGGAATTGCACCTGTGCCGCTTATCAGAGGGACCAAGTATCCAGAAACAACTAAGATTACTGCATATAGTAGTGACTTGGGCAGAGTCTTGTTTGGTTCCTTCACCTCTCCAGCAAGAGTACTAATTGAGTCCCAGTAGTTCAGATTCCAAAAGAGTGTGTTCAAGTACAAATTCCAATCCACATGAGGAAAATCAACTACTAACCATCTTGAAGGTTCCAATTTAGGGATGGATATGAAGCCCATAACCACAAAAGGAAGGAGAGAGAAGATTCCTAGGAAGATTGCAGCTCGTCCCACTATGACCATTCCCCTGTAGTTTAAATAAGTTAGAGCAATAGTTATTGCCAGTGCAGAAAGAGTTCTCGGATAGCCTCCTTCCAAAGCAGGGATAGCTGATTTCAAATAGTCTAGAAATAGAACAGGGTACAGAGCATTGTCTATTACTCCACTGAGCCATTTCATCCAACCTTGCTGGAAACCCCAAAAAGAGCCAAATGCAGTAGATACCCAAATAACATAACCTCCATTTTCGGGGAACATTGTGGTCATCTCAGATGTAATTAAGGCTTCTGGGATGCTCCATATGAAGGGGAAGATGACAAAGCCGATGATGGCGAGAAGTGGACCGGCAGCATTGACACTGTCTTCAATACCAAAGGGACCGCCAGAGACTTCGTAAAAGATGAGAAAAATGAGGGGGATGAGGGAGACCTTGCGGAAATTTTCTACTCTCGGCAATCCATCTTCAAGTCCCTGATTATCCAAGTTTCTGCTATCTTCCATTGGAGGGGATGATTGCCCATTTACTACAGTCATGGCATTCTGCAGATGTAACACGTAAACATGAGAACTCCATGTCATGAAAATAACAATACCTCAGTGTCTGCAGTCAAACGAAAGGTGACACGTAAAAAAATAGCACATCTATGAAATTAAAAGAAAAGATAAAACTCGAGATGAGGCTGAGACTCTGACCAAAAGATTACCATTTGCAACAACAAGTAGGGGATAAGAAACTCTCCAATAAGCTGGAAGTTCAGCAAATCAAAGAAATACCTTTTAGTTAAAATTTTACATGCTAAGTATTGACAGCTGTGATTCCCAATCAATTTCGGGCTCCTACTAATTATATGTCAATCAATAAAGGATTCTTTACTTTCTTAAACAGATCCCATCGAATCCATCATTGTAAAATCTTTTATATGTACCTCTCTCTCTATCTCTTTTTTTTATTATGCAATTTGCTGGGATCTACTACAATAGACAGTCAAGGATTCAGCAATCATACGTCCTTGCCCCCCTTAGACCCCGAGGGGTGCCGTGAAGATTAGGAGTATGAGCAGTACGAGCTGAAAGGCTCCCATGTTGTTTGAAGGGCCGAGAGCATAAATGCCATACCTGACCTGAAATTGCCTATGTCTTCAGATTCAGGCTGCTACCCATTTTGCTATCAAATCAGTTTTTCATGAGCGTACCAAGCACACAGACTGATGGAAGTGGATATATAGGTACCCTTCTCAAAGTAACGCAACGTACTGGGTTTTCTAATTGAGATCTTAACTCTAAAAGTCCATAAAGTTGAAAGGGGTTCCTGTACTTAATAAGTTTGTAGTGAATCGAATGCACATCTTTTGTATCTCAAACAGTCCAAATTTCCAACTTCAGCAAGCATATAGAAGAAATTCAGTTTCTAACAGGGTAGGAAGACGAGTCAGATTTAAGAAACTGTGAGTCATTGTTCGTTGAAGCTCGGATACTCCACCCAGAAGTAATTGAATGCTTATATCATCCGGGCGTGTATTTCTGAGGGAAGAAAAATGCTGCTAAAATGCCAATGGTCAATGCATTGCAGGCATCGATGCCGAGTGGCAACCCATAAGTCAAAAGTATATTCACTTTTTGCATAAACTCAAGTGAAGGCTGTTCTCAGTTCCTAAAGAAGAAACACAAAGTTTCCTAAAGAAGAAACACAAAGTTTACCGGAGGTCAGAATTACCTGACTTTGAGAAGCACTAGAGTTGGGCAAGGGACGAGAGGGGGAAGCAGCCAGTGAAATTTGGATAGCGCCTCTGACCTGCTCTTGGTCTGAGGACCCGCGTTCACCCATGTTCATCCCACCTCACCCCAGCTCTGCTGCGATTGGGCGATTGAGTAGAAAGAGCGTTCTGCAGATTCTCACCCAATCCGCGCCGCCCCTAAAGTCTCTCTGACCTCAAACGCTTAAACCGGCGGTAATTTTATGATTATCAGCAGCTGATTAGAGAGTGACACACTTATTTGGTGGGAGTTTGGGCCTTCCAACCGGAGCGGAGATACCCAGTCTGGGCGGCGGACGGTAGGACTCAAGGTAGATGGCGACAAGGAAAAAGGGATGGAAATTAATTGAGACAATCAATAGCCTTGCCACAACTTTGCAGCATGTGGAATTTGATCACAATCTGCTATTATTGAGTGATCTGATTTTCAATTTGACTCCAAGGTAGGTGGCGACAAGGTAAAAGGGATGGAAATTAATTGAGACAATCAATAGCCTTACCATCAACTTTGCTGCATGTTGAATTTGATCACAATCTGCTATTATTGAGTGATCTGATTTTCAATTTGACTACAAGGTAGGTGGCGACAAGGTAAAAGGGATGGAAATTAATTGAGACAATCAATAGCCTTACCATCAACTTTGCTGCATGTGGAATTTGATCACAATCTGCTATTATTGAGTGATCTGATTTTCAATTTGACTACAAGGTAGGTGGCGACAAGGTAAAAGGGATGGAAATTAATTGAGACAATCAATAGCCTTACCATCAACTTTGCTGCATGTTGAATTTGATCACAATCTGCTATTATTGAGTGATCTGATTTTCAATTTGATCGTGCCATAAAGTCTAGGTATAAAGAATTGCGTATTAGAAATTAAAAAACGTGCGTGTAACTTGCTCATGTTTTGTCTTGAATAGGTGTAAGTTCTGAATCTTTGGCAGCCATGAGGCCCGGGAGTGTTGGGACTTTCCTTCCGTCGGGGGCGTTGGGGGGGCATTTGTGCTACTCAGAATCTCAGATTCATTGATAGTCTCCCGACATCGATTTGGAAGGATGAGCTCCCCTGCTTATACAATTCTCTATAAACAACTTGTTTTCCTCTCATGCAGCACCACATGTGTCCTTTGCTGCACTCACATACATAATTCCGATGCTTAATATTGGACACCAGAACTTACACAGTGATTCATCTCAAACAAAAAAGAACTTACCCAGTGACGCAGTCGGAAATTTAACACAGATTATCCAACAGAAATTTGGAAAGAACAGCTTTGTATTGATTCAATCCAACAAGTACAATATAACTGATCTTCGATTTTACAAGATTTCTCAAAAAAATCAAAAGAGATAAAAGAGAAGAAAGACCTGTGAATCCACACAAGCCACAGCTAGGGTTCCTAGCTAGAGGAGAGGATCTCACTGAATCCACAGTGAGGAGAAGGCCAAATCCATGGCTTCTTCAGAGCAGCAGCTCAAATTTACAAAATGAAAACCAACCCCAAAAAGCTTCGTAATTGAGTCACTGTTGTGGGTACTGACCAATCACGAATAGCAGCAATCTTTTCTGAATCAACATGTATACCTTCAGCACTGATAACATACCCTAGGAAGAGTATTTTTGTGGTCATAAATGAGCATTTTTGGAGGTTGAGGAATAATGCAGTTTGTTTTAAAACTTCCAGGACAGTTCGAAGATGAATAAGATGGTCTTCTCGGGACTTGCTATATATCAAGATATCATCAAAATAAACTACTACATAGTGTCCCAAAAATGGTTTCAATACCTGTGTCATAAGCCTCATAAAAGTACTAGGGGCATTCGACAATCCAAAAGGCATGACCAACCATTCATACAAACCTTCTTTAGTTTTAAATGCTGTTTTCCACTCATCTCCTGGTCTGATTCGAATTTGATGATATCCACTCTTTAAATCCAGTTTAGAGAATACTTTTGATCCCACCAAGTTGTCTAACATATCATCTAGTCGAGGAATTGGGAACCTATATTTGATAATAATTTTGTTGACAGCCCTACTGTCAATACACATACGCCAGGTGCCATCTTTCTTTGGTACCAACAATGAAGGAACAGCACAAGGACTGAGAGAGTCTCGGATCAAACCCTTAGACAACAATTCTTCCACTTGTTCTTGTAAAATCTGATGTTCTTTAGGACTGAGTCTGTAATGAGGTAAGTTGGGTATTGTAGATCCAGGTATAAAATCGATTGCATGCTGGATATCTCTCATTGGAGGAAGAGAATCAAAATTCTCAGGTAATAAAGATTGAAACTCTTGTAAGAGCTGCTGTATCTCTGGATGAAGCTGAGAAGTTTGTAGACTGGTTGTGGAAGGAGTTAATAAAGTGATAAAAGCTATCACTGCTGCAGCTTGTTTAATATCTTTTCCAATATTCTGTACAAGGAAAAGAGGCTTATGTTTCGGACTATTTGTTGCAGAATTCTGAAGAGAGTGTTGAGCTGTCTGATAGTCAAGTCGACTGACAGATTTGGATGATCGACTTGACAGATTTGGATGATTCTGCACTGTTACTTCCAGATTTAGAAACACCAATGGAGAAGTGAGATTTTGGCTGCAACGTAATTTTGGTTCCTTCAAAATAGAAAGTATAAGTGTTCAGTCGTCCATTATGTATAGCTTCCACATCATATAACCATGGTCTTCCAAGAAGGACCTGACTGGCAGTCATCTCAATTACATCACATTCAAGCTGGGTTTTATAATATTTGCCAATAGAGAAGGGAAATATACACGATAGAGTGACAAGTAGTGGACCAGTAGCATTAATCCATCCAAGAGTATAAGGTGTGGATTTTTTTTATACTGATAACTACAATTTTGCCACCATACTTTTTGAAACAATATTTTCACAGCTTCCTCCATCAATAATAACTGAACAAACTCTTTGATTCACAGTTCCCTGAATTCGAAAAATATTGTGTCTCTGATTCTCATAGGATGTAATAGCAGAACAAAGAATTTTCTCAATTACCAAAGTCTGAGGAGGTCCTTCATCCCAATTCAATCCTTCATCTCCAACTTCTTCTATTTCTGTCTCAAATTCATCATTTTCATTTTCAACAGATTCATCAGCTGGAATAGCCACTGCAGCTGTAGATTTACGAGGTTGATCTCTTAATGGACAAGTATTGGATACATGACCAGGTTGTTGACACCTGTAACAAATTTTAGGAGTTGGAAAGGCAAAAGGATTGTGCTTGGGATTATTAACACCAAATGTAGTTCTGAAATTGGAATTGAGAGGAGGTTTCACAGTTGAAAGTGGAGGTTGAATTCTTTCCTTGGATACTGATGAAGATGTGGTATTGGACTCAAAAGATTTGGGTCGCGGGGCTTGAGAAGATTCAACATGGTTTCTGATAAAATATGGTGTTCTGCTAGCCTGTAAAGATAATGTCTCATGCTTCAAAGCAGCTTGAACAGCTTCATTAAAAGTCCGAAGTGTTTGATTAGCTAATCTCAGCTGTAACTCCATCCTCAATCCTCTAGTAAATCGAGCAATCTTGAACTGCTCATTTTCTTGTAAATTGGTTCTAGCCACTAGCCTTTGGAATTCATCCAGATATTCTGAAACAGAACAGTTATTTTGTCTGCAATCTTGTAGCTGTCGGAATAAGGATTGTTCAAAGTCAGTAGGTAAAAATCGAGACCTGATCATATTTTTCATGCGGGGCCATGATCTAATTGGATGTTTGCCTAACTGAGTTCTTTGAAACTGAACCTGACTCCACCAAGCAGCTGCTCCATGCTTCAATTTACATGTAATTATCTTCACTTTATATTCATCTGGAACCTCCGTACAATCAAAATAATTTTCAACTTCGAAAAGCCAATCCAATAGTTCTTCCACATTCATCTGTCCGTTAAATGTAGACAACTCTAATTTTGGTCTGAATTTGAAAGTATCTGACACCATACCTCTAGTATGAGCAGGGATTAAAATCTCCTCTTCTTCATCACTCGAATATACTTCCTCGGATCTGGCCACAGGAGTAGATTGAACACCTTGCGATCTGTTTTCTGCAGTTCGATATTCATTATAGAGCCTGGCTGTAGTTTGCCTTCGAGTTATATTTGCAGGATTTTGAGAACCAACTTCAGGATTATGATCCGGAACTTGTAGAGGTAGGCGGTTGCCTAAATTACGAATCTCCAGAAGTAATTGTTGCATCATCTGCAACATTTGTTGTTGAACACTGTAAGAAATCCAACAGAGCACTTGACGCAGTCGGAAATTTAACAGAGATTATCCAACAGAAATTTGGAAAGAACAGCTTTGTATTGATTCAATCCAACAAGTACAAAATAACTGATCTTCGATTTTACAAGATTTCTCAAAAAAATCAAAAGAGATAAAAGAGAAGAAAGACCTGTGAATCCACACAAGCCACAGCTAGGGTTCCTAGCTAGAGGAGAGGATCTCACTGAATCCACAGTGAGGAGAAGGCCAAATCCATGGCTTCTTCAGAGCCGCAGCTCAAATTTACAAAATGAAAAAAAAAACCCCTCCTTCAGCATAAAACTCTCTCCTATTTATAGCATTCTGAATGCTATGAAATTCAAAATTCAAAGTCCTCCTTTTGGTAGGAAATCCGATCGTTTTCTGTTGTAACTAACTGAAATGGTGAAATGGTGTAAAGTTACTCAAATGCCCCTGCCGTCGTATATATGTTAAAATTCTATCTGCATCACCCAGGGATTTATAGAGTGTGTAAAGCCACACAATATAGGCATTAGTTTGGTGAAAAAAGATAAAGAGTTAAATGTTGAAGCTTCGACATAGTGACCTTCTTTAGTGGGACTTGACATCAACATTCAGCGCCATGTTGTGAACAATTAAAAATTGCTTCCGTTTCATTTAGATTGCATTTGCATACAGCTCCTGCGACAAATCCACGAATGTTTTGTTAAGAAGGATGGCAAATCCACATGTTTATTGCAATTTATGGCCCACTATTTCCCATCTCAAACTTTGCCATCCAACTTTCCAATAGTTCCGCTCACTCCTTACATAGAAAACATCATTACACGACACTCATGTAACGTGGCAAAATGGGAAACTTGCACGATAATGACATGTAGTAGTTTATTAGAAGCATATTCAAGTTGGGAACTATTCAAGTTTACAAGTTAGGCGCCAACACGAGGGGGTTTACTGTTCGGCTTTTCACTCCTCGCGCGTGAGGCCCATAATTGTTTGGGCTTCCCTCTCATGTGGAGATGTCCATTAGTTAAGTGTAAATTTTTAAAGCAAAGAATGACTTCCATATAAAAAACTAATTCTCTTTAAAAAAAATTCTTTTGAGAAAGAATATGAGAGGAAAATACTACACTTTTGAGGAGCTCTAAAGATTAAGAAATGTATTTTTTTGGAAGAAGAATGAGAAGAAATGAAGAGACTTTTAAACTCAAAGACATCCTCTTCTGAAAAAAAAAGGACAAATCATATGTGGTCTATAGTAATTATTCTATCTCTATTATTTGTGTATTATACTTAAAGGATAATATTTTTTCATAGTTTATAAGAGGGTCACCATCTTTGAATATTCTTGTAATCTCTACTGAATAGTGTGTCCAAAATTGATAGTAATAGATTTGTTCTTTAAACCTCGTGAACGTAATCGTTCTCTTGACGATGAACCACGTTAAATTTGTGTTTTTCAATTATTTAATAAAATACTTATTTGTTAGTCTTGCTTTGCGTGTATGATAACTTGTACATCCTACATCAAGGAAGTGTAAAAAATTCACTTATTTATTAATCTTATTTTGTGTGTACGATAACTTATACATCCTACAACAAGGAGGTGCAAAAAATTCACTTATATTATTATTGATGTAGAAAAGTGTACATATAATTATATTTTTTTTATTAACTGAAAAGAGGAGAAAATATATAATTTTTCCAACATTTACTTTGAAGTGAGGGATTCCTTAAAAAATACCCAGTGTCATGGTCCATGGAGTTCGCTTTGGTTTTGGGGCACACCTACCCTTTGTCAGATTATGTTGTTTGATTGCTTCAATAGTTAAGAGTTAAGACACTCCACGATATTTGCACCTAATGGGATAAAATTGCCAGACATTTGGCAATTAGTTTGCATTGCGATGTAGATGAAGAAGAAGAGGTGCCTTCTTTTGTTGGTATAGTTTCAGATGAAGAATAGGTGATTTCTTTTAATAGTATTGTTTTCCATTTCCAGGCCCTCCTGATTTTTTACCCTTCTAGTGTTGGGGCTTGCTGTTACTGATTCTTATTGCACCTGCAAAGATCAAACGATTCTATCCATTGTAAGCGCTGTTCGCCTTTCTCTTCAATATATTCCGAAAGAAAAGAAAAGAAAAGAAAAGAAAAAAGAGTCCCATTATATACTGATATGGGACAATATCAGTATATGAAGCTGATTGAGCACAAACATGGGCCAAAATATGAGATGGATCGACCAGATTAGGCGCTAATATAGATTCTTTCCAATAGAAAGATATTTGGGAATATAATATTCACTTACACGTGAAGCACCATCTCTTGCAAGAATGCCTTCCAAATCGCCCATGATTCTAGCTAACCAAACTTCTAGATTCCTTTGGACTTCCCTAAAACTGTTTCGGATGGAATCCAAGGATCGCCTTGTGCTCACTTTGGGTAGGCCACTGAGCTCATCTCCCCAACGGCCTTTGTTTGTTTCCGATTGCAATGCCATCAGCTTCTGGTTGGTCTCCACTGCCCTCTGTTGTAGACGAAATGTTTCAAGCAAGAACTCAGTCTGTCGTTGTGTTCTAAACTCTGGGTTCAGGCTCGGCTCACATGGGTCGCTTGCTTGCTAGGAAAGATACATAAGGTTAACATTATTTTAGCTACACCAGTGTAAAACATCAGAGAGCAATATGATAATACCATCATTAAATGTTAATAGAGATATAATCCACAGCAAAGGCAGATCAAAGCCAATGATCTCAAACCCACATAACAATTTCAATAACATCTGGCGTGGCGTAGTTATTTCTGCATGTACCCATCCTCATGAATTACCACTCTGAATCTAGGCACATTCAGCTCCGTTACACATCATACCAAAGAAACTAGGCAAGTGAAATAAATAATAACACATAGGTGTTGCATAGACATACCAAATAACAGAAGAAATGGACGAAAGAACAGATACCAGGCAAAAAGAGGATTTATATAATGACATCTTATTAAGAGAAAAGAAGTGTCAAGATAAGTGTCCCTATAGCAGAACTCAGCTCTGGTATCAGAGTGGCCAACAGAAATTTGTATGCATGGATAGAAAACCATCACATCCACCCCTTCGGTGCTTTATCCCATAGTTTCAGATTATATAGAAATTATAAGTAAAATACCTCTAACTTAGTTAAACCGTCCAAAACAATCATCCCTCAACGGGTATAGCAGAGCATATGAATAGGATATAAAGTAACGCAGAAGACTGATGGAAGGAAGTATGCCATACAAAGAGAAGTTCTCCACAACAAAAGAAAACAAAAAACAAAAGTGGATCTTCATTAAATGAAGTTTACCATTCTCCGGCATAAATCATCAATTCTGCTGGTAAGAGTTTGGTATCTTTTAGCTTGTTTCCTCAGTATTGGTGGAACCTTTGAAATTTCCTCGCCACCAACTTTTTCTATTGTAATTAATTCTTGCTCCACGAACTTAAGTTTTAAGGAAATGCCCTTCGATTCTCCATCAATCTTCCAAGGAGATTCTCTTCTGAGCCAAAACAATTCACACATTATAATTAAAAATTAAAATCAATCATATTTGTAGAACACTTAGATCATGGAACCGGATTGTCTACCTAGGCACGTAATGCTTCATCTGATAGACAGGCTCATGGGAGGTATCATATTGTACATCCTGTAAACAGGCGAAAAAAGAAATCAGAAAGTATTATTCTGTGGTGAACTGTGTCAGCAAAGGTGACCAGCAGACCAATTGATAGGAAGCTTTTAAAATACTTTAGAGATTTATTCTGAACAAATATGCATCCGTCCAAATTCAAGAAAACATTGCGAGTTCAGAATAAACACTAAAGACAAATTAGGCATGACAAAGTCCTTAAACTACCACAAGAAACAAAATCAGGGTGAACAGCCTTAGCAAAGGCGAAACGAAGAGAAAAATTTTATCAGATAGAAGTCAGAATGCCGAGATGGATTTCTGAGTTCCTTGTTTTCTCTTTTTGGTAGGATAATTCTGAGCTTCATGTTGATAAGTTTGTTCAGATAACAAAGAAGCAAACCGCACAAATCCTCAAATGGCACAGAAACTTCATCGAGCAAAATAGTTGATTCAAGGCTTGATAATTTGCCGCAAATCAAAACATACTACTGGTCCAAATAAAAACTAAAGGCAACAATTACAGAAAGACAGATAAAGCTAGATCAGTCCAACCATATCTCATGTAAAAGTCGTATAGAGGAGAAAGAACTTTCCATTGAATTATAAAAGTACCTGCCATCCAGCCGATCTTTCAGTCCAAATCTTGGAACGGGAAGAAGCAGAGAAATTTTCCCGGCTAAGAAGTGCACTCTGGTAACACTGAAAGCTGCCCATTTGATCGGCCTCAGCACTTCTCCCTGAGAAACAAACATCTGGCACCGGATCAACTAGCCCTTCCGACACCCTTATCTTCCCCATCCTCCCAAATCCAGAACAACCATAACCATCTCCATACATATCCCCAAGCTCCTCCACGTTCCCAGAGAACCCAACGCCCCTGTTCTGCGATATACAGACCTCCGTCTCCATTAACTCTTCCTCTCTCTCCCCTAACTCCTCCCTCATGTCCTTCCTCCTTGACATGAAGTTGATCACCTCCTCGCGCTCTTCCACGTCCCTCTGAAGCTTGTCCACAAGAGCTCTCAGCTCTGCTTCCGACTTTTCCAGCTCCGTCACTCTGGCCTGCAAGCGAAGGACCTCCTCTTCCGAAGCGTCGATTTGCTGGAGGAGTCGCTTCTCCTCCAGCTGCCAGGCGTTCCTGTGGCTGGCGAAGATCTCGACGACCCTGGCGTTGGCCTTGGAGTC
The DNA here is from genome assembly GCA_039654745.1 of Houttuynia cordata. Lineage (NCBI taxonomy): Eukaryota > Viridiplantae > Streptophyta > Magnoliopsida > Piperales > Saururaceae > Houttuynia > Houttuynia cordata. The sequence continues at coordinate 63,853,021 of CM077505.1, read as the reverse complement.
CTCCTTCCGGCGGGACTTCATGAGGCGGAGCTGGTCGTCGGCGTGAAGGAGCTTGATGGAGAGGCTCCGGTTGCGGGACTGGAGGGAGGAGAGGTGAGAGAGGTACGACTCAGGTAGAAGCCCAAGAAAAACCGCAAAGCTGATACCCAAATACGAACTAAGGGTTGAGCTGTTGGGAATGGGAGGCTGAGAAACCATGGGCCGAAGCTCTTCCGCCATGGCCATGGAGAAAGGAGCCAAATTGCCAAGGCCCCAGAGACTGGTTTGCTATTTTGAGAGCCGTCGAAGCTGAACAATCGTTATTACCTTTCAGCTACTACTGCTACTTGCAGGACTATCATGAACGTGAATGCACAAAAGTCCCTACTCCAACTTGAAATCACGACACTACCATTCGCTTCTCAATTTTTTGTAGGCACCATTTTGGTTCTCATTAATAAAGCCTGATCAGTGACTACATTAGAGATAATCCATACGTATCTGGCCTGGTATAAAGCATACTTGTCTTCCAATTGGCTTTGCATCCATATACGAGTATAACAAAATAATACTGATCATTTATATAGTATAGATTAGAATCATAATTATAATTAAATAGCACCTTTTCCAACTAGAAATTTTTTAACAAATTGGCCTTTCGCTAAAAAGTTGGACCATCTTATGATGACTTTTTTATTTGGCAGGAGAAATTGGACCCACTTGCTCTTGCCCTGGAGGAGTTGAGTCATGGATTTTCTTGTCCTTGAAATATGGACCAGCTAATAATGGTATAGCGTCCCAAAGTCGTCAAGTACGCAAATTTTGTCCTGAAGCTAAATTGGAGTGCCCCATATACGTGAGTGGGAGACTGGGAGTTGCCTTGAAAGGGCTTGGTTGGGGTTAGAGTTAGACAACAAGTTGCTAGGTAAAAATGTTTGAATTTTATTTAGTAACTAGTAGTCTCTAGTAGGCAAATACGCCAAGTTAGCTTTTGTGACTAGCAGTAAGAAAATGGTCACATAATGGGGACATACACGACGCAACGTTGCATGTGTTACGTGTTAGTAGTTACGATTATACGTAAGATAAAGGTAATGTACAAGGACGTAACTGTTCGAGTCACATGCTGGGCAGGTCCCCTGTGGTCCACCACCGAACTCGGGTTGTCTAATTCATGGGTCCCACTATGGTTCAAACGAACATGTCGGTGAAAAAGAGGAGAGATACGATGAAGTAGAGAGCCTTTTGGTTAAAAGATACTCCGCTCGATAGGGACTAGGAACCATGGAATGTCGTATCGGATATCGGTAAAATATCGGTCGGCCTAAGAGACGAAATATCGGAGATATATCGGAGATATTGCGTAAAAAAATATCGGTTGTCAAAAACTAGTTTTTATCATATATTTTCAAAATCTAACTTCTAAAATGAGTTATACTAATTTAAACAAAGAATAGATTTCAAAATATGCATAAAAGGATAGAAAACAAACATGAAAGTTTTTTTTTCCCAAAAAAAAAAAAAAAAAAATTTTTCAGGCCGATATATCGGTCCGAAACCGATATATCGGCGAGCTGGCATTCCATGCTAGGAACTGATGCGATGGACTTTGGTGTTTTAACCACTGTATGAAGACTCTCTGGTTTTTTGGTCTCAGAAAGGAGACCATCATGAAGAAAATTATCCTTAAGGCAAGGTCATGATTTACCTTGTTTTGGGGTACAAAAGAAAGCTTTATTTACAGTAGGTGCATAATTTTCTTACGTTGGCAGCTTTCCAACCAAACTTGAAAAAAAGACGGACAGGACAACTTTTTAAAACAACTTTCAGAACCTTGACGTAGAGAGGTCAGAAACGCTCGATCCCCCCCAAAGCACAAGATGATGATGCATAAATCGCCTGGAAGAAAGAAAGATGGATGGATGGATCTTTTGCAGAAAAATACGATGACCCCGCATTCTGTCACACTACTTGGCCTGCGTCTACTAGACTACTTACTAGCTTCCAATGGCAGGTGAACTCTGAATCCGATACATCTTGGTTTAATAAAAGATAGAAAGGGCAACAGAAGGCTGAGTTGAATAATGATGACTAGTTTGAACAGGAGCCATGCACTTTCGCCAATCCCCAGTGAAGAAAATTACAGCGTCGACACTGACTCTGCTCCCCCTCGTCTTAACTCTTTTGAATCCGACACACCCATCCGCACTTAATAAATGCCGTCGTATCCTAAGATTTTGGCTCTAAGATAATCCAAGAACAGCTACAGGTGCACGGATACTGATACTCCTTCCACACTTTATTTGGCCATATCAAGTTTCATGCTTTTTAAAGTACATGTCACGTGTCCATGTAAAATTATCTCGTTGTTTGATTTATTTACTTCAAGTTCTATGTTAGGTAGTGGGCATGGAATGTCGTATCGGATATCGGTAAAATATCGGTCGGCCTAAGAGACGAAATATCGGAGATATATCGGAGATATTGCGTAAAAAAATATCGGTCGTAAAAAACTAGTTTTTATCATATATTTTCAAAATCTAACTTCTAAAATGAGTTATACTAATTTAAACAAAGAATAGATTTCAAAATATGCATAAAAGGATAGAAAACAAACATGAAAGTTTTTTTTCCCAAAAAAAAAAAAAAAAAAATTTTTTCAAAATTTTTTTTTTTAAAAAAAATAAATTTTTTTTTCAAAAAAGGCCGAACCGATATATCGGCGATATTTGGAAAAATGTAAAAAACGATACTTAATGGTATCGGAGTATCGGTTTGTGTCCGATACCGATATATCGGCGATATATCGGCGAGCTGGCATTCCATGGTAGTGGGTAAGTGACCTTAAATACTAAGTAGAATGTGGTCTTCTATTCCGTGTAAAACTTGGTGTCACTTATGATTTGACAATTCTTTTCTGATATGTCTAAGTGTTTAGTATTAATTGTCTTATTTAGATAGTAATAACTTTTTTTTTATAATCCGACAATTCTTTTCTTGTATGTCAAAGTGTCTAGGATTAATTGTCTTATTTGGATAGTATGCATATTCATAAGATAACACTTGTACAAATAGTTTCGTGTAGTAGAAAACACCTTAAGATAGAAAAATTACCTAATTCCATAACCATTAAAGTTCTACAATCATTGACTTAGGGAGTGAGTAGTTAAAGTTAGAAAGGAGTCCTTAATCACATAAGAGAGTAATTGCACTGCTCTCGATCTCAGCGCTTTAGAGCATTTCTCAATTTTTACATTTTCTCAAAGGTGCCTCTTGGCTGTTATATATGCTTCCTAGTTCGGTGGTGATTTAAGAGGATGGTTTACATGAGACCAATCTTTTAGGCCATTAGATTTCAATTTAATAGTAAATATCAAATCAATGGGTAAGTAAGTGTGTCACATCAGAAATAGGTGAGTTTTATGTAGCTGTTTGTAATCGTTAGATCAAGATCTAAAAACTATGAATGGAATTGGCCTCATATAAGTTATATGAGAGCGATCTCATTTAAATCTTTCCCTAATCTAATTGAAAAACGATATTCCTACGTCAGTTTTTCTACCGCATTGACATACACAAACACATGTATGGTGGTGAATAAAAAATTGCTGATGTAGCAAGTCAATGTAAATGATGATCTTGCTACATCAGTTTTCCATTCACTGTCATAGACGTGTCTTTGTAAATCAGCGCTATAGGAAAATTGATGTAGAGATATCATTGTCCTTTCTAATTGATGAAAAATTGTAGTAAAAAATGCATATAAATTTTTTTTATTCTTTATGGGGTGAGGGCATTGATCCACGGTGGGGGGACAACCATTTTTTTTATTCTTTATTTTTATAAAAAATGTTTGAGGGCCTCCTCATCCTAGCATTTTGTTCTATTTTCTTATATATACTGATATACACATAGTAACCTGATCCAGATCAATAAAAAAACATGATTTTTAGTCAAGAACCTGCCAAAATTAAATTTAGTCGCGGCGATTGAGAGGATTCATGACTTGAGTAGTCCATGTCTGTATGGTACAATTAAATGCAGGCGTACGTATTCCTCAATTAAATTGGTTGGGCAAGACGACCAATGTCCTAACCTCAAAACCAGAAACAACAAACTATGGGCCCCTAGTTCATTGGTTTTTTGATAGACAGTCAATCCCAGTTGAACTCCCGAGTGTGGAGGCCGTGGACTTCATAGACTTGCAAAAGACATCCGCTTCCATGGCCTAAATTTAGTGCCCAAACTCGAACACATGAGAGTCTCTCTGTCCACCGACACCGCATGGAGACATTGATCTCAAGTCGAGATGTGAATATGTATTTGATAATTCTGTTGTAAGCAAAAACTAGGAATCGGCCAACAAAAAGAGTAGGAAACAGAGTTTGTTGTTTGAAGCTAGATTGTAGAATCAGCTTTACTAACTTACCATGACAAGGGCTACTACTATATTTTTTTTAGGAAAACCATATTTGTACATCAGATTTCCTACACATTTTCATACACAGCTGATCTGTCGGTGAACTGATTTTTTTTAGGGCTATCACTGTCCTTTTTTTTATTTGTTTCGCTTCTGGATTGCCAGGTTCTGGTATGGTCCAGCGTTTTCTCTCTCCGGACTGTGGCCACACCGTGCAAATGCTGCCATCTTTCTTTTTGAGGTCGCCTTGCAGCAAATGCAACCACCTCGTTCACTTCACTGGAGTCCTATAATACTATATATGTTCGGACTTTGGGATATGGGTGGAGGTGGTACAAATTCAGGCACCACGCGATCAACTTTGATTCCAATAACTATTACCCCATGCTGCATGCATTGTTTAATAGGAATCTCATATCATTTGGGATAGAGGATCTTATGGACCCCATTTACAGTTAGACATCCGCATCTGACCCAATTGGACACGTGCTTTTTTATTTTATTATTTAGTTTACATATATATGGGAGACTAAAGTTAGCAGAATTCTTCTTGTAAATTATCTTTGTCTCTCAACATAGGCGTTCTTTTGGCATATAAACACTTCCGTGTTTATTTGATAATATCATTAGAGTAAATCGTTACACCTTACACATTTACGTCCTCCTGCAACTTCATAAGGCCATTTCCTGGTCTTTGTGATTTTAAGTCTCCTATGAAGTCCATGGGCTTTCTGATTACGGAGCAGTAAGGACGTGCACAGGTTCTTACTCTATGACATGTCTCGTGTCAGAAGAGTAAAAGAGCACCACTTGCATTTTGAGAATTGGGGCTTACAACTTTTATGTACAATGTCTTTAGTTCTTCCATGTACAAGAGAACAACATTCCACACGAGAAGCAGCAAAATCATCATATAAATTATTGATCAAGCAAAGACGTGTTTTACAGCGTTCAAGCTTTGACTACTAAGACGAAAAAGTAGTGTTTGATCTGTGGTTTAAGGATTCTCGTTTCTTTGATTTTTCCATCTCCAGCAAATACTTTTCCTCAGCCTCTGGTATTGCCAGCATAATAGCCTGCATCCTTGCATTCATCTCTTCAATTTTCCCCATGAGTCTATCGTTACAGGTAACACAATGATCACTATTGACCCAAACGTACCCCATGCTATTGCGATCACTGCCCAAAATGTGAAATAGCCTAAACTGAATTCCCCTGCAAGAGAAAAATAGGCATCCACACCCGTTTGGGGCGTATAAAAAAAAAGCAAAACATTACTTTCAGGTGTTTCAGCTGAAAGTGAAAAAAAAACATAAAATAAATAGTGAAAGTGAAACAATCCACTTGGATGTTTTGCTTTTTTTCACGCCCCAAACGGCCAAGATAAAACATTCAAATTCTACTTGAAGCAAATGAAAAGATTACCATCATTACCTGCTGGAAGAGAAAGCAGTGGCCACAACAGCACGATGACAGCAGTGAACCCCACACCCCATTTCACTATCCAAGTCTTTGCTCTCATCAGCTTCGCTTCGCTAAACTCTTCAGGCGGTACATCACTCTTGTCCTTCTCCACCGTAGTTAACTGCTTCGTGCTCTCCCAAATCCCAATCATAATTCTGCGGCCAAATAAAACTACATGTAGCATGCACAAGTCCTCCCGTCAGTATGGAGACAAGGTTGCTGACAAGCATGGGCGACCAGTTGTGTCGAGGTTGACTCTTCCATATTCTACAGCTGCTACCGATATCCATGTTATTATTCCCAATATGCAACCAACAACGCTCCAAAGTATGTCCCCAGTTGCATTGGCCATTCGCCACAGAAGCATGAAAGCTATTGGCAGGACTGCAGAGCCAATGAAGACTCTTGAAATCTGACTTGAAATTGAAGGAAAAATAATAAAATGAGGCGATTGATCAGCCAAATTGACGCAATCGATCGCTTCGATCCCGAAGCGATCGATCGTATCTACTGTGATTTCGTAATTTCAGATTTTTGTGTGTCGCAATCGATCGCCTGATAAAGCAATCGATCGCCATGATGGTTTGTCACGCCCCGAATTTCATAACCTCGTATACAGCGCGGAAGCACTAGCTCAATTAAGATTATGAGGCTGAAATCCGAGACGCGACCGAATACTCGATCACAATTCTACTCCATTCCAAAAGGTTTAAACAATATCCATTTTACAAAAATCTTAAATAATAACAAAACTTCGAGTTAACTACACTATTACAATAAATCAGTCTTAACCATCAAAATAACTCAGCACGCAGGCTGATTAGTTCCACAAACATAAAATTAAAAAATTATGAAGCAGATCTACTCCAGCGACTTCTGCCATCAAGCTCCACATCACATACCTGTTAATTCCTTTCCACTTTGATACCTGCATCGAGAGATGCATGAGTATTTCAAAAGAAATACCCAGTAGGATGCCAAAACCCTACTGATCAAGGATATAAATATAGAAGCAATGGACTCCAGTCGATACAAAATATGGAACAACATCAATTAGATCTGGAATAATAAATTCAACAATCAACGCACCAGAATATTAGCAACTCATGCTGAGAAATAAGCAACCAGACTGTGAACATCTCATTTGAAAGGATGTAGATCACAATTAAAATAAACTCCAAACATACAGAGTGTAGGAGTTGTCAATTTCTGCTCTCAGGTCAGTCCACTTCCCCTATGGACATATATACCAGAACATCCTAAAGGTTCTACAGAGGAACCTGGCCATGGGTCTAGGGATGCTGGCCCCATAGGTGCTTACGGGCACAATGGGCGGAGACTGCAGACCTTCTGTAATATCATACAGTCTAAAGCACACGCGTTACCGTCATCGGCTGAACTACAGAGGTTCAAAATATAATCTGAGACCACAGAGGATCGAGCAATGGCTCGTGAGCATACTATGATTTTCACTCGAAGAGTTTTCATCAATCACTCTTGTGGAATAAGCAGTTTACAGAGAACTGAATATAATCTGATAGCAACAGAGGCTGTATTAAAATCAAAGGAAAATTCTCAATATTCAAGAATGGACTCCCATAGAACACCATTGAGATTTCAATATCCCAAGGAGTTAACAATTCAATATAAAGAATCAATACTCTTCATGAGAATCTGACTCATTAAGGAGTAACTGAAACAACTCATCTTCCACGCTTGACCCAACTATAAGGGTATAATAGTAACTTTATTGATCTGATAATTTTCGCTGTGCAAGGCCCTAGATAAGAATTTCCAATTCTAACACTAAACTCAGATGACTCGAATGGTTATGATAATTAGGGTTTGAGAATACAACCCTAACCGGATTTCCTGAGACACTTCAATCGGTAAGGCAATTTAACATAGAGGCTCGACTCAATATGGCTTGACTCCACTCCACTACACAATTCCGGAAGATTAGACTCTCTGCCCCAATTACCACCCAAGTCCTTCTTATTTTTATTTAGGTCTTATCTCATCCATAACTTTATATAGTCATATGATATCAAGTATTATTAGGTATTCCCTGGTTCAGTGCCCTGATTATGCATAACAACACATTTTTGAGTCTCACTAGAATTTTTATAGTTCGAATCTTGCCCTCAAAATTTTACTGTAGATTACCCCAAGAGTCTACAATCTAACTCAATAGAAAACACATTTTTCCAATTTCCTAGAATTAGTTACAATTTTTACACTACAGACTGTGTGTGCAGGAAAAATATTGTCCGAGGCTAATTAACATTGATTAACTCCCATAATATGATACTTACATATTAATACTCACGTGTCCATGATATACTAACTATTACACAGTTCTCTAATGATATTAATATGATCATATCAGTAGGTAAAGTTTCTGTTTTTAATACATATAACCATCCGAAAGTTGATAATACAACAAATTATGATTAACTCACATAAACCCCAATTAAGACTACTAATATGGGACACAAAAATGGAATAGGATGCTGTCGACTTCAAAAAGACATGATCGCTTCACCAACCAGTAACAATATGAGTTTGATCTTCTATGAATCAGTGATTATAAGTATACTCCATCGACATATATCATGTACACACCCTAATAGACAACCGATAACTCAATATCAATCGATAATATCAAACATCAAGACAATAATGACTGGACAGAAAATACCAGCAGCCATTTGAGTATATAATCGATCATTGGAATACTGGAATAGAAATGAAATTACGTACCTAGGCCATTGCACAACGATCTAGACATCAAGGAGTAGTATAATTCATACGTGTACTCATCATGCATATAAAAATTTGATTTTTAATACTCATACCACGACATCATGGGATCCACAATATCAGAGAATTAAATACTCATAAATCAAATAGATTCATCTAAGAAAAATATGAGAGGATTAGGGAAAGCACATCCTACCTCTTTGATGAAAACTGCGATTACTGGCGTGTTAACCGGTTCCACGCGTATTACTCCTTTCCTCCACAATTGAGCGCACAAATCGATGCAAGACCCCCTTGGACGAACTGAAGGGATGCTGACCACCTTGCTTTAGGGCTGGCATGACTCCCAAAGTCTTCTAAAAGGGTTGCCGACCACTAATTTGGGATGTTTAAATAGCAAAACCTAATTCCTTAGGTTAAATCTCCACCTTTGATTAAATTCCATCTAACGTCCAGGATTTACTCCATATCAGCCCACGATCCATGTCAAGGACGTGGCCTCCCATATTCTCTCATCTTCAGTTATGGTTTCCCCTTAATTAGGATGGTTCAAAACCTTAATTTCTCCACTTATGGCAACTTCATCAATTAGGCTAATTTTTCACCTTAGATCAAATCTCGTCTAAAGGCTGATATCCATCCCTTCAAATGGCATGAATGAGCTCCAACGTGCTTGCCTTATCACCCCAAATCAGTTCCCTAGAATCTAGGTCAGTTACAACCTCTTAGTTAGGGGAAATTAGATCAAATCTCACGGTTACACAAAATGGAATTTACACCTCTTAATTTGGCAATTATTCCATGACCCTTTTTTCCTCAAGACGTGCCCCACTTAATTTGGTAATAGCCCATCAACAACTCCTAATCACGTCCACAACCTTTCCTTTTTGTTTCTAAATTCCCAAATTTAAGGAATCTCAATTTCCCTAAAAAAATCCAATCGGTTTTGGAATTAAATTCAAAATTCCCAATCTCTTTGGTTTAGCCCCTAAATCGTGCCCAAAATTATAGGCCACGTCATCAATGATATCCCATAAATCTATTTAGAATTGTACCAAAATAGACCGCAATCAAATTTACAACTCAAAGATCAATCTTTTAAGAGAATTAAATACTTACCTTGCAAAGGATTTCCCGCTTTATTAATAAATAAAAATTTCCGGGTATTACACGGTTATAGTCCTTAACGTGGCTATTTTGGCTTCTAAAAGTTGCGTCTTTTCATCCATCTTCACCCTAACAGAGTCCTTCATTATAAAGAGAACGAAAAATTCTCAAAGGGTAATAGAAAGGATTAAAACTCTTTCTTCTTCTCTCCAAATTCTTGGTCCATCATTGAGCAATAGAATCTCCGTTGATCGAGATCCAGTCAGTTTGATTTGTGTTCACCTTTAAACTGACGGAGTGGTTCGTTGCATCTCGAGAACGGAACGCCATTGATTGCCTGTGCATGGAGGGCGGCAAATCTGTTTCAAGGACAGCACATAGCATGCCTCGAACCGGGTTTTAATCTCTTCTACTCTCTGATATTTTCATATAATAATTTGTCAATTGATTGTGAATAATTAGTAGTATTCTAGCTCTTCTTTTATGTGACAATCCCAACAAGGACACCCATGGCGAGGTACATCCACCCAAGGGAAACTCCAGCCTCGTTTAGTATGACTGCTAAAACACCCATGAAGCATCCAAAACCCAGGACGACTCTAGAAACTTTTAGAATCTGTTTACCACTTGCATCAGGATTGATGCAAGTCCGGTAGATGTCGTATGTGCATAGAGAGGATCCATACTGCTATCAGCTCCGATGAGCCAGCAGATGTCACAGCCCTGCAAAACGAAGTGTTGTTGATCTAATTGAAGATGTACATGAATTCCCAATAATTACTACAAAATCACAGCAAAAGAATTTCTAGAATATCTTGACCCCAAATTTAAAACACATGCTTAATTAAAATTTAAGGCAGTATAAGACTATAGTGCTCACATGAAAAGCATAGTGAGAAGCAGAATGGATGCTCCCTTTCCCATCAAAGTTATGGCTATAGCAGGAGGCATGAGTCCATGGCTAGCCTCGCTTTCTGTAAGTGGAAGAAACTTGACACTGGCTATCTTTCAGAAAGGGAATAGTACTTGTCAGCAAACTCAAAAAAAGGCCAAACTATCACGCCCCAAAATTCCCAGCCTCGTCGGAGTGCGAAAGACATTTTTCTTTTTATGAGTATGTTTGAGGCCAGAAACCCTGAGATATGATTGAATACTCGAACATCCCGTCTAATACATCACCATGAATAGATGTGTACTCGACATAACACAACTGAGTCTTTAAATAACATCATTAACACATATGAAATGAGAACTTAACAATCTTAAATTAATCCATAATACAAGTCATCTAAAATAACTAAAAATCAAAATCATTAAAATGCTTTGGCCAACATGCCAATAATATTAACACTAAATTTAAAATGACAAAGATAGCTTTATCTTCCACAACTGTCTTCGAGTCTTCTATTATCTGCACTTGCCATAGCTATACTTTCTTCATGCCTGCATCAGAGGATGCATGAGTATTCCGAAAAAATACCCAGTAGAATGCAAAAATCCATAAAAATAAAATATACGACATAGGACAAAGAGTAGGGTTTAATATGAGACAGTTGAATAATCAAGAATATTTGAATTGAGCAACAAGAACTCCATTACAAGAGAAAACAACAGCATCAATGAAGGCTCCCAAACATCCAAAATGTAAGGAGAGAAATTACTATAATTCAAGACTCCGAACATCAATAGTTCCTAACTCTCAAGTATAGAGCAAAGACAATAAATTATACGACTCCAAACAAATACCGGTATAAGGAGAGAATGGTCAAAATACCAAAGGCTCCAGGTATCTATAGTGCAAGGAGTTATAATTTCTGCTCACTGAATTTACCAACCCCGTGCGGTAAAATATACCAGAATCATGCTAGAGGTTCTCCCTTCGGAACCCGGCCACCCGTCTAGGCATGCTGGCCCCATCCGTGCTTACGGGCACAATGGGCAGAGACTGCAGACATTCCGTAATGTCATACAACCTAAACGTACGTATTTGCCTCCCTTCGGGCAATAAGGAATCAAAATTTCATAAATATCGGAGGTCACGCTGGACCTAGCAATGGCTCGTGAGCATACTATGATTCCACCAAATAATTAGTGGAGAAATAGGTCAATGTCAAACTGGACAATGTTTCAACAATAGCAGAGGTCTCAACTTTCTGAGAATAGGGTAACTCTTACTTTAATGACTCACTCATGGAGTATGAATAGAATATCAAAGACTCTCAACAACGTATGACTCACTTTCTCCTTCTCCTTCTCCTTTGTTCCAGCAAGCTTTACACCTTTTCCTTCATCTCAAGAGTCAACGATCGAAGTGCTAAAGGGCGACATCGTGTAGAGGATTCAAAAGCCTTCGCAAGGAAGCAAGAAGATACTACGTTTGGACCAAGTAGGATGATTTTTCCCACACTCTTGGATCTTAATTTCATACCTTATTCAAGTGCTTCTTGTGTCAATATATTGATTTATGATTGTGAATCTTCATGAAAGTCAATCGCTAAGTACCAATCTTTTGAATTATCCAGTTATTACATGTTGTTGCTCATTCGTGTGAACCTCGATGTTCCAATTCCTAATTGTTACACTTGCTAGCTCAATGATGAGAAGTTTGAACTATTTGGAGTCCTATTTGAAGCTTCCTTATGTTCTTTTAGTCTCTAACATTGCTATCCAAATTTTATTGTCCTTAATTAGTTGTTCAGTTTGCCTAATTCAACTAGAAAAAGGGGTATGTGTGTGAGATGAATTAAGATAATGAAAGTACACCTCAATCCTTGTAAATATTATGACATATCATACCTAATAAAGTTCTGGAATAAGTAAGATATGGACGATATTCAAGTATACTATGTATTATTGAACGGATTATGGGGTAAACACACTCACAATTTGATTAGAACTATGATTTAGGGTCTCGGCCAGAACTATTTCTGCACTAACGACCTTCATTAAAATATTTGTAACTAATTATATAAAAATCATAAAAATATGCCGTTTGTTGGGTTGTAAACTAGACACATAGTAGTAATAACAGTAAATTTTTTAGAGTCTAATTCCTTCTGTTTTGACGTTGGTAAGGGTCGGAATTTGACTAATATGTAAAAATAGAACACTGTAATTATGGTAAAGGTTAGGAAAACTTTATCAAAATAATAGCTTATGCTATAATAAGTATACTAAGAACTTTATATGTATTATATAAGACTTTAAGTAAGTATTATAATAGGATGGACTAAGTATAATACTATAGTATCACGGGCTAATGGTGAGTGGTTTGATGTTCATCAAGTCTTATATGTCCACTGGTGATATTGACTCGATTCGTGTTTCCAATTGGAAACCGAACCATCTATTTCTATTTGAGCAATGCACTTCCATTCGTTTGAGAAACTTCAGTTGACCTGTTATTTAGTCTGTTTGAGTCAAGTCTTCTTTAAAACCAGAACTTGATATTCTTCATGATATAACTTGAGTTTTCTTGGAGTCTTGAAAGGCAATTCTTGATCAAGTCTTTCTTCATAAGTCTTATCTAGGGCTATGCATGCATAACATGGTCATTGTTGAGAGTCTTTGCTATTCTATTCATGCTCCAGAAGTTCACAAAGGATTTTAGCTTGAAAAATACTAGCCAACCCTCTCTCTTGTGCTTATATAGACCCAAAACCTACTACAACTAGGATATCTCCAAATCAAGACTCCTTCCTAATCTAAACTCTCACTACCAATTAAAAGCTCTCCCTCATTAGTAAGGGACGTGCTCAGCCATGTTAATCCATTGGTTTCCTCATTTAATTAGGATTTCAAATTTCTAATAAGATTCGTTCACTATCTTAATTCCAATTACAGCACACTATCATACGCATAACAGTCCCTTTCCGACTCTTCCCACGGTCAATACAGTTGGACTTAGACTATGAAATTTTTATTGGAGTTATCCCTATGAGTTTAGTTTTAACCCCACTAATTTTATATTTTTTAGATTTTATTAGAATTAGTTATGAATTATTTACTACAGACTGTCGACACAGAAATAGTACTGGCCGAGCTTACAATCTTAATCATACTTTACATATCTCGTTCCAAACTAGGAAACTACAATATCTGGGCCAACAAACTAGACGTCCCCTTCCTATTGGTTGATTAAAAAGTGAAATATTTATCTCTTTTTAATTAAGATTTATCTTCCCTAATTATCTCAACCGAATTGATACTTCCTGATCCTCCGCGATACCTACCATATTTACCGCTATTAGGTCAAATCGTTGATTTTACTCCAAAATTTATTCCCACCATCTGAAGATCATCTTATGGCAAGGTTACCCACGTTCATAAATCACCCCTGGGCCAGTGCCATGTGGCTCAGTGCCCAGGTCCTGCGTCTTGGCTTGAGTCCTACGCACACAGGTCTCTGACGTCCCGCGGTTGCACTACTCGTCATACTAACACGCGTGCATCACTAACCACACATCAAAACCAAATTCACTTTACTAATTAAGAGTAATCCACTGAACACATACCCTGGTGCCTGGCCCCACTCCTGGCGTCAGGTGTTCTCAGACCCTGGCACCAGGCTGGCCTCAGCGCCAGGTTGTGCCCAGCGTCAGGACCAACCCTCGCGTCCTGGTTTTCTACTATTAGCCATGTAATTAATAAGTTATATCACATCATTAAATCAAATAATACATTAAAGCACATCACATAACCAGAAATCAAATCAGGAAATGAAACTTTCCTATTTTAGACTAGTTTCCTAAAATAGATACATTTAGTTAACGTACCAATTTTTTGGGTGTTACACAAACAGTCGGGGAGGAGGAGGAGGACGAGGCCATGATGAACTTAGGGGCCATTTGGGGCGTGAAAAATCAGCACCATCTAGCTGAAAAATTCAGTTGGTTAAGATTTTTGGGATAATCCACTAACTAGTTCAGCTAGTAAGTGGATTATCCCAAAAATTCATTAACCAGATGGATTTTTGGGAGTGGATGAAACTGATTTTTCACACCCCAAACGGCCCCTTAATTGGCTGCCTTCCCAGTCCTCCACTCTTCAATTCCTCGTATATATAGGGGCCGTTTGGATCGTGAAAAATCCAAAACATCCACAGTGAAAAATCCACTTTCACTATTTATTTTTGAATTTTTCACTGTCGTTGTTGAAACACCTCCCGATAGTAGGATTATGAGTAATCAAAGGGGGAAGGGAGTGCGGCTGATGATATTAGGGTTGTTCGCGAACAGCCGTGTCCGCGAAGCCGTCTGTGTCCGAGCTGAGTAGGAGTTGTCCGTGAAGTTCGGCCACGGACACGGCCAAGGGTCTTCAGACAGCTGTCTGTCCGAGGACTAGCGAGGGCGGCGGAGGAGAGAGGAAGGCGGCCAGGGAGTGTGGGTGGAGAGGAGAGGAGGGTGGTGGGAGAGCGGGGGACGGAGAGGAGAAAGGAGGGCAGCAGGGGTGGAGGAGGAGGAAGGAGGAAGGAAAAAAAACAGGTATTTTGGAGGTAGCGGAGGGGCCGAAGGGGTGTGGTGACGACGGGGGAAGTGGGAGGTGGCAGAGGAGGAAGGAGGAGAGTGGGGGGGGAGGAGGAGAGAGGGCAGCGGCCGGGGGGGGGGGGGGGTGGAGGAGGAGGAAGGAGCAAGGGAAAAAAAATATTTTGTCCATGTTCGTGTCTACTTGACATCTGAACACAGACATGGCTAACAGAGTGGTGAACAACGTTTTCACGGACACGGACGTAGACAACCTATGACCGAGGTTGGTTCGAGAACAGACCTAGATGATACCACCGTGAACCATGGAAGTCAACTTATGGGAAGGCCAAGAATCTTGAAAACTTGGGGATTATCATTATTGGCCCAATGATGGTAACTCTGCATATAATCCCCATAACGTCATGGTCGACGTGTGTGTACATAGAAAAAAGAGCTTGATATGTCGCTTCAGGGAGAAATTATTAGGTACGCGGTCTATAGGGGAATAGTATGCTCATCACCAATGGGTGATAGATACTATTGTCAATTTGTGGGTCCTTTGTGGCATCATGACAAGCAGGCATCATTGGTGATGAGCGATTGTTCCCCTACGCGCCGTACCTAATAATTTCTCCACTCCAGGTGTGTATGTATTGGCACCTTACTAAGAAGAAGAAACCATACCAGTAACAATGATGCTTGCTTATTTATTGCTTTCCACGGACGGCAGATGTTAGCCCGTTTACCTCACAAGCTTTAGGATCGTCCAGAAACAACCCTGATTCCCTGAATCTTCCACTCTTTCAAATGATACCCGGTCTATGCCTTTTCATGGACGTGTAAGTGTCGTATTAGCTCCAAATTGAGGCTCTTGGAGGCTTGGCGCTTCACGCATGGAGTATCTGTCATGGTGTTGCAACACATTCTCCTATCACAACTTGTTAGAATGCAAGGTAAAAAACAGAGCAATGTTATTGCATCGGCAACTTGTTGATCCACTTTATGCAAAAGTCTTCCATAATTTTATGTACCAAAAAAAAGTCTTGCGCAATTTGAAGTCTGGTGCACAAGGCGAATAAGATAGATTAGTATGGTCTGATCGAGGAGCGTCTGCCTAGCTAGAGTTGGGGTGGTCGAGGCGTCGAGTCCTTGAGGGCAATGTCTCTTCTCTTTCCCATTACGCAACGGTACTCGAGTTTATCAAAAAACAAGTATCCAAGGGTACATCGAAAGTAGACATCTTCTTCTTTACAAATCAAAAAAAGAAAGTCAATATTTGATGTATAAAGAAAAGTCAATATTTGTTTGTTGTTATTCTTGGAAGTGAAGATGAGAGAGGTCTGATGGGGTTACTAAACTGGTAGGCATAGAATTTGGAATAGCATTGGAGATCAGGTCCCAGGGAATTTGCTTCGGAGTGACCGAGTGGTGGCATAGCAAACAAGGAGCTCAGCAAACAAGTGGGGCAAGTGGTGATGGACACCAACAGCCTACCTTAGAGTTTTTTTTTTAAAAAAATACAGCTGGCTATGGCTGCCAAATTCTATTATGAACATGTACCTGTAGCAAACATATGACAATTCGGTTGACCAAACAAATGATTCAGGATGTTGTTCTCCATTGTTTGATCTTTAACCATGATCATATACCAATGATTAACGAGATAGTTTCTCTTTGCTAGAGTTTAATGCTTAAGGAACTAAGTGGCCACCTAGTGGCAATTCAAAACAACAGCTGCAATTGGATGTAGTCAATCTTTGTTATTGATAAGAACCGTTAAAAGATTTTTTTTTTTGGCATCCAGAACAGTTAAAAGATTTGGAATTGGCACTTGCATACACCACGAAAGAAATAAAATGACATTTCAATTATTAGTTACGGAGCCAGGAAGGACAAAGCCCATTGGGCCATCTAAATGATGTGTTCTTCCTTGTCTCATTCCGTGGCAGCCAACTTATATAAAATCATAAACCCCAACCGGCCACCCAAATTATGTGGATTCGTTTCGGTGAATGACAAGCCCGAATCTAATTAGGCGCAGTGAACTTCTTCACTTTTTTTTTTTGGATTAAAAGAATATTCCCTCCGTTCCAAAATACTATTTACATTTGGAAGTATTCAATGTTCTAAAATACTATTTATATTGTCACACCCCGAAATCCCATACCTCGATCGGAGTGCGGAAGCCGATCAATGGAATACATTGGTAGAGATCCCGGGCACGAGACCGAACAGTCGATTTACCCACCGATTACAATCATCTCAAAAGGACGTGTAACCGATTATGCCCGCAATCAGTGTAATACAATAATAGACATCAATGAATACTATGAAATGAATTTACTTAATAATAATCCCTTTAAAAAGGTCAAATAAAATAAACCTGTAAGTCTAAGGCACACAATTGCCAATAATGTCATAAGCATCAATAAAAGCAAAGCAAATAACTAAATCGTTTTTAAACTCTTCTTGGCGCCTTCAATCCGCCATTCCACTACTGCACTTCCTGATCTCAATTGCCACTTGCGCCTGCATCAAAGGATGCATGAGTATTTCATAGAAACACTCAGTAGGATGTAAAAACCCACTGAATGAAAACAAGCAGTATGAAGAGAATAAGGATAACAAGGGATGGTGAACATCTCACAACATCTAAACTGAACCGAGGTCTATACACCTGCAAGGTTAGTCAATAACAATTCCAACTCGCAAGTAAGGAAAACATCAATGAGGCTCCTACTACACATATGAGTAAGGAGAGAATAATAATCATATCAAAGGCTCCAGACATTGAAAGTGAAAGGAGTTACAATTTCTGCTCGCTGAACCTGGTCGCTCGCAAGTGACTAAACATACCAGAACCACCCTAGGGGCTCTCTCTTTGGAACCCTGCCATGCGTCTAGGATGCTGGCCCCATCAGTGCTTACGGACACGATGGGCGGAGACTGAGGACCTTCCGTAATGTCCACAATCTAACGTACGTATAGTGCCTCCTTTCGGACAGTATGGAATCGTAATTTCATAATTATAAGTGACCTCGCAAGATCTAGCAATGGCATAATTGAGCATACTATGAAGCCACCATAGGGAGAGTCTCGCAAGGTCTCCAGTGGAAGAAACAATCATGTAATCAATATGAGCAATATATCTCAAAGGAATAGAGGTCTCAACACTCTAAGAACATAGGGTATCTCTTACCATAATAGACTCTCTCAAGGAGTATGGATAGAAGCATCAAAGTCTTTGGTCAACACATAACTCACTCATTGGAGTAGCATAGAATAACAAGACATTTCACACAAGGACTAACATATAATCAATACGTACCTTTCATGCTCAGCCCTAGATAGGAATTCTCCATTCGCATTAGAGTGTTATAATACCAATATCAAAGATAAGAAATCAAGGAATTATCCTTCATAAATGAATTATATCTAACCCAATTCTTACTGTGATATTGCTTAAGTATATAGTCCAATTACTGTTATTAACATATTAATTGTCATTATATCAAATTACATGATGATATTTGTATACTTAGTATTTTCTCTCAGATTCTGCTCACTATCTCCTGCACAACAGTCCTCTTCCGATGGCTACTGTGCTCTGTACAGTAAGAGTTAATCTCTGAAATCTTTACTGATAATACCCTCGTGAGTCTAGTTTCTAACCCCACTGATTTTATATTTTTCCGATTTAATTTGAATTAGTTATGAATTATTTACCACCGACTATCAGCACAAAAACAGTTCTGGCCGAGATTAGGACTCTTAATTAAACTTGATTATCTTTCTTAATAACACATTATAAATGATAATACATTAATAATAGAACATATACTCCCCTCCTAGATCAATTACAGAACCTAGAATTATCTGGGATTACTAAAGTTCACTCCTTTCTCGTATTCTTAAATAAATAACATAGTATGTAACCTTAATACACCCCAAACAAGACAATTAAAGTAAGACACAACATAAAGACACAAACTCAACGTGAATCATCATCAACTAAACAATAACAGAACCTTTAGTCTCTGTAAAATTAACAAAGCATTAGACTTTATATGCGAATTCCCATCTAGAAGTAAAACATGAATGCACGTATGATTTTATGATATACTACGCATAGAAATTGGGACATAACTCAATCATCTCGCAAGAATCAAAACAATAACTAAGGTGTTGAATCAAAAACACTCATCAAAAACAGATATAATCAAAAGAGAGAAGAGGGAAAAACCATCCTACTTAATTCTCCAAAGATCTCGCCTTTCTACGCGCCTCTCGTCTCTTCCGCTTCTTCCAAAGCTCCCGCTCCAAGCTCTCGCAAACTCCCACAAGAACAAGCCCCCAAGGAGATGGGTGAACGTGGGAAGGAGAAGGGAAAGCTCTCTGGACATTCTAGGGTTAGAATAAGCCAATTCTCTAGGGTTTATATAGAGTTGGGAGAGAATTTATTCTCAAACCAATCTTCCAAATCATGGACACTTCTAACCAATGGGAAGGCTTCAAAATCTTATAGGAGACGTGCAAATCAAGTCCCAATGGGATTTGGTATCTTTCTCAAACAAATCCACCCAAAGATAAGCTTGAAAACGCAAAACTGCAACCGGCGATCGATCAGCAATACGACGATCGATCGTCGTATGCACTGTTTTAACACTATACGCTACTGCCGATCGATCGCTATTACAGCCGATCGATCGCTTTACGCAAAACACAAAATTCACAAATTCTAGTAACTACGATCGATCGGTTTGGTAAGGCGTCGATCGGCTCAGCTTGCCGATCGATCAGCTCTTAAGGCGATCGATCGCTGTCACGTTTAATCAAATTCAATTTCTCATATCTTTTTACCCCGAACTCCAAATCGCACATAATAGGTGGCGTTGGAAAGCTCTTCTCACCAACTTTAATTTGCATAAGGCACAACATGATCAAATCAAACGTTAAGAGGGTCAAATTTCAGTTTTAAGATACTTACTAATTTTTTGGATGTTACATATATTTTACCAAATCACATCACGTAACTTCTTCTTTCCAAAATTAGAGGAGATTAGATTAGAAGGATTGAATTGAACTTGGTCCGAGACGGGATACCAGAGAGGAGTCATGTGACTTGATTGTAGTTTTCATGGTTCAATATTTCTCGAAGGGGCCATTTGGGCTTGATTATAAGTAAATAGCCACGGTGGATTTTTCAGATCTACTGTATCATTTATCTAGTGTATCATTTATGTTTTTTTTTCAAATCCAACGTGAAATACGACCTGATGTCAGCGGAAAAAACATGGATGCTACACTGTAGCAAAACATCTACAATCACGTTCCAAACGGGTAATATTCTGGGAAAAGTCACATCCTTGAACCGTTTTCATAAAAATATGGACTTTGACCGTCCTCTCGATTAGATTAGGCACCACGTGAGAAACAAACTTTTTTTTGTTTTTTTGATATGGAAGGGAAGGAAAATTGCAATTTGGCCAGCTTGTGTCTCTGACTTGCTCCCCAAGCATAGCCAACCGAAATACCCCTGGTTATCTCCTAACCCCAGATTCCAGAGTTTTCCGAATGCAATTAAAAAACCACCCCTTTTCCAACGCATCCTTCCCGTAGCGGCCACTAAAACTGAGTGCAATATCGTCAATATTGGCATCCAGTCTACCATTACTGCATTAACACCCCCTAACTACAGTTAACTACCTGTCCCTTGGATTATAAACCCCTTCCCCAAACCCTTTCCCTTCCATCGTCTTCAACGAGTCCCCAGAAGACACCAAAAACCATTTTCAGAGAGAGAGAGAGAGAGAGAGAGAGAGAGAGAGAGAGAGTCGTATTGAAGCTTTTGGTGAAAGAGTTGTGGTGGTTGTTTTGTGTTTCTCTGCGAGTATGATGAATTCGAGAGTCACGGGTGTGGCGGCGAGGCACCTCAGCGTCCGCCTCTTCTCTGCGTCTGCTAGCCACTCAGCCACCGCCGCCCAGCCACTGCGCAGCCTACTGTCTGTGTCGGCGGTGCCTGGGAACGATGGGGTATCCTGGGGGAGGTTGTTTCCGGCAAGTTTTGTGCGATCGCAGAGCACGGTGTCGGCCGGGGTGGTGCGTGAGGAGGAGAAGGCGGCAGATCCGGAAGGGCCCAAGGACAAGGCCATTGCAAGTTACTGGGGCGTCTCTCCGGCCAAGGTCTCCAAGGAGGATGGCTCTGAGTGGAAGTGGAACTCCTTCAGGGTATGGTGCTCGTTTCTCCTTTCCCTCCATGATTTCCTTCTCTTTTTGTTTGTGTTTATTTTTAACATTCATGATATTTTTGTTTTGGCAATTTAAATCATCTTCTTACAGCTACAAGCAGCGGTGCTAAACACAACACACGCATACCCAGTTCACACTTGACAATCACATGAGATGAAATTAGATTATGACACGCAAGAGCAACAAAAAACTAATGGACGTCTGTTGCCCAGCGTGTTTACCTTTTTTGAGAGCAGGGATATGCGTGCGACACCTAATACTAGCCTGTCATCATCTAATAATTATGGTTTGTTCATAGTATAATGTTAGAATTCATACGTATGAAAATTTAGTTGTTATTTTCATCTTAATAATCGAGATAGGAGGATATATATACTCAATCGTGATCATTGGTGAACTTGTATGGAACAGCCATGGGAGGCATACCAGCCAGACATGTCGATTGATCTGCACAAGCACCATGTGCCCACCAACCTCTTGGACAAGGTCGCCTACTGGACTGTCAAGATCCTCCGCTTCCCCACCGACGTGTTCTTCCAGGTTTTTTTTATTCACACGTGATCATTCAGTATTTTATTCTGCCCATATGGCATGTTATAGATTGCATGGCGTGATAAATAGGAAGCATGTGACTGATGAATATATTTTTACCAAAAAAAATTGTAGAGGAGGTACGGGTGCCGCGCCATGATGTTGGAGACGGTTGCGGCGGTGCCGGGCATGGTGGGGGGCATGCTTCTGCACTGCAAGTCTCTCAGGCGGTTCGAGCACAGCGGGGGCTGGATCAAGGCGCTGCTGGAGGAGGCCGAGAACGAGAGGATGCACCTCATGACTTTCATGGAGGTGGCCCAGCCGAGGTGGTACGAGCGGTCCCTCGTCTTCGCCGTCCAGGGCGTCTTCTTCAACGCTTACTTCCTGGCCTACCTGACGTCCCCCAAGCTGGCCCATCGCATCGTGGGGTACCTGGAAGAGGAGGCCATTCACTCATACACCGAGTTTCTCAAGGAGCTGGACAAGGGTACCATCGAGAACGTCCCCGCCCCGGCCATCGCCATTGACTACTGGCGCCTGCCCCCGAACTCCACCCTCCGCGATGTCGTCATGGTTGTGAGGGCCGACGAGGCTCACCACCGGGATGTCAACCACTTTGCATCCGTAAGTCTGCTACTCTCCTCCTTGTTGATCCCAGTTCACGTTTAAATTACGTGCTATGATCAGTGGCAGTGTGATTGCAGCTAAATGCTCGCTCTGATTGTTTTTGGTTCTCAAATTTTTGCAGGATATTCACTTCCAGGGTCGCCAATTGAGAGAATCTCCAGCGCCCCTTGGCTATCACTGATGTCTCCCCATCTTCTCCTACAGACTATGATTTGCTACAACTTATTGAATTAAGTGTAACATGGTATCTATACGTCGGAAGTTTTTTTGGAACATAATGTAACTTGGAAGTTGCAATTAACCGTTGTAGATATTGCACTTGCCTCTGTGTTTATATTAATGAGTTAATTTTGGTTCTCTCTCGGATTTTTAGTCATGCGTTTGTTGATGTGTTGTTTTTTTATTTATTTTCTTGATACTTTTGCGCTTCCATTGTATTTTTAAAGCTATTGTTTCCTGAGGTCCACATGTTGCCTTTTTTGGCGAGTCTGTATCCAACCCACTACGTAATGTAAATCACATCATTTGCACATGAAAAGGCAGCAGGGTCCTGTGCAAATCACGTGCAATTACGTGGTGGGCTGTGAAGCTTCACCAGGGATCCGGTTTTTTTTTGGGCCGGTGGAAAAGGTTCAGGTCAGTATTTTTTCACCCGTCTATAGGGGCAGCGTGGTAAGCTTGGTAACGTACAAAACGTTGCTCTGATGACCTTACCTTATGATTGACTTTTTTGGGGGGTAATTTACGTTTTGATTGACTTGAATGAGCCTATTTATTGTCGTTACCATTAAAATTGACATTTTGGTGCAATTCCTACTAGTTGTTCTGTTGACTTCGGCAATTCTTACTGATTACCTTTAATTTCTCTTCTTCGAACAGCGGAAGAGACAATGTCTAATAACGTGCTAGATTTGCGACCCTTCACTATTTCCGTGCTTACTTTTCTCTCTTCTTTTCTTTGCACTCTTAATTTCTGTCTTAAATTCTACAGACTTGGCTCCACCGTTGTTTCTTCTGCCTTCCGTTGCTTCCGCGATTTATCTAAAGATGATGGGCCTCCGTTATTTTTTATTTTATATATAAGATACGAGCAACATTAGTCTTTTCTTTTCCTTTTACAAGTAGTAGAGTATTTTCTTTTTTATTTAAAAAAATGGTATTTTCTTTCCCAATTAATATTATCATGTAAAAAACAAGAATAATACGAGATTGAGCCGTATTGTTCCCAGCTTCCCATTTTTTATGTAACAGAGTTGATGAAATTAGAAATATGCTTTGGCATTCCAATTTAATCACTCTCGGGGATTGAATTTGAGCATAGAGTTCTATGTGGTCATTTTATCTAATGTCTAGTTGTTTCTCCTTGACAAGTATGAGCCATATTATCTAATGTCCAGTTGGTTTTATATATAAGCTCTAAGGTGCGTTTGGCAACATTAGATTAGGATTCGGATGTCACTGAAAGAATCTTGTGTGATTTGATAAATGATAGGGTCGGTCTAGTCATTTTGTGCAACCATCTTTCAAATCATAATCAGAATTGCGTCATTTTGAGGTAAAATTAAATCATACAAAAAAAAAAAAAAAGGAGTGGCCAAATGCAGCATTTAGATAAATAACAGGGTATAAATCCACGTTGCAACGTAAGGGATTTCACCAACTCCCAAGGCCAGCCGGGTTCGAACGGATGAATGCAAAAGTGGGTCTCCGGATTTGGCCCACCAGGGCAACCGTGGGGGTTCGGAAGGCGGAGGAGAAAGGGTGGTGCAGCTGGTGCTGAAGGAAGTTCGGAAGCGGGGGATCACTGTGACCAAGTACAAGCCGTCTTGGTAGGAAAGGTTTCATTTTTTTTATCGCGGTGAAGCTCGAATCGGAGGCCACCTCCATCAATGTGCTGCCCTACGAGGACCACGAGGGGCTTAGCAAGTATGTGGCGGTGGGCGACGACAGAGGCCGGGTCTTCATCTTCCTCTCTAATGGCGATGTCATGGTCGAATTCACCCATTACCTCCATGCTCTCCTACATGTCCATCTGGAAGAACGAGACCATTATAGTCACTGGATACAGGGATGGGGCGATTTTAGCCCACCGAGTCTGGGAGGCCATCGGTAGAGGCGGCAGCGATGACTGGAATTCCATCTCCATGGCGCATTTGCGCTCATTTTCGATGTCTGAGAAAGATGCGGATGATGGCAACTCGTCGGTGCTCATTTTGGAAGTTCATTTGGTGGGCAGGATCAGGTACATTTTGTCTTCGAATGCCGCTGGGAAAATCAGAGTGTTTCTGGAGAATGGCACGCCGTTCTGGGAAACCACCTTGCAGAGTCTGCCGCTCGTGTTCCTGAAACAGAGGTTTCTCTTTCTGACGGAGAGAGGCGCCGGGTCCTTGGATTTGAGGAGCATGACAGTGAGGGAGGCAGAATGCGAAGGGCTGAATGGGTCGACCGTCAGTAATTACGTGTTTGATGCTTCGGAGCGTTCCAAGGCATATGGGTTCACATCGGATGGAAATTTGATTCAAGTGGTGCTCTTGGGTAATGAGCTTCAAGTGCATGGTGAGAACTAAGAAAAAATTGGATATGGGGGACCTCTTTCGATGAACTCCATTAAAGGCTACTTGCTTGTTGTCAGCAAGGAGAAGGTGTTCGTCTACAATGTTTTTTCTCCGCATTACTCCAGGGTGTCTGTTCTTCGCTACTGTCGATGAGATCAAGGCTTCTTTTCTGAGCAGCAGTGCTTTTCTTGATGTTACGTACCCTTCGATCGCCACTGATCGAGAAAAGCTGGTCGTGCTTGGGCTTGGGAGTAGCTATGTCGGACTGTACCGTTCAGTTCTTCCGGTGTTGAAAGCTGAGTTTAGCACTCCTCTGGAGCAGTCCTGTTGTTATTTGCGTTCTGTTCCTGATTGGGGCATGGCAGTTTTTGGGTAAGAAGAAGGAAGTGCTAACTCCATGGGGTCCTGATGATTCTTTCAGTGCTACAACCTGGTTCAGGAGATAGAGCAACCTATACAGATTCTTCAAGACCCGGTGGTCTGAGGGATCTGAGAGGGGGGTGCCCTCAGGAGCCCAACGAGAAGGTATGCCTCTCCCCCAAGATATCCTGATGGAGCAGGCTCTTCCTTCAGGCCAACTACTACTGATCCCAATTTCAGAGTGACATCTGAGTTGAAATATAGAGGACAGAATCTTGAAATGTCAGGTTTCCTCAAGAGAAGAGGACCCCTTTTCCAAAACAGTCAAGCGGTGGATGATAATACCAGCATTGATTGACAAGCTAGTCTTGTTCCTTGTTGCTGCTCGCCAGCGGGCAAGTTTTTTCACCTCTACAGTCATGTTGCCTAAAATATATGATGATATTCAGGCCACGAGATCATATATTGCTATGAGTTTCAAAGCAAGAGAGGACCTAATAAGCACTGATCTTATGCTTACACAGGTGCTGTATGAGTTCAATCTCTGCTGGATTAAATTAGTCCACACATAACACTTTTTCCAGATCATGGTGAATGAAAATGAACATCTGAATTCTGATATCAGAGCAAAAGTGAAATATTTCTTCTATATTTTTTGTACTTCCACAAAGTGCTCAGTGCAAAGTTATGTTATTTTTCTGTTTTTGAAATTGAATTCATGTTCCATGTACAAAACTTCATGCTATAAACAAATACCGTATGGCATTTATATCATACTACAAATTAATAAATTTTCTTGCCCAAGGATTGGAGAAACTTTATTTTGTCCTTTTCTCATCCTCTTTTTTTCATCTTTCCCCAGCTGAACAATATTGTGCACTGAATTGCATCTCTTTCTTTCGTCTTGCGTCTCCAAGTCATCTTTCCTGCACATTGAGCTGCGGAAGATGAGGTGATAAGCATTTAAGAATAAGCTCCTCGGGTGCTGAAAGTTTGCAGCACTATCTATCATAGTCAATCCAATGTCCAAACACATTTTCCTCCTTCCAACATCATAGATCAAATTCAAGTTCTTCGGACGCTAGATGGAGTTCTTTTCCTAAATAAGAAGTCAGAAAAAGATGATCCAGGAGGGCATGGAATTTTACAGTTGAGTAGGTTGTTTGAATTATCTGTCGCATCATCCAATCCGGATCTAGGACCTGCTGGTTGAGGATGAAAATTCATTGTTAATTTCCAACATTTAACTTTTTTTTTCAGAAATTCCTGGGCTTTTCTCATTTCTATGCTGGCTATTCTGATGATTTCCCCACTCAACTATGCTGTAGAAAGGAGCGCAGTGATGGTAGTTTCATCGGGTATGATACCCATCTCTAGCATTTTGTTGAGTGACCTTACAGCTACTTTTGCCTGTCCATTGGGAGCAAAGCCAAACAGCATAGCATTTGTAGAGCACCCGGTCTTTAAAATCAGCTTGTCGAAATATCTCGTAATACTGTACTTTCCCACATTTTGCGTACATTTGTCATCCATTTAAATTCCATTTCATAACATAACATGTATGAATATGTTTCCCATGGAGAAGATTTGACCATAAAGATCACACACCAAGAACATGAATTAGGACCAGAACAGGGAGGTACCATTTCATTCCTCATGTATTCCTTAAAGATCTTATGACACATTGGTGTCTGACATAGCGTGAGAACAGAGTCGTCCATGTAACAGCATACTTTTCACTTGATTCATCAAACAGCCTCCTCGACCCATAAGTCCCAAAAACAATGAAGCAGTCGAAAAATTATTCTTTTGTCGACTCCCATTACTTATAAATAATCTAAGTTCTCGCAATACATGGATTAACGGCAAGCTGATCTTTTGTAACATATGCATGAATTCCTGCACCTGACTGAAAGCTCCTCAATGATGCGCAAACAAACATCCGCTCTGTTCTTGCAAATCCACTTTTTTCCATTCTAACTAACAAATACTATGAAAGCCATGTCTTTGTTTCTAAGGTTTTAGCACAGCCTGAGATGATTGTGTTCCAGGAAGCTGAGTAGTTAATTTGTGGGTCAACCCCAAAACAACTCAAAGGCCAGCTTCAAGTCACCCTATCTACAGCAAGCTGGCAATTATTGCACTCTTACAATCGTAGTGAAATTAGGTGATAGATTAAAAGACCGGCTTTTTTTTTGGCAATAAAAAGCCGGCTTGACTAAGAGATGCGTGTTTAGTCATATGTGGTGTAGCAACTGTAATTTTTATATATTAATAAAGTGGGATTTCATGACTAATTGGGGGTAATTTTGAATTCTAGAAATTTCATTAAATAATTAAAATTTAAGATTTTCCGTCAGACCGATCGATCGCCTTCAAACGGCATCGATCGGGAGACTATCGATCGTTTTTGTAAGGCATTGATCGCAAGACGATCGATCGCATAATACGGACCGATCGATCGCCGGTGGTTTTACGATTCCCGAGGCAATTCAGTTGGGAAACGTCTTGGGCTGATTTTGGGGGATTTCTTTGGGACGTATCTTGCCTAATTTGCCTAGTTTAGGGGTTCTAAACGTGATAAATTGAGTTGTAGTCAAAACCCTAATTGATACTTAATTGAGAATCAAGATTATGAAGGATTTAATTAGGCTAACTAAAGCATATTTGAATATTGAGTTGGACGCCCATTTGGGGTGACTGATGTGGCCTTTCCTTGCTGGTATTTGGCGCCAAGTGAAGCCCTCAAAGGATTGTTTTTTTTACTTGGTAAGTTACTTTAGTAAATTGGGTAAGTTTTGAGAGAAGATAAAATCCTACCTTATTGCAATCAATCAAAAGGATTTTGGAGTTAGAGGAGATCGTGCTGGTGGTTTTGGGAAGGGCTGGGATGATCCTTGGCCCTTGGATGGAGTAGAGATGGACGGTGGAGAGCAAAGGGCATGAATTATTTAAACCCACTTTGAGAGGGCCGGCCATCCCTTTGGGAACCGGCAGCCCTCTCTTCCATTTCGTGGTGCTTCTTCCCCAATTTCCACGTCCTTCCCCTTCCCTCTCACCCACCAGTAAGCCTCTCCTTGTGGTGTGTGCTAAGAGTGTGCGTTGGTTCGTGTGGAGATCGCGAGGAAGCGAGTTTGATTCGAACCGGTTGACGTGCATTTAGTACCGGTTCATCGGTAAGATGTTCTTTTTCTCACAAGTATGATTTCATTAAAGTTTCAATCTTTATATGTGTACCACGTTCTGATGTTGTGTGGATCATGTATGATCATGACGTCCTGGTTTAATTGTTCTATTTGCTGAAATCTATGCAATTATTGATATACCGATTGATTTCTTGATGTGAATCTCTCATGCACAATTCGATCAAGTCGTCCCTGATGGGGTGTGTCTATTTCGACTTATGTGAGTCATGTATCTGATGTCTAATATTGAGTATTGTTCTCTGATTTGTGTAGATGAGGGTCCGTTTAAGAAAAGTTGTCTTCTTTCTTGTTATTAGCTACCCGATCTCACATTTCCCTACGTATCGACCTAATTGATGTATTGATTGCTATAACTCTTGTGTTTCTCATCCAAAAACAGCAAGCTTTCAAAGGTAATCCTACTGGTTTGGTACGTTCCTATATGTCTCAAGTCATATTTCATGGTTTGGTTTTATGTTCGGATAAAGTTGTCTACTTTATGTAGTGTTTACCCTAATTGATGTGATATATAGGTAATAAGACTATCTAAAAGAGATTAATGGATGTACTAACAAGATGAACGTGATAATACTTAAGAGTCATTGTTCGTGGACCTTAAGTCCTCTGTCATTAAGTCTGACCTGAAGCCTAAGTGTCCGGGAAAGGTTGTCTAGTTTGCCGGTTAATGAATTCTTAAGGCTTTGATGCAAAACAGTTTTAAAAAGGGGTTACTAGGTGAGTTAATGCATGATTAATGATCTGACCAGAAGCTAATAAAGGCCTAATGTAAGAGGATTTTAAGTCTAAAAGACCTTAATTGTGATTAGAATTAGTAACAGCAAGTGAAAATCGAGTTATTGCTTAGTATAGTGCTCTCGGCCAGGATGTATCCTGCGCTGACAGACTGCATTCAAAAATTTATAACTAATTATAAAAAATTTGGAAAAATATTCTGTAAATTGGGTAATGATCTACAGACACGGGGTTGTCTGCTATAAAAATTTCAGGGACTGACAAGTTCTGTGTAGACTGGAGGATCGCCGGGAATGGAGCTGTTGTGTCCATAACAGTATCCTTTCACGGTATTAATTAAAACGCTATGCTAAAACTATATGTAAATATACATATACATATATAATTATTATATAACATAAGGAGGGTACTATGGTGTAAGAATCCCAGAGGGTATTTATGATGATAATACGTGTGGAGTTTTGTCTCTATTCCAAATGTCGTGGTCATCAATGTCTTTGCTCGCGGTGCCTAACATCGCGCATCTTCGATCTCCGGAAACCCTGATATTAGATTAGGGTTATTCATGTCAATTCTACCATTAAAGTTTTTGGGTCATCGATTCAGAAGTCTTGTAATCCAGAGAAGATCTTGATTGTAATAGTGCATGGTGAGGACGTCGACAGAGTCTACACCGAAGAGTTCAGTTTCGAGTCAGCTCGTGCATAGG
The DNA here is from genome assembly GCA_039654745.1 of Houttuynia cordata. NCBI lineage: Eukaryota > Viridiplantae > Streptophyta > Magnoliopsida > Piperales > Saururaceae > Houttuynia > Houttuynia cordata. The sequence goes on along the minus strand of CM077505.1, from coordinate 63,822,854 downwards.
CACATACCGATTGCTGGTTAATTTCTTGAGAGTCAGTCATTATTAAATGCTGAGAATTCCTTTGTACTTCTTTGAGAGTCTAATTTCTGAAATTGTTAATTCATGAGAATACCCTTGGTTGTGGTTAGTCAAACTCAGTTCCGTGTAAACGGTTTTTCCACTAAGAGCTTTGTTGAACACTCTTAGGTTGGATCATAGTATGCTCACGAGCCATAGCTAGACCCAGAGTGGTCTCCGATGATTATGAACCTCTGTAGTTCAGCCGAGTACGGCAACGCATGCGCTTTAGATTGTTAGACATTACGGAACGTCTGCAATCTCCGCCCATTGTGCTCGTAAGCACCGATGGGGCCAGCATCCCTAGATGCTTGGCCGGGTTCCCACGTAGAACCTCTAGGATGTTCTGTTATTGAAGTTCATAGAGGAAGTGGACTGATCAGAGAGCAGAAATTGACATCTTCGACACTTTGGTTGTCTAGATCAGATATTTTGTTTATCTCCTTACTCTTTGGAAGTCTGGAGTCATATTGATTATTGAGATTTATTTCCACCCTGATCAACGAGATATTTTGGGTGCTGTATCATTTTCTGGGTAAAGTATCATCTGCGTCATGATTTCCTGAGTTATCGGACATACCTGTATTGTTTCCTCTATTGCATGTTGCTACTGTGAGTTTTTCTAGCATCCTACTGAGTATTTCCTCTGGAATACTCACGCATCTTTTGATGCAGGGCGTAGAGCTGAAGAGGTGTGATCAACATTTTGGTGACGTGGAAGTTGGTGCTTATGGAAGTCGTGAAGACTTGTTAGCGTAGAATTTATTTAATTGATGATGGTGGATATTTTTAATTTTTGTTATTTTGTGGCCTGCGTGTCGTTTGCTTTATTATTTTGCTTTTGCGAGATTAATTTTATTGTTTAAATTGGTTAGTTATATTTTAGTAGTTTTGGAACAATTATTTACGTCATTATGGTCCGGCTATTCCCGCAATTGTGTCTGGGATTTTTGGTGATGAATCGAGTATTCGGTCCGTCCCAGATTTGCAACCCTATTGCTACAATGGTGTATCGCTTCCGCGTATTTTGGGGTTGGAGATTTGGGGCGTGACATGTGGGCTTGACTAAGACCGGCGTTTTTTTAGGTATATGACAAGCTTTTTCCAATTTCTGTTCAGTTAGGCATCGTGGCCTAAAGGTTAAACACGCAATAGATAGCAATATAACGAAGTTATTTCCTTGTGGCAATAGATAGCTATAACATTTACATCAGCCTTCGAAACAACAGAGATGTAGCAATTAATGATTCTTCGGCAAAATAAAAGTCGAAGTAATAAACAAGGTACACGATGGTGCGTCCTTTCGAAATTCAGGATCTCCACACCTCATGTAAGTACACAAAGAGAAGTTTCCACTCGAAAAATTGCTTCAAATGGTGTTCACATACTCTCAAGCCGTTTTCACATAGCATACGATATTTTTATCATATACCTAAAAAAAAGCATATAGAACGCCTTAACTTCAAAAACCAAAATATTTCCTCATTCATCATAGTGTTGTTTGCCACTGCATAAGCTTCTCTGACCAAAATGGATATTCAAAGGCATATGTTTTAAACCTCATTTCTCATTCATCATCAATTCAGAGCAATATGCATGTGGTTTTAGATTCCCTTGCCTTCATAAATGAAGTCTAGTAAATAAAAGCAAGTAAAAACTAAATTTGAGGATGGATGTTTTACAGATCAACAAGATATAAGTTGACGACAGATTAGAATCTACATATCCAAATTTCCAAAGAGAAGTTTCCACTCAAAAAATTGCCTCAAATGGTGTTCACATACTCTCAAGCCATTTCCACATAGCATACGATATTTTTATCATATACCTAAAAAAAAGCATATAGAACGCCTTAACTTCAAAAACAAAAATATTTCCTCATTCATCATAGTGTTGTTTGCCACTGCAGAAGCTTCTCTGACCAAAATGGATATTCAAAGGCATATGTTTTAAACCTCATTTCTCATTCATCATCAATTCAGAGCAATATGCATGTGGTTTTAGATCCCCTTCGATCAAATATGAATTAAGCCTTCATAAATGAAGTCTAGTAAATAAAAGCAAGTAAAAACTAAATTTGAGGATGGATGTTTTGCAGATCAACAAGATATAAGTTGACGACAGATTAGAATCTACATATCCAAATTTCCAAAGAGAAGTTTCCACTCGAAAAATTGCCTCAAATGGTGTTCACATACTCTCAAGCCGTTTCCACATAGCATACGATATTTTTATCATATACCTAAAAAAAGCATATAGAACGCCTTAACTTCAAAAACAAAAATATTTCCTCATTCATCATAGTGTTGTTTGCCACTGCAGAAGCTTCTCTGACCAAAATGGATATTCAAAGGCATATGTTTTAAACCTCATTTCTCATTCATCATCAATTCAGAGCAATATGCATGTGGTTTTAGATCCCCTTCGATCAAATATGAATTAAGCCTCATAAATGAAGTCAAGTAAATAAAAGCAAGTAAAAACTAAATTTGAGGATGGATGTTTTGCAGATCAACAAGATATATACATTCAAATTTCCAAAGAGAAGTTTCCACTCGAAAAATTGCCTCAAATGGTGTTCACATACTCTCAAGCCGTTTCCACATAGCGTACGATATTTTTATCATATACCTAAAAAAAAGCATATAGAATGCCTTAACTTCAAAAACCAAAATATTTCCTCATTCATCATAGTGTTGTTTGCCACTGCAGAAGCTTCTCTGACCAAAATGGATATTCAAAGGCATATGTTTTAAATCCCCTTCGATCAAATATGAATTAAGCCTTCATAAATGAAGTCTAGTAAATAAAAGCAAGTAAAAACTAAATTTGAGGATGGATGTTTTGCAGATCAACAAGATACAAGTTGACGACAGATTAGAATCTACATATCCAAATTTCCAGCACAGTTTTTTTTACTGCAATTATGACACCATTCAGGTCCTTTGATGTTTGATTTATGATTGATCAAGTGGACATTGAGAGAGAAAGAGCGCTATTTAACGTGGTAAAACCCTCCCGAAACTAAGGAGGGAAACATCCACGGGCACCATTCAGGTCCCTTGATGTTTGATTTATGATTGATCAAGTGGACATTGAGAGAGAGAGAGAGAAAGAGCGCTATTTAACGTGGTAAAACCCTCCCGAAACTAAGGAGGGAAACATCCACGGGCTAACCAGTTTACTATTTTATTAATCATATGGATGTTACATTTTGCATAAGTATTTTGCATGTATTTAATCTTTTCAAAAAAAAAAGTTCAAAATTATAATACAAGTGGTAAGAGTATGGAAGGCTCCAAAGCTTTCTGCCATAGCATCATCGGCAGTATCTCTAAAACTTGCAGCAATTTCTCTGGCAGCAAGACTAACACAAACAAGGTCATACCATACCAGTAATAAGCAGCAGTTTTCCGTCAGTGAATTAAATCAAAACTCTTCGTACAGTATTCCTTGCGTTTTTTCTCCTAGTTGTAATGTCTTCAAAAACTCTTCGTACAGTATTGTTGTTGCTTACATTATCTTAAATCTTTTTAGTTTTTAACTTACAATAAGTTACAGTATTATAAAAGACTGTAAGTTTAATGCATAAGGTTTTATTGTTATCAATAAGTTTAACTTACAATAAGTTACAATATTATAAAAGACTGCATTTGCATAAGGTTTTATTGTTATATAAATATTTTTGTAAGTTAAAAACCTTATGCAACTGGTTAGCTTTAAGACAGCAAATGTGGGAGTTTTAAGACTTCAAATCTCTTTTCATAATGCAACTGGTTAGCTTTAAGGTTATATTGTTTTCTAAGGATTGTAGTTAACACGTTAAATTAACATACAATGTTAGCAAAATTTGTTTTTTATGGCCTCTTTTTTAATCAATTATCACAGCAGTTTTATGTTATTCAGTATTTTTTACCTAGTAGTTTAATGGATCCAAATGATTTAATTCACATTAAGTTCCAGAACTGGAATAAGCTCTACGCATTTTCTTCATTCACCTCCCTGCAAAAAACCAAATAAATGAAAAAACTATTTAGAACATGACTGCAGTTTTTTCATAAATTTGTTCTCTATGCTTCAAGATTCATTTTAGATATTGAGCTTCTATCTATATCATGATGAATAGGCATAACTATTATGACATAACTGGTACTGTACTCTATATACCTGTCAATTGAGTTAAAGATATTTGTTTGATTTCTCCTCTGAGAAACAACACTTCCTTTCTTCCCTTCTCGGTCAGGTTCTGTTTGATTTCTCCTCTGAGAAACACTTCCCGCCCTCAGTCAGGTTCTTCATCTGATGAAACTCACATTTGTAAATGGACCAGCATTTGTTGTTTTACGTGCAGGCTTGGCTACTTGCGGAGTTCCAAATACATTCCAAAATCTTAGTGTCTCATCACCTGCTGCAGATGCTACAGTGCATCCATCTGGGCTCTGCAATGTATGAAAATCAACCTGTTTAGAAGGGGAAACATAACACCACTAAACTCACATTCTTTTTTTTTTTTGGCAATCAGGAGGCAAATTTCTCACCTGAGCCATGAAAAGAACTCGTGAAGTATGGCCAGTAAGCTCGGCCATCTTAACCATGGATGGATACTTCCACAAAGTGAGCTGATTTTCTGTAAAACCATGAGAGCTTAACAGTTCCCTTTCATTCTTACTCCACAGCAAGGAACAAACTTGGGAGCCAGCATCCACAGAATTCAAACAAGCACCCGTATGAGTATTCCAAAACTTTATGCATCTATCGCCAGCCCCACCACCAGATGCAAGCAAATTACTCTGAAAGGGGCACCAGGCAAGAGCCTTGACAGCAGCTGTGTGGTCATCCAATCTGTGAAGCCACTGAGTTGCAGAATTTGAGGAGGCCATGGATCGGTCCCATATATGCAAAAGATTGTCATTCCCTCCACTTGCCAATTGGTGTCCCGACGCTGACCATTTTAGGCCGCAAACTTCTTGCTGGTGACCTGTGTATGTGTCCACAATGTGGTTTCTCACTCTCACATCATTGTTGACTATCAAACCATCCATTCCCCCTGTAGTTAAGATGTGGTTGTTCCAGGATAGGGAGCCAACTCGTGCTCTATGTCCCCCTTGTAAAGTTCGCAACTGCAAGCAAAAAAAGTTGGGGCAGTCAGAGACTATAGAAATAAGTTCAAACGGCTTTGAAATAGTTAAAGCTTAAACAGCTTCGAAGAATGACAGGAAAAAAACAAACCAATCAAATAATTTCAATCTCTCAGACACTATAGATAGGCAATTAGGCACAAACAGGAAAAATGACAAAAAAAATTAACTAAATGGTATTTACAGGAGTAACAATAAGACAAACAAATTGAAATAGTACTGGACACAAAAAAATCAATGACAATTAGAAGATACCAACTTAAAAAAGGAGAGAATTCATGCCAGTGAAGTATATTAGAGAAGATGATTCAGTAGGACAAGCATGCAAAGTTTAAAAAGACATTTTCTCGTTTAATGGAAAATAGACATATTATTCGGTAGAATGTTAGATGTACCTTACGGTTGGACGTTGAGTCCCAGAGTTGAACATCAGAACTGTTCAAGCCAACAGCAAGATGCCGCCCATCAGGAGCCCAACTAACACTGGTAACAGGGCCATTGTCGTCATCGATAGTCAAGAGCTCTGAAGTAGAACCACTTGAGGCATCCCACAGATAAACCGTATTGCCAAGGGCAATAGCCACAACATTGCTGCTGCTCCAATCCAACAAATTCAAATAGTAGTCATCAACAATTTCTGGAGCATCCAGTGTCCTCTCCGCTGTCTACAACAAGAAATTAGAAAGGGAATTAGAACACAATAATCATACAGTCAAAGGCAGATAATATCAAACAGGCAAGCAGCACGAACCTGCGGAATGTGTCTCTTGGGCTTCGCGGAGTGGACTTGAGTACACGAAGCATTTGCAAAGGCGCTTTCTTGGAACGCATTTTTGGTGGGAGAGGGAGGTTTCGCTTTGAAAGCAAGAATCCGAGTATTGGTCATGTTGAGAGCCTCAGCAAGACGCTTCCGGTATGCCTCTTTTGCTGGAGAAACTACAGCGTCGTCGTTGTTTTCCTTGTCTTTTCTCCCTTCAGTCAACAAGTAATGTGCCATGTTGAAGTCCATGGCCGACCTCACCGGAATAAATCGGTCCGCCACCTGCACAAATTCCAGCAAAATTCCAAGAAACCTTAAATGGGCATTGAATCAAATACCGAAAAACTTTCAAAACCGGGACAAGGTGAAAATTTGCAAACAAGAAAAGAGAAGAGTCTGACAGGAGATCGAACTCACAGTCTTTCTTCTGGAGGCTGTGTAGCGAGGAATGGCTTGTTCCCGGAGAGGGTGACGAGGCATGGGGTTGCTAGAGGAGGTTGATGGTGGTGAGGAAGAACCTGCATTCATGATATTAACAAAGAAAAGAAAACCAAAGGAGAAAAAACCCTGCAAAAAAGAGAAAGAAAGAACACGCAATAACAAAATGAAACAGCAATAATGGGGCGAGATGAAGCAGGATTAGAGCGCGATTGGTTTCAAGGGAAAGAGAAAAGAGCTTTTTCTTCCGGTGTTTGAACGCTGCGTTTAAGAAACCAGAGAGCGAGTTGGTTGTAGGGGCTGCTTCGTCTCTCTTCTTTGTTATATAGAGTCACCAAGCTCTAACGGCTACTTTTATTATCTCGATTATGTTTTTACCATTTTGAATTTTTGTGGGGGGCACAACGGCTGTATATTGGCTGTCACCAGAGGATTGAGGGTGGGACCCACGGTGTCCGGGTCCCTCTCCGATGGGCCCACTGTCTCTGCCCGCCAACATGCCTGCGATCCTGTCCGCTCCATGTTTGTGAATCAGGAACGATATACAAAGGGCACGAGTGCACGACCAAACGCCCTTTAGGCCAACAGTATTGCATTGCTCTGGGCTTTTTACATATTACCTGGCGCCAAGTTTGTTATTTCCATATGACCTGGTTTTTTCCGTGTTATCTCATATCACCTGGAATCTGGACTTGGAGTACCAAAAATGCCCCTCTTGTATATTTATCGTGTTATGACTGTGCGAAGAGGGCGTGTTGGAGTTGTATACGAAAAGAAAGTGTTTCCGGCCATCTTTCCGGCGATTTCTCCGGCAATTTCCAGAGGCGACTCCGCCGGCGAGTCCTCCGACGAATTCCAGCTGCCCCCAAGGTGTTCGAAGATCCGATTAACGTCCCCCCTGTTCGTCGATTTCTCCGGTGCCCCTTGTTGGATTTCGACGACACGACTGACGGACAGTGCGGTTTGGGCGGCGATTTGTCGCGTAAAACTCCTGGGATTTCGGGGACGAAGAAGTCCCTTGAGTTTCCCCTGCGGCTCCCCGCGCCTTCGAGCAACCGGCGGAGTGTGAATTCTGAGTTTCGGTTTGCGGCGAGGAAGCGTGTGAAAGGGCGTACGAGGAAATACACACATACACACCACTAAAACCGCGGTAAGTTAGATAAATCCTTACTTATTTTAGTTCCAGAAGCTAAGAATTGAAGATTTATAATTTTTAAGATGAAGCATAAAGTCGTATTGTATACAATACGACTTGAGCGTTAGTCGTGTAGGATGCAATACGACTTGAGCGTTAGTCGTGTAGGATGCAATACGACTATTATGATTGCCTGTGTTTCCAACACGACTGTTCTACTGACCACTCTACCTATCTCATTGCAGATGGATACAAAAGAAGATGAGTATATGGAGGCAATACCATCGGAAGAGGAGGAAGATCAGGAATTCTTCGTTGCACCTCGGGAGCGAAAACAGAGGGGCAGGAAGAGGAAGGCTCCGATGGACCCATCAGGCAAGAAAACATGCAATCCGCGACTGGCGGTGAAGACATATTGTCAACCGGGGGCGATGAAAAAGTGTGCGGCCATCTTACGGCGTCACCAAAGATGTTGCCAACTGATCAGAGAAGCTGGGTTCTCTGTCATTTTTGAAGGTGAGGACGTAGTTGTTTCTCGGAACCTGATCGACCATTTGGTTAGGTATTGGGATGAGGAGGCGAAGGTCTTCAATATCAAGGGGAGAACGCTACATTTCACAGAGCAAGAAGTTGCTCTTATCACTGGATTGCCCGCTAAGGGCGAAAGAGTTGAGGTCCTTCCCTTTGTGCCAAGGCGAACGGAATGTGAATTCTTCAAAAAGTACTTCAGCGTAAGGAAACCGGACATTCCACATATTGAAGAAATCATTGACAAGCTTAGCGAGGGCGAAATGAAGATGCCAGAGGAGGACATGGCGAGGATGATCATCTGCCTCCTCATCTCCACGGTGTTGTTTCCACATAGCACGAGAGCGGTGCATCCCTGTTTCTACTCTTATATTGAAGACCTCCCAAGAATGAGCTCATACAATTGGGCTGAGGCTATTCATACGATGTTGGTTTCTGGTATAACCCACACCCGCAGACTAGTGGGTGGGAGAAGTAAAGGGCTGGGAGGTGGATACCTAAATGGCGCCTCATATGTCCTTCAGGTATGTAGTATTTGTATGTTCGTACAGTCTTCGAAAGGCTCTAAGTGTCGTGTATTATGCAACATGTCTTTTATTAATGTCGTTTATTATGCAACACGACTTTATTTATAGTCGACTATTATACAATACGACTTGATATATAGTCGACTTGAATTCAACACGACTGTATCCCCGACTTTTACTAATGTCTTCATCTGATTACTATGCAGATTTGGTTTTTTGAGCACACGACAATCTTCCATTCTGTGTTCGGCCCTACCAGTCCGAGGGCGAAAAGGTGGCCAGGAAGTGGGGCCCTAATTACAGAGGTGAAGATGGGTGCACAAAAGAAGCACCGTATGACCGACTACTGGAAGGGTCTATTCGATAATCTCGACGTATGGGAAGACGTCGTCGATGTCATCGTCCCCATGGACAAAGAGGCATCTCTCATTCCTTCGCCTCCCCCAGTGGCCCCTCAACCGCGACGACATAAGACGGAGAGGCCGGAAAGAAAGAGGAATCCTAAACAACCTACCTGCTCTTCCTCGAGGACGGCTGCTCAGTCTACTGCCCTGGGCCGATTGGAGGGTTCGCTCCAGGGCATACAGTCACTAATTGAGATCGCCCTGTCGTCGTATGAGGAGATGGGAAGGCCCGTCGGACCTCTGGGAGAGGTTCTTCACTGTATCAAGGCATCTGCCGCCACAGCGTCAACGATGTTAGAGGGTCACAACTTTGACCATCCTGCTGAAGAGAAGAGTGAAGAGCTGAAGAAGGAGACGAAGAAGGAGACGAAGGAATCACAGAAGAAGGAGAGGATAACGAAGTCATCATCGGTCCATCACAACGAGGAGGCAAAGAAGCGGCCCGATGACAAGGACCACGTCAAGCAAACTCCGATGGTCATGCGCAGAAAGGAGCTGGCGCACAAGTCAGCCAGCGATTCATTGCAATGGGGTAAAGGTAAGTTGGAACACGATTATTTAATCTTTCGTGTTGCATACAACCCGACTAGGTATTTTTCGTCTTGCATTCAACACGACTAGCTAATTTTTCGTATTGCATTCAACCCGACTATCTAATTTTTTGTGATGGATTGTACACGACTATTCCTTCTTTTGTGTTGAACTCTGCACTGGGGTAAAGGTAAGTTGGAACACGATTATTTAATCTTTCGTGTTGCATACAACCCGACTAGGTATTTTTCGTCTTGCATTGAACACGACTATCTAATTTTTCGTATTGCATTCAACACGACTAGCTAATTTTTCGTATTGCATTCAACACGACTAGCTAATTTTTCGTATTGCATTCAACCCGACTATCTAATTTTTTGTGATGGATTGTACACGACTATTCCTTCTTTTGTGTTGAACTCTACACAACTATATTATATTTCTTGCTGTTACTAATACGAATTTTGAAAATGTCATTTCAGCTCCCATAAAGCAGGCGGATGCGGAAGATAAGAGTCGACGGGCTACAAAGAGAGCCGCCGCGAAGATGTTTTTGAAGAAGCTCCAACCAGAACTTGAGGAACACATGGAGCGTGCAGAAGAGGAGTCCCGGATGACGTACGGCCGGGACAGATTCCCCCCTGGTGTAGTGGTAAGGAGGAGAATGAGGACTGTCAATTCGAGGGAATTGCAGAGGCTTAGGGAAGAAGACCATATACGGAGAATGGCGGAGGAGAGGGCGAGGAAGAATTTGGCAGAAGATCCGAACGCCGACTCTGAAGATACCTTATCCGACCAACGAACAACCTCTATCATCGATGAGGTGATCTCTTCCCTACAGCAGTCGGATATCCAAACGGCCAAGGATGATGAATGGGCAAAGGAGGAGGCGGAGAAGAAGGACGAGGTTTCATTGGAAAAGGAGGAGGAGGAGAAGAAGGAGGAGGATGAGGCAAGGGAGGAGGTGAAGGAGGAGGAGGTGAAGGAGGCAACTGGCTTAACGTTATCCCAGGCTGTTGACGTTGATGTCCTGCAAACCCCAGAAAAGGCTAAGCTGCCAGTTGATCTCCCAGAAAACTATGGTAATTTGGAGTTATGCTTCGACATGGGGGTGTTGTTAGAGCGGGATAGAAGGGAAATATCAGGATGGATAGCCAATCCAAGGAAGGCTTATCCTATCCCAACACTATGTGATGATGACTACGTATCCCTTCTGCAAACAACAGAAATTAACACCAATGTAAGTATACATACTCGACCGCCTGAACCTTAAGTCGTATATAACATACTCGACTATTCATAAAGTCGTATATAAAGTACTCGACTATCTGATATAGTCGTGTATGTCGTTAGCACGACTATACCTAAAGTCCATTATCATTTGAATATTGCGAACTTCTGATTATGTTGTTGGTTTATACAGGTGATAGATGAATTTTTTGGTCTATTACGGGAGCGTAATGACAGAGAACGGCTGAAGTATCCGTTCAGTTATTTTGGATGTCACGCATTCAAAGAAATATTCGACAACGTAAGTTTTTCCTGCATCACCAACGCTAATTTCACGTTTCCAGTTCGTGATTTTCGGAATTCTATTGCGATTTTGCAGGAATACATAGAAGGGGGCAATAATACAAAATTGATAAAAAAACTTGGGAGGATGCTTAAGGGATTGAACAGGAACATGTTCTATGCCTTTTTCCCAATCCGCACTGGTTCGCATTTCTGCCTCGTCTATGTACACTTCCCAGTTGGTGTATGGCGTTTCTACAACCCCCTATCCGGCAAACCCCAGTTGTATCCACATCACAGGGTCGCAGCTGAGAAATTCACTAACTTTATGAACATTGTCATGGCACACACACTGGGACTCATCCGTTGCATCGACTGGAAGATGACTCAGATCGCCAAAGCGCCCTGCCAAGAGAACTCAAAAGACTGTGGCATCTTCATCATGATGTACGTGGCGCACTTGGCCTCCAATGTCAATCCACCTGAGTTTGATCAGTCATCAATTACACGAAAGTGGCGCCCAATAATTGCTGCGAGTATGATTCGCGGGGTTATCGACAGCGAGTTTGACGACGATCCAATCCGAAAGCAAAATCAGGCTGTCACAATTGCGGGGTTTTTGAGGATGTCGGATGAAGACTAGTATTCTTTTTCGATATTTTTTTGTACATGTAATCCATTACAGACGAAACTTTTTTGTGGTTTTCTGCATATTCTTCCATGTACATACAGTATGCTTTCAATAAATTCAAATTCATTTCTTCCATGTCAACAGAGTATTGGAAAGACGACAGGTTTCGACTCTTGAAAGACGACATCTGATATAGTCGTGTTGTCTCATATCCGACTATCTATATTATCGTATTGTATCATATACGACTATCTATATAGTCGTGTTGTATCATATACGACTTTCTATATAGTCGTATTGTATCATATACGACTTTCTATATAGTCGTGTTGTATCATATACGACTTTCTATATAGTCGTGTTGTATCATATACGACTTTCTATATAGTCGTGTTGTATCATATACGACTTTCTGTCAGACCATGACCATGACGGAGTATAATTTATTTTTCTGTCATGTACGTGAGGAATGATGGGCGTCTTTCAACGACGGGAGGGCGCTTATACAAGACGACACTTATGCACAATGACACTTACATTCAAAGAAATATTCGACTACATGCATACATTAAGGTAGAGTAATATTTGTTATACATGAAATTGTGATCGACCTAAGTGAAGAAGGGTGGGGCCTTAGGTAAGCCAGAGGGTCGTCTCGGCGCTGAATCATCCGTTCCCAGGTTGCCTTGTTGCGGGAGTCTTCGATATCTGCGCTTCCTTGCTTCTTTCGCAACCGTTGGGTTAGTACACCTTTTACGGTTGTGACCAACTTGTCGACAGTTGCCACATCTCACCCTCAACCTCTCTGGCGGGTCAGGCTGTGACTCGATTCTCTTTGTCTGTCTCCTACCCCTCTTTGGAGCATCGAGCATGGGCGGTTCGCATTTGAATAAAACCCCGTAATCCCCCCACTGACTCCTGTCTAAAGTAGGGAAAAGTACTTCTTCATACGTTGTGCGGTACAGACATGCATGGTACCACTTTTCACAATATTCCACCGGGTCGAAACTCCTCTCATCGATACATGCAATGGCGTGCTTGCAAGGAAGTCCCATGCTCTGGAAGAACCCACATGTGCAGGTTCTCTTCGTTAGGTCAACAACATCCTGAGGGAAAGATATGACAACAACATGAATAGTCTTGTTGTGAAATAGTTTTCTTAATTTAATAGTCGTATTGTCGCTAAGACGACTATATCAATAGTCGTATTGTAACTAATACGACTAATTATATAGTCGTGTAGGCGACAACACGACTATATAATTAGTCGTCTATTTTACGATACGACTATTCCGGAATTGAATTATCAGAAACCATTGCGGAATGAATTCTTACCACATGGTATAAAGATGTGACTTCAAACTGCCATAACGATAGCGGTTGCACTCTGACTGTTCCAGCACTCTTATTCCTCATTTCGTTAATATGATTGTGTGCATACTTGGTTAATGGTGTCGTTAGCCGTTCTGCTTCCATGCGGCGTCTCTCGAAATGGGAGGTCGTGGTCGCACGAGTTTGCTCGATCAACCGAGTTATTGGCCAAAATCTAGCCTTCAATAGCATATTATTTGCACTTTCTGATATGCTTGATGTGAGCATCCCATATCTTTTACCAGGATATTCCACGTTAGCCCAATTTTTTTTATTGATCTTCTGAACATATTTCCATGCCTCCTCATTGTGGTCCTTCATCTTTTGCATGATTTCATCAAATTCTGTTCTCCGGAAGCATTTTGCAGCTCGGAATAGAAGGTCTTTTAAGTATTTATCCTTCCATTGATTAAGCATATTGGCAGCCATATGCCTTAGGCAAAACCCGTGGTGAGCCTCAGGAAATACATCAGCAACCGCTCTCAGAAGTCCCTTCTGTCTATCGGAGACAATTGTATCCAGAGATGCCGGGGGGTCCGTAAAGAGGGTGGCTTTGAGTAGGCTAAGAAACCACTTCCTGCAAGGCAGCAATCAGAGTGAAAGCAGATTCAAGAAGAGATGGGGGTACACAGTCGTATACGAAAGAAGACGACTGTATTAGTAGTCGTGTTGCTCGAATACACGACTACTCATACAATCTTTTTAGCATACGTACCACGAATTTATAGTCTCTTTCTCAACAACTGCAAATGCAACGCACATTAATTGTTGGTTCCCGTCGACTGTTGTTGCAACCAATAACACTCCGGGGTACTTTCCTTTCAGGAATGTTCCATCAACTGTGAGCAGCGGCCTAAGTGATCTTCGGAATGCTCTTGCGACCGGGCCGAAGATCCAAAAGGCACGTCTGAACTCGTATCCGGCTTCCTCATTTTCAATTTCCGGAATATCACAACATCTTTCAATCACCACATATGTACCTGGATTACACCGCTCTAATTCCTTTGCATAATGGGGCAAAATACGATATGCGTCTTCCGGGTTGCCATCGATCAATCGTATCAATTCCTCTTTCGCCCTCCATGCCCTTTGATAGTTCACTTTGACGCCCCAATGTTTCTCAATGTACTGTTGGATATTAACCGTTTTTATGGAGTTTGAATCCTTGTGGAGGCCATGACACTTCCGTGCAATCCATAAGTGTGAGGCCAATGGATGATCTTTAGAACTTATCAAAATGTCGCATGTATGCCTTCCTTCACTCCTTGTCACGGTGACTCCGTCAACTAGATTCGAAGCCCGTATGTACCACTTGCACCCTGTAATCTTGCACTTTGCAGCAAAGGTGTCCTTGTTCTCGTCCGCCACTTTGAACATGAATTTCCTCTTGATTGCCAAATCAGTAAGAACCATTTTGAACTGTTTTATACTTTCGAATCCAGCCCCTAAGGCAAGTTGTGCCTCATAGTCGTCTCCTTGCAAACTGCCGCTCAACATCGTCTCCTCCTCATATTTTTTTGCAGGACCGGCCTGCGGTGAAGAGGTACCCCAATCCCAACCACCTTCACCATCAATATTGTTGTACTCATTGTCGTCCAAGTCTTGTGCCCCCGACGTGACAGATTTTCCTTTAGAAGTGGATGCTCTCGCTGCTTGTTGGAGTTCTATTCCTGACACAGACTGGTCTCCTCCCGTCGGATGCGGCCCGGGAAAAACTGGTAGTGTGAGAGGCTCGTCCCAGTCATCTGCAGACCACGGTATTTGTTCATCTTCAAATAATTCTTCTTCATCTGGATCTTCTTCTTCGTCTTCATTTTCATCTTTCTCTTCATCCTCGGCTTCATCCTCATCTTCATCTTCACCATTGATCCCATTCATCTGACACTGGTTATCGACTTCATTCGGAAATTCATCCTTTGTATTTTTATTACCATCTCCCAATCTGCGATAACAACATGGTAAGAATGGCATGCATATTGTACAAAAACGTCTAAACGACTTGATTATTTAGTCGTATTGTCGACAACACGACTTCAATTCCAGTCGTATTGTATACAATACGACTTCAATTCCAGTCGTCTTCTTGTATGCAACACGACTTTAATTCCAGTCGTATTGTATACAATACGACTTCAATTCCAGTCGTCTTCTTGTATGCAACACGACTTTAATTCCAGTCGTATTGTATACAATACGACTTCAATTCCAGTCGTCTCGTATGCAACACGACTTTAATTCCAGTCGTCTCGTATGCAACACGACTTTAATATATGTCCACTCGTTAATTTCACCCCTTACCTCACGGTTTCAATAGAAAAATTTTCATCTTTTCCTCCTTCAAAGGCTGGTGCAGGTGACTTATTCCCCGGCCTGCACGGCCTCTCCTGTGGTGTCTTACTGGCCGGCCTCCCATTTGGAGGCATTGAATTCTCGCCGTCCTTATCCACAGTGGAAACCATTTGCTTATTGGCAATGGAATTCTCTGTGTTGTTATTTCCAGCAGAAGTCCACTCCACGTATAGATCGAGTGGTCCATCTGTGCATCGCCTCTTGTTGTGAAGAATGAATATTGTCTTCACGTCTTCATCGTCTTCAAGGACGTATCGGGTTCCACAACGAACAAGATATGACAAAGACAATGTACCGGATGGAGACTTCAGCGGTAATCTTTCTTCCACTTGTTGCAACAGTCCTATGTACTTTACTTGTGTATCTATAGACATGAGCTTCAGTTTCCCACCCACATACCCATCAGAATTTGTGAATATTCCATCGTAGTGTAAGCACAAAGGTATGAAATCCATCCTTACCTGGTATTACAATAACGAAATTAATTAACAAACCTTGATTGAAAATAGTCGTGTAATAGTCGTATTGTAAAATACACGACTATAGTTATTGTCGTATTAGGGAATATACGACAGTAGGAAAAAGTGGAACACTGTGCAAATTTTCAACTTACATCTCTCGATCAAATTTACATTATATCAAACGTTGAATTTCAAGTTGACGTACCGTTTTTGAATGGGCGATGACTCTTTCACAGTTGTGTTAGCGTATCAACTGCTTTCCCGCTCTTTTTTCGTGTTTTGGCAGCAATATAACTTTTCCTAGTTTAGACGGCGCCGGCGCCGGCGACGTTATGGCCGGAGCTGCTGCACGGAACTTCTCCGGAACACCTTCTTCTCCGGACCGCCTTTTCCTTCTTCTCCGGAACGCCTTCTCAAAAAAATGCAAAAACCCCTGCTGCCGTATATAGAAGGCAAGGGTATTTTGGGTAGGTTCCAGGTCATATGAAAGGAAATAACTTTTTCCAGGTGATATGATAAAACCAAACCCGGCGCCAGGTAATATGTAAAAAGCCCCATTGCTCTTGCTTGACTCGCTAATGCGCGTTGAGTCCCTTGCCCTGCCGCAGCGACTGCCCGACTTCCATCATTTTTATGTTGGATTGAGTAGTAAATATGGATTATGTGCAGTTTTTTATGATTTAGGGGCCGTTTGGGGCGTGATTATTGCAAAAATATCCAGACTGGATATTGGATATATACTGTAGCATCTATGTGGATTTTTACATCCAGCTTCAGCTGGATATATAAAATATCCGGATGCTACAGTGTAGCAAAACATCCCATCTGGATGTTTTGCTTTTAATCACGCCCCAAACGGCCCCTTAAGTCCCGCATCTTATAAGAATTGAAGCAAAATTAAGCCAAAAAACAAAAGAAGCATATGAAGAAGACACTACCATCTTTCCCATGCTCATTGGATTTGGGTAGATGTTACCATCCAGATGAGTATTGAAGGGTAGATCATGTTATCAAAGTCAAGTAAGGTAGTAGAAAGGGATCACGGGCATGGGCTAGAGGTCAATTGGACGGTTGGACAAGGACATATTCAGGATGGTGAAATCTTTTCTCCGAGGTCACGGTGGCAGAATTTACACATCTATAGCCTTTTTCACATTATTACTTGCACGTTTCAGCTCAATTCTGTTATATTATGGAACTGCATGAAAGCAGCCTAACAATATCATAGAATGGACCTGAAAATACGTAAATATATGCAAAAGGCGGAAGATGTACAAATCCTCATCTTTTTATTTGGAGCTATCCGATATATCATTAAATAATTCAATTTTAATCCAATCCACATAATTGGAAAGGTGTATCATGAGAAAAGGCATCTAGAATAAAAATTTGCCACTGTTTCTTTGTATGGATTTTGTACCATTTTGATTCTGATAAGAGTCAAATGTGGTTTATAATCCATGCCATGATCCAGGATAAGGCGATGACGATGATTGACAGGAATCCGACCAAGAAAGCTAGCCATAATAGACTTTGGCAAGAGAGTTGCATCGACAGTAACTATTCCATCGACAGAGATCATTAGAAATAGCACAAAAGAACATGCAAAACAAATTGACAAAGCAGAAAATTTCGACGGGGTACGAATTATACGATCATACTCCGACCAGAAAGGTAACGAATCTCACCTCAAAGTTGGAGCCTGAGCTAGCTGAAAATCAAATTAGCGCATGCAGCTTGAAAAAGACAAGAAATAGAAGTCGAAAGCTAGCCATTGGGATCGGAAGCCATGGCAGGAAGCCTGGAACTGGCAATTGGATTGACTTGCTTCCAGTTGAGGCCGGCCTTTCAAGGGTAGTTGGAAATATTTTTTGCGGCAATTATCTCTTCACTGAAAATATAGTCTAGTTTGGGGTGATTGGTGGTTTGGGCCTGGGTCCGCAAGATGGTTTGCATTTTTGTAGTTCGTATCACACTTGGTTCTCAATGGTGGACAACGACCTCCTCGGCGAGAAGATTCAATGAATAATCTTTTGGCTTATTTTCAGATTGAACTTCGAAGTCTAAAAGTTCTTAATTTTGGTAATCAAAATTGAAAAGGCTAGCAATTAACACCAACTTCTTGGTATGTGAAGCAGAAGAAGCTTTACCAAAATGCGCATGAATCAATTCTACGTCAGAAAGGAGCCTGGAGAGATCACTCCGACAAGCTCATTTCTTCCATGTTTTACGAGAGGATAAACAGGCGCAAGATCACTGAATTTTCTATCGTTAATTTGCAAGACTAGAATTGGAAATTCAAATGTTCATAACCCTTTGGTCCTTCCTCTTTCATTCTTCAATCTCTTTTTGTTTTATCCCAACGTTAAAAACCTGCTGCAAATCCCTAGAAAGCCTGACTGATGCCCAAGAGGGCCATCATAGACTAGGCAAAGATCTTTAACTTTTCTTATGTAAGTAGATCTGTAATTTTTTTTCTGCTCTTTAACGTGGAAATCTCCAAGTTGTCCAGTCACAACTTTTTTTTTATAAGATCCAATTGCAATGTGTTGCTCTGTAAAAAAAGTCGTTCTTACTTCGGAGCATTGTGACTATCAACTTTCTTGAACCAAACTGCCCTTAGAGCCCTTTTTTCTCGGGTAACTTCATCCAAATCCCTCCCAATTACCCTGTGATGCTCTATAGAAAGTCGTTTTAATTTCTGAGATTATAACTATCAACTTTCTTAAGCCAAACAGCCCTTAAAGCCTTTTCTCAATGCAGCTTCATCTAAATCTCTCCCAATGAAAACGAGCTTGCTAATCCTTTTCTCATCCGGACCCCAGGGCTTAGCTGGACTTATATCAAGCATTGAGTGTACACCCTGAAAATGCAAAAGTAAGATTAGAAAGATTATGCACCATAGTAAATTCAATTGCTTGTGATTGAAGCGAAAAAATTGTGGTTCAAAACGTGCAGTAAACAATAAAGAGTATAGACCTGAAAGACATGGCGCTCTTCAGAACCTTCAACGCTCACCACACCCTTCAGCCGGTACAGATCATCCCCCTTTTCGTCAACTACTCTCTCCAACCAATCAGTCACCTAAATTCAGCAAATTTAGTCAGTCTGAGGAAGACAAAAGGTATCTTTCCGCAAAGCCACCTTACTTATATATTTATACTCGTCAAGGAAATGTGGTGAATCCCTAACAGATTTTTTAAGGAGAAAAGTTCAGCTACGGATATAAAAACCTGGAAACAGGTCCCAAACAGGCTCAAGATTAATACTAAAAGTATTGCCATTATTGCCAGAGCGAGTATAAAAATTAACAAAGACTTTGTGTCCTTAAAGCAGCAAAATAAAGGATTACTTCAGATATTTGTCACTCATAATTAGACTAATCTGGAGTATCAAAAGATGTAAGAGAATTTCGCAACTTATGATTAAATACAGCGAATGTATGAGAGTAAATAGCACCATTAGGAGGTTTCCAGGTCCCAAACAGGCTCAAGATTAATACTAAAAGTATTGCCATTATTGCCAAAGCGAGTATAAAAATTAACAAAGACTTTGTGTCCTTAAAGCAGCAAAATAAAGGATTACTTCAGATATTTGTCACTCATAATTAGACTAATCTGGAGTATCAAAAGATGTAAGAGAATTTCGCAACTTATGATTAAATACAGCGAATGTATGAGAGTAAATAGCACCATTAGGAGGTAACATGGCATCTAGTTAGAGTAAATATAAGCTCAAGCTTACTTCATCTAAATCGAGAGTCCCTTCAGACACTATGCTGACACTTGAGACAGCAGAATCATGTTCATGGTGATGATGATCATGCCCCTTGTGATGATCTAACACATTAGAAACAGAAATTTTAAGAAAAGAGACAAAAAACACTAATCCACAATTGATGCAGAAATGGTGCAAAAAAACAAAGTTTGCATAACTATAAAAGATTAAACTCTCACTGTGAATATCCTCTTTATGAAAAACTATAGCATCAGATTCATCTGGCTTAACTTCAGAGTCAATTCTGTAGAAAAATAAATATTATAAGCACTACAAACTTCACAATATTGAAGATCATCGTAAATGAAGAAGATAAGATGTTGGAAAATTCAATTTTTTTTTACCTGTCGGTATCGTATCCACCAACTCCTAGCACAAAGTCGACATCAACATCCCCATATTTGGCATGTTTAATTTGTGCCATGGCATTAATAAGCTGCAATCACATTTCTAACATTTCAGGTGTATAATGTATGTGAAAAAAGATATCACTCACAAATAAGTGATGCAAACCTTCAGCAGCTAGTGAACTTCTGACCTTAATTTTCTTTGTCAGTGTTTCCAACTCGGTCTCACCCACCAAATCTATCTGCCAAAAAATAGTTCATTGAGAAACACTACAAAACACTAGCTGAAAAGATGGTTTAAACAGTTGCTTTGCAGAACAACGTTATAAAAACATGTCTTTACAAAGATAATGAAATTTTTAGACAAAATGCAGTCTGAAATTACTGTAGAAACCGACCTTGTTTAATATAATGCGATCCGCATACGCCACTTGCTCTACCGCTTCATTAACTACCCATCTCGGTTTAACCTCGTTCAGATGTTGCATTGCGTGCTTACAGTCAACCAATGTAACAACACCATCAAGCTTTACATAGCGTGCAACCAACTCGTCTGTGAAAAATGTCTCAACCACAGGAGCTGGTTTTGCAAGCCCTGACCAATTAAACACAAGCTTATCAATTTACAGCTTTTTGCAAGCCCTTCTACAGGGTAGTTCACAATAATCCAGAAAAAAAAAACAATGTGGCAATTTGATGTAACATAATTTTTTTGCCAAGTGATCAGGCTAATCGAAAGCTTGATAAACAAGAGCCAAAATACAGTACCTGTTGTTTCTATAACAATATGGTCGAACTTGTCTCTTTTCTTCCTGGCCAATTCCAAAAGCATTTTGACGAGATCTCCCCTCACAGTACAACATAGGCAGCCGTTATTAACCATAACGATGTCCTCAGAAACAGAGGCATGACTTGCAACCAGAGCACCATCAATATCTACTTCTCCAAACTGCAAAAAAACAAACCAACCATCATTAAACCCAAACTGCTTAAAGGAAAACTGACAAAATAGCGCTTTCATTCGAAGCAAAAAACACAATCTACCCGAAAACTTATGTTTTTGGGTTTTGAAGTGAATGTAATTGGAAAGAGACTCAAAAGAGAAGATTGCAACGGCGCAATTGAGAGTACCTCATTCTCTATGACAGCAATCCTCTTTCCGTGACGAGCTGTTAAAATGTGGTTCAAGAGAGTTGTCTGAAACAAAAAGACCGTCATCAGATCATAAACGTAACAAAGCAGTCGCAATTAGAGGGAAAAGAGAAAGAAACCGAGAAAAGACTCACCTTTCCGGAGCCGAGGAAGCCCGTAATTACAGTGGCAGGAACTCTATTGTCAACATCCGGATCAGTGGAATGGGCTTCCGCAGAGTCGCACAACGGAATCGACCGCGTGACCATGGACTTGGAACCACATGGTCGGATTTCAGCGGGATAGCAGAAACTGGACCGGCGGTGGAGAAATGAATGCAGTGCTCTAAGGCAAGCATAGATAGAGGGAGGAGAAGAGACGACATGATCGGCAGTAGAAGTAGAAGGCGGCTGCCGGAAGAAGAAGGAGCGACCGAATTGGCTTTTTGATGTCGCTCTTGAGGTGACGACTCTGGCAGCAGCAGCAGCAGCAGCCATGAAGGGAGGGAGCTCCGGAAAGCTAAAACCCTAGCAAGTAGCAGCAACCTCCCAGCGAGGGTTGTTTTGCAAATGGGTTTTAAGGCCATGTGACCCGGTAGGATGATCGCCCCCTATTAACAGACGGCGGATATCCACCGTTTAAAAGCACGTGATGGGGCCCATTAGAATATGCCCAGTTTGCCATCCATAATGGGGATTATGCATGTTCTTGAGCAAACTCGCCTACTTTAATTAGAGGAATGAGAAAAACTATCGCAACAAGTGGATTATTTTTTTATTTTTAGTTTTTTATATTGAAGGGTGTCCATGTCCTTAGGTCCGACTATCAGGGCAACCGATCTCTTACCCGTATATGCCGCCAATCACCTCGGGTGCATACAAGGCCCACCCATCATACGTACCAGGTGAATCGAGTTATAATACCAGGTGGGTGGCTAATATAGTGGTATTGTTGAGCTTTGTATCACAAGTCTTATTCTGCAGTATACACTGATTCTTGGGGTACAAAAAACTTGTATACAAGTGTTAAGGGCCTAGAGTAACTAAATTGTTTGTGTTCCCATCATCTTCATCAGTGATCCAGAATGTCTGCTATTAAAAATTTCCTAAATATGCCTGTTCTTGTCAAGTTTGATGTAGTCACATCTGTATTTTTGCGTCAAGAAAGAGTTACTACGGAAATTTTGTGAGAACTATATGTAGGAACTCTTAGTGCGGTCTCTTAATCTACTAAGTAAATGCATTGATTTTCAGATTAACCAAAGAAATTTTGGACCATCTGCAGAATGAACTGGGGCAACTACGGTTTGTTGTATCATGAACGAAGGTTACCCCTGAATGCAGTAAATATTCTCTGTTTACGCAATTGGACATAGGCAGATGTGTTGAGAGTCCTCTACATTTTGCAGGATATGGAGCAGATTAATTGAGCTAGAAGCCATGCAAAAATTTCTTATGGAAGGAACAGGTGCGTCGTGTAATTGGCCCTAACAATTATTGTTTTTTCTGTTCATGCACGCTGACATCTCTACTTTCGTCTCTCTCTCTCTCGTTATATTCGTGTGATGCAGAAGCATATGATAAAATGCAAGGTGACCTCATTCTCGCAAAGGAAGAAGCTGGCCAGAATACTGCAAGCAAAGGATAGGAAAGCTATTGTATGGAATACATTATAGATATCTTGTTTGCTATTTAATCCTATGAAATCTCATACAGCTAAGGTAACTAACTGTATGATGACTGGAAATGGTAATTACTCTTTCTCTCATCAGTTATGGAAATAGTTGAGCCCCATCGATTATCGATCTCCCTCTCCCATCCAAGGTTTTAAAAACCAGATCGGTCATAGACCTAGAATTCTTGCGGAGTAGGTCTAACCAAAGTTCAGCCTGGGTTGACTCGGTTAATGATGTCATTAATATAAAAAAATAGAAAACCCCTTCTTCCAAAAACTTTATATGATATAAATTTTTTTGCATAGTCTAATACTCCATGTGTAGCAATTTAATGAACAAAATAGCCGCATTACAAAAAGTAAAATTTTTAAATAAAAAATAAATATATTTTTAAGACATAAAAGAGAAAAAATATACAGAATGAAATTCTACTAAGATCGATGTCCAAAAAAAATGAGAAGATGTTGCAAAGAAAAAGAATTAAAAGAAATTATGTTGAAAAGAGCTTAAATCCGACCCAAACCATGGGTCATGGTTTTAAAACCCGAACTGGCCCAACCAGTTCGACCCGGTTCAATCGGGCTGGTTAAACCAAATTGACTGGGTCAATCAACCCATCCGACCCGGTTTGAAAAGTCGACCTCCTCCAGTCAAACCGGGTCGAATCGGGCGATGCCAGGTTTTAAAACACTGCTCCCATCTCCTTAGAGCATCTCCAACCGAATCTTTCTTTCTGCCCCATCAGCAGCAGGTGGTAACAAATAGGGCTACTCTCGGACTGGACGAACTTCAGACAGAGGCTGTCTATGTCTGCGTACGTTAAAAAATTATCCGCCATTATGCTGGTTGTGTACGTGTCGGGCTGTCCAATGGACACAGACACAGACAGAACACCTCTTTTTTTTTAACTGTGTCATTCTCTCCTCCTCTCTCCTCTCCGCCCTCTGTCCACCTCCTCCTTCCTCCTTCCTCCACCCCCACCACCCACCACCCTCCACTCCTCTCGCCCCCCTCCCCCACCGCCCTCTTCTCCTCTCCGGCCCCGCTCCCTGGCCGCCCTCCTCTCTCCCCCACCGCCCCCGCCCTCCTCTATACTGGTCCTCAGACAGAGACCCTTGGCCATGGCCGAACTCTAGAGACAGCTCATCCTCGGCTCGGACACCACCACGGACACCTCGGATACAGATGGCTTCACGGACACAGCTGTCCGTGAACAACACTAGTAACAAATAAAAGGCCACATCATATATCACTCCTCCAACCGAACCTTTATTAAATAAAAGTTGGTATATTACGTCTAAATTGTAGAGACTTTATTTTGGGTTTAATGGTATCTTATTTCATTCTCCACTTTGAAATTCAAGTAACCATTGTTTTCTTGAAGATTCTTTCCACCCTTCTATAAAGTCATTTGCAAGTAATAAAAAGAACTATGTAAGTGAACTAGCTGTTTGAAAAATAACTATGTTAAGCTAAATAGGCATTGCAACATCTTTTTTGTCAATAGGAGGGTAAAAAAATAATGGTTCGGTTGGAGATGCTCTTAGGCTTCTCCTCCATCTATATATCCTTGTGCCTTAATGGCCCTCTAGTATTATATACTACTCCCATATGTTGGAGGAAAAAGCAGATGTCAAAAGTGGGTAAGCATCAAATTTTTTTCGTTGCAAGATGCTTAGATGTATGTGCAAAATAAAAATGGATGCTTACGTGTGTGACTAATCACTAGAATTGCTGGGAGATGGTGGTACACATGGATATCAGGTAAATATATGATGTTGGTCGTTGAGCATGGTACTCGTTTAGGTAATGTGTCCCAGTCTCTAGATTACAGAACTCCTGTGCATGTAGCCCTGTTATTTTTTTTCCTTCTCCAAAGAAGTGTGGTATTTGCGTACTTAAGCATGAAAATTCAAAATTCAATTGCGTGGCTGTAAGATAACTAGTGCCCCAAAAAACAGAATTTAGTTCGTGATTAAAGGACATAGGTAATCATCGTTAGGTCTCATTTTATATAACACATCAACAGATATAACCATATACAGAGAGACGACATTGGTAGCTGATGCGTACAGGCTTCCTAAGTGATACCTGCAGGACTGCTTGAACGTTGTATAATAATAAAAAAACCACTTGTTTTGCAAGTAGGGATGAGGTTTAAATTGATTTCAAGAGAGATGTGGACGTGATAAAGACCCTCTGCCATGGTGTTGGAATGCATAAGACATAATTGCTTCTGTTCTCAGGACCCTTTCCTAAACCATTAAAACTATACCCCATCAGTCCATCAGTCCCGCTGTAAATTGTAATACTCGTCTTTGGTTCTTAATTTGAACTATAAACCAAATGTAGTTATTAAAGTGGGACGGAGGGAGCAGTTAACATGATAAGAAGAAAAAAAGGGATGAGGTGGACCACAATTGTAATACATATAATATTGAAGTTATAATGTTTAAAAATTATCCATACGTCTGACTTTTTTTTCAAGCAAATGTGATGCTTTGATCTTTTTTTTTTCTTCCCTTTCTCGTTAAGGCATCAAGAGGTCATCATCGTTCTTAAGTTAGCAAAGAAAATTCCTACATGAAAAGGGACTGGAATAGATCGAATGCTCATGTTGGCTTCCTCGTGGCTGAACCTAATGTATGGTTTATATTTGCCAGTATTGGACAAACAGCTACATAGCCACAAAAAGCTCCTTTTGGCAACATATGAGCCCTAGCATAGTTAAAACACCTTTGTTTATATACATGAGAAAATGCCGGTCCTAAATGAAAAGCTCCTTCTATGAACATGTATGGATGCCCTTCCATAACTAACTAACCCATGCAATTTGTGCCAAAACAAAAATAAAAACTATACCAACCACGTGCCTATATACTTTTGAGAGTAAATTCAACAAGCTACAAAAATAAGAAAGTAACCGAAGCGAAGACCAAGTTATAGGATGGTGAATCTGAAACATCCAGCCTTCCTGTTCGTTTTTTGAAAGGAAGGCTACTAAAAATGTGGCTGATGCGGAGTTAATTTCCCTACAACATTCCGCAAGTTGTGAATACATAATTTTTGAAGTGCTTTTTTTGGAGGGGAAATAAAATACTAGAGTTAAATTATCTCTTAGAGTGGAAAAAAGTGATGCACTGTTTCATAAAACTTGGCAGCTTGTATATCTCCTACAATTGTATTCCCTTGGTCCCAGATTCACTGACCTTCTCACTTCATCCCCTAACATGTGTACTTCGTCCTCGAATCATTAGGAGAAGGATAACATGACATGCGACTATTAATCTACGACAATTTTTTCTCAAATGGAAGTTTTAATATGGGGCGGAGGGAGTATATAAACTTCATGATTGGTATTGGACTGCAGCAGCGTATGTAGGAGGGGCGAGAGGCATGTCCCTCATTTCCCAACTTCTCATTGCTAGAATAACTGCAATTAGTGGGTAGCATGACCATGTAAAGAAACTCTCTCTCTCTCTCTCTCTCTTTGGAGCTTCAACCAGTGCAATAGACCAACGAGAGAAACCATGTAAGTAGTAGTTGGTGAATGCTTTGGACCTGTTAGAAAAAGAACACAAACTACTTTGCAACTGAAATGCTTTTATTTTACAAATGAAAATTAGACGTTATTACAGCTAATAGAAAACAAAATTTTAATAGAAGTACATATGATTTCCCAGCCCTCTCATCCACTTTCCGTGAACGGCTTGTACTCCAAACAGTGTAACAAACTCCTCTCTCTTTGTTTCCTCCTTTATGTCCCAATGCCATGACATAAAAAAAATGACTACCATTTTCCTCTTAATTGCCGAAATAGAACAAACCTCTTGGCATCATACTCATTGAAAATGGTAAGATAAACAAACAAAAGTAACCGGAATGATAGTATATTGCAGCCCCAAGATATCTGATCACATTAGGTTCCTGGAGTAGGGAGAGTGGAGAGGGGGCAGCATGGTAGTTTCAGAAAGAGAAAAGGGGTACCTTGGTTCATCCATCGCCTTTTGATAATAATGATGGGCAGAAGGAAAATTCCCAATTCACGCAAAAAATCAGAAGATGGAGATTGATTGGGTCCCCCCATCTGAGAAGGGAATCTGAGTGTACCCTCCCTCCTTTTCTCTCTCTCTCACCCTAACTACTTCCCTCCCTTGTATATCCATCTCTTCTTCTTTCTTTCTTTCCCTACCAAAAATCAAGAGTGATCTCTGCCTTCGTCGTCTTCCTTTGAAACATTTCTCAAACCCAATTCACCTGCTTGAATTCAGGACTCCCTCTTTGTCTCTCTCGTGAATTTAAGTTGTAGTTTGGGTACAGCCTTGACCTTCTTTGAGACTGTGGGGTGAGTGATGATCGTCTCTATCACTTTCTTTCCTCGGTTAATGGTTTCAATATAGCTGCTCTAGCTTTCATGGTTTCACTTCTTTGAAGTATCTTATCAGTTCTCTGCTACGCCTGCAAAAGGATATTTTGACACGGAGGTCGTCCAGTACAATTGCTTGCACCCCAGCTAGATTATTATTCACCTTTTCATTTAACTGTCCATAATTCTTCAAACAGAGATGCTTGTCTTCATCATCTTAGTTCTAGATGGAAGAAGTTTGTAGAAGGCTTAGCCAGCTTCTATATTCTCTCTTGAAGCACTTGTTCTATATCAAACTTGAAGCACTTATTCTATTTCAAAACTTGTTTGTCCTTTACTTCACAAGAGAAGGCTGACCACTCATCGTCTCGTCTTCTGTTTCCAAAACATGTTAGGGGCTTGGGGTGCATCATGCATAATGCATTTGACATAATTTCATGTGTTTCCCACCACCATCAATGATTAAATTTGGAAACTCAACTAATTTTATCTTATAATTTGACATTGCAGACAAGGACCCTCAATTCAGGAAAACCGAAAACCTTCCCAATCATTTCATTTCCATCTCCAAGTCCCAAACAAGGAAGTACTAGCGCTACAGAAGCATCCGAATCTCATCAGAAATGTATTCTGAATCGGAATTCAATGATGGTCAGCCCCCATCTGATGATGGAACCTCCACCTATGTCCAATCCCCCTCCAACACCAGCAACATCACCCTGCAAGACAATCTCAGCCTTTCGGCTTTTCCCTTCCAAACCTTTCCCAACCAAAACATCAACAACAACCCTACAGTTGATATGGGTGCTACCGCCATGGGAGTGAATCATCTTCCAGTAGAGCAGCTTAACTACACTGGTATGGAACAGGAATACAACAACAACAACAACTGGGACTCCTCTGAGGTGCAGGACGACATATCAGTGAGCAACTCCCACCTTTTCCAGCAGCAACAGCAGCAGAATATGGACCTCCCATCATGCTTCCCGCCGTACCCAACTGCCGCACCTGACCTCCTCAACCTCCTCCATCTCCCCCGCTGCTCCTTGCCCACGGTGCTCCCACCACCCAACTCAGCCCTCACCTTTGCCGCCTGCTCCGACAAGAAGCCAGCCAACTTCCAGACACTCGACATGTTCGGCGAGGTGGCGCAGGGCGGAGGCAGTACGACTGCATCCAATATCCTGCAGTATGAGCCGCATCTCCAGCTCAACTTCTGCCCTCAGCCTCCGGACTTTCGCGACCATTTCCACTCGCTGGCCGCGCATAATTTCGGACTGGCAGGAGCCGAAGATGGGCCTTTCTTCAGAGGGATGGATGAGATGGAGGGCGGTGGAGGAGTCTTTCAGGAGGGAGAAAATCAGGTTCTGGCCTTTAGAAGGGACATGGGCGGTTTCGGTAAGGGAGGGGGGGCAAGGGCTTCAGGCTTCACCACTGAGAAGGAGCGGAGGATCCAGTTGAACCAGAAGTTTGACGCCCTCAGATGCCTTATTCCAAACCCTACCAAGGTAGAATTTACTACTATATATTTCTGTCTCCTCTTCATTTTTTTCACTTAGTAATTTCGTTTCGTATTTTTCTCTTTTTACATTTACAATATAATAAAAAAGTTTAATTTCATTTACATAGTTCTAGACAGATAATATAGTTCGGTACAACACTTTTTTGGATTATATGTATGTATCTACAGACGGATAGGGCCTCCATCGTAGGAGATGCAATCGAGTACATCAAGGAACTGCTGAGGACTGTGAAAGAGCTCAAGATGTTGGTGGAGAAGAAGAGATGTGGCGGGGACAGGGTCAAGAGATTAAAGTCCGAGGATGAGGGGATGGAAAGCTCCTGCGCCAAACCGACTGATGGAGAGCACTCTTACAATGGTTCACTCCGGAGCTCATGGCTCCTCAGGAAGTCCAAGGACACTGTTGTTGATGTTCGCATCATAGACGATGAAGTCAATATTAAGCTGACCACCCAGCGCAAGAAGATGAATTGCTTACTCCTTGTTGCAAAAATCCTCCACGAGCTTCAGCTCAACCTCCTCCAAGTGGCGGGTGGGAACATCGGAGATCACTACATCTTCATGTTTAACACTAAGGTGATCGTTTCTCCAGTTTACATTAGATTGTTAATCTAACTCTTTGATTTGTCTATTATCTTCTGATTAAGATGGGTGGCTGCCTTGGGGCTTATAATCTGGTGGTGCAGATAAGTGAAGGATCTTCACTGTATGCGAGCGCCATAGCTAAGAAGCTAATTGAAGTGCTTGATAGGCAGTACCCGGCACTTCCTCCTGCTGTCTTTTAGTGTTTGAGCTGGTATATGGAGCACATGATCTGCAAAAAGGGTGGGTAAAAGAACGTACATGTTTGATCTGCAGCAGGTGAAAGTATTTGCTCATACATATAGTTCCTTAAGTTAAGTGCCTCTTTCTAGCTAGCTTTTTACTTCTTCTTTTGGTTTTGTGTGACAAGTCTCAAGGAGAGAACTAGTTTTACTAATTCTCGGATCAACTACAAATAACATGTACGGTTTGACATAATCAGTATGAACGAACACTGCGTTCAGTTGTTGAATGTGCTCATCCTATTATTTACTTCTATCTATAGCGGCACCATAGTTCTTCTGCAGTTTGGATGATGCCTGTTTACATATTTTCATGTGGAGTTCATTTGAGACACTTAATATTGCGCTTGAGGTCTTTTTTATTTGCATGACATTCATGTTTAACGTTCATAATTACTGATTAGTACGCTTAAAACCAACCATTTGGTTTGCGTCGTCGTATCTTTCCTCATGCACACGTAGTTGGAAAGCAGGCCGGCCTGCCAATTGGTTATCTTTCTTCATAACTGCTCCAAATACTTGATGACAGTTTCATGCATCATATATCCCTTCTGACATCGTAGGCCGAAAATTATGTTGAGCTCTAGGTCTATTTACTCTTTGGTCAAGCCGAGAACAATCAGGAGCAATAAACATGGGCCGGCCTTTTTTACTTGTCCTGGTTACAACTTTGATTAGGACTTAGGAGTAGCAAACTTGTCCATTTTTACCGAAAAGACATACCCTTGTTTGTCCAACGTTGATTATCGCTCACTAACAGTAGCACACGGCATCTTATTCAAGTTCCACTCTTTACATGACATGAATTCACAGAACGATGGACTCTTCTGCGAGAGATTGTCTTACGTAAGTCCCAAATAAAATTCGACGAAGCTACAAAATGGCTTTGGCTTCTGAACTAGTCTATTGCGAGAGGCAGCATGCATGTGCCAGATCGAGGGTTGTTGAGTAATCAAATATCTCAATTCAGCTTCGCCGACCTCTGCCCTAATCCCCCTCTCCCTACACATATGAATCAGGTATAAATTGGTGTAGCCAGGTCGTCGATTGGCCTACATATGCATCCCAATAGCTAGTTGTTGGCCGAGCTGCCAAAAATGAAAAACCAAAGAAAACTGTTGACCAAATTCAGAAAGACCTCCCCAACACTCAAGCCAAGCCCAAACAGAAGATGAAAACAGCTGCCTCACTCCCACCAAAAAAAAAAAAAGCCCAGGAGGCCGAAGGGCAGAAGAAGAGCGGATCTTGCATAAAGCCCAGTTGGAGTAACATCCAATTGGGCCAAATTGGTGAGGAGTGAGGACATAATTCAACTCACCCACCTCTTCCTCTCCAAGCTTGAGCCACGCTTCCGAAGCTAACCCAAACCAGCAGAAGCTGGCCGAGAGAGCAGTGAAGGCAAACCAGGTGAGCACTGCCGGATCCCAAAGAGAGAGCTAGCGGACGAGCAAATCACAAAACCAAAACCCAAAAAAACAAAAAACAAAAAAACGAATCAGAGGAGACCGGGGGCCGAGGAAGAAGAGATAGGAACTTGGAGCCAAACAAAAAAAAGAAAAGGAAAAGATTTTAACTTAATTTTTTTGCATCAAATGCGTTGGAAGGCATTGGGTTGGAAGCTCCCGGCCGTAGGAGTCGCCGGCGGTAGTGCGTCAACGGCATAGGAGCCTGGAGGCAGATCCTGGCCGTCCCTCCGGGTGGATCCGCGAGATGCGGAGGCTTTCTGTGTCTCCGTCCGCATTGCATCTCCTCGCCCTCTTCTTCGCTGGCGGTTGAATCGTTTTCCGGCCGTCCCACCGCCTCTCCCTGAATCTGCTTTCTCAAAACGTCTCAAAAACCAAAAAAAGAATCCTTTTTTTTCTTCAAAATCAAATCCTAGTTCGCTTAGGGTTTGGTTTGCTCCGTTTTATTTTTTGCTGTGTTTCCTATATTAGTGTGGACTGGGGAGGGCGGAGGGGTGGTGGAGGAGGGAGTGATTATGGGAACTCCAGAAGGGTGTCCAGATGGGGAGGAGATTGACTGCAGCGCCGGGAAGATTGTGTGGGTGCGTCGGCGGAATGGGTCCTGGTGGCCCGGCAGGATTATCGGGATCGACGAACTCTCGGCCTCGCATCTTATGTCTCCGAGATCTGGAACTCCCGTCAAGCTTCTCGGAAGGGAAGACGCTAGCGTGTAAGTCTCTTCCTAATTTGTTTTAACCTCTTTTCAGTGACTTTGCATGTTTGGATTTAGCGTTATGAATATGATCACCAAATTAACCCAATATATTGTTGATCTAAGACTTGGCCTGCGCTTAAACAATCTCCTTCTGCACTAGAAGTTTTGTATCATCAGCTTTGGCATAATTATTTGTGGGAGAATTTATATAGTTGTTTAAATCTATTTTTTACTGGAAGTTGTTGCATATTGCTTCTGGGAGAATCTCTTTTTTTTTCTTCTCAAGTATAAGATTCAAAAACGTTTATCTTAATCAGTTTGGAGATTGACAAAGTTGAATGGTGAATCCATCAGGATTAGGTGATTTGATAATTTATAGGGAACGATGAGCTAAAGTGTGGATACATATATGCTGTTTAAAAGCTAAGGATTGTTCAGTGTGTTTGTGAGATAATTTGTTATGATGAGGAATTAGTTAATTGTTCCAAATGCTATTTGCGCTTGATAATCAGTGCTGATAAGCCTGTGTATTAGCTTGGGGTGTTGAGCAATTTACCTACCTGCAAGCATTTCTTCTTGTGATGGGCTTTTCTCTTTGTGTGCCTGTTTCTAACTATGGTGACTATCCAGGGACTGGTACAATTTAGAGAAATCCAAAAGGGTGAAAGCATTCAGATGTGGGGAGTTCAATGATTGTATCGAAAGAGCTGAGGCAGCCCAAGGAAATCCCTTAAAGAAAAGAGAGAAATATGCACGCCGAGAAGATGCTATTCTTCACGCCCTAGAGCTTGAGAAGGAACAACTTCATAGAAATAGACACAAGTTGGGCATCAGTTCAAAACATTTGGGTGTAAATAGTGGCCTTTCAGAAAACTACTATGAAAAGGACGAAATTGCAGATACTCATGAGTCTGGAACTCTAAAAGCTATTCCACTTTCCTGGAAAACAGGTGCTCCTTTTGATGAGGAGGCTATGGCTAATCCATTACAATCTCGGGAGGAAAAGCACATGAGACTGTCCAGCCATGAAGACGGAAATTCTGAAATGTTTCAACGGATGAGAGGCCTACAGGATTTTGGACTTCGAACTGCTTCCTCGAAGAGAAAGCTTCCTGCACCTGTTTCACTTGCTGATGGTGACAACATTGTTCTTCCAAATCATGTTGGTAATAGCAAGAATCCCTTGACCGTCAAAAGAAAACGATCACATAATGGTCCCATTGAGGAAAGATTTGTTAAAAGACGTGATAGACGACGGCCACTTGTTCAAGTATTACAAAGTAGTGCCAAATTGCCCTCGTTTGACCCTTTAGCTTCACATGATGATGATGCATCAATGGATATGTATGGAGAAAGAGTTGGTGCTGTATTTCGAGCAAAGAGAAGTAAATGTGTATACTTTCCAGCAGATGATTACATGAATAGATTAGAATATCCATCGCATGAGATGCAAGCATCTGGTCTGTTGGACACAAACAACACATTCTTTCGATCATCTGAGGATGAAGAGTCGGACTCATCAGAAGAAGGTTTGTGTGACGAAAACATGGAGGAAACAACAACTGCATATTCAGGTTTGTGGACATCAACTCTTCTAGTTATGTTTGATTGTGGCATCCTGTGAAATGATACCTATTTTACGAGAAACTATATTATCTGGCATTTGTTTATGTGTTGAGAATAGTATTTGTTTTGCTTGACGGAAAACTTCTTAGTGAAGTTGGAAAAGATGATTTAGCATAATTTTGCATGGAGAGAGAGGGAGAGGGATAGGGATAGAGAAGGACGGAAGGAGCTTCTTCAATATTATATAAACTTTCTTAGTGCACAACAATAGTATTTTTTCAATGCTAATCAAACTTTTTAATTTCGAAATTTGGAGATTAAAATGAATTTTAACAAAATGTTATTGGAAACTTGATATATTGGATGTGCATATTATGTTATTTTAATGATTGTTAGTTACTGTATACATTGTTACTAATTACTAGGTGCAAATGGCCTCTACATGATATAACACTGCATTTTTCAGCATGTTTTTACACATTACATTATGTGCAGTTCTTGTATTATGAGTTGCAGAAGTGTTGTGTACTACGGCAAGGAATTTAAACACTGGTTAGATACCCATTTATCTTCTGACTAAGCGAAATTGTTGAAAGCTAGTCACATTTCTCATTAATTGCTTGCGCCTGAACAGATATGCATCATATAGGAGTGGTACGACCATCCTTCTTGAAATCTTGTCTCCTGTTGGCATTATGTAGAAGGCTGTGGTAATCAAGTAAATTATGAAGGGGATTTAGTGCAGAGAGTTTTATTTCTTCAAAAAGTATTTGGAACTATCCTGAGTGGAGGAGATGAAGTAACCATGAAAGGATGAGGAACCTGTGGACATAATCCGAAGGGAGTTTTAGGAAAAGGAGTGTTCATTCTGAATGGAATAGAAGTATGATAGAGTTATTTTAAGAAAATGCAGTGTAGATGTCACTAACATCTACGGAAGATGATGTGCTTCAGAGAAAATGAGCACTATTTTTATGCTAGATGTGCACTTGAAGGATAAAGAAACTAGCTGATTGGAGAAAGAAATCCTTTACTTTTACTATTGAAATACTAACCTTTCTTTGGGTTCTACACAGTATTCAAGATTATAAAACTGCTATATAAATATATATGGTTTCTAGTATGGTTGAGTATATGCGTAATACATATTAAAAATCACAATAGTTGGGAGGACTCAAATTAGAGTGCCTAATTGGGTTTAAAGAACCTATACTGGCGGTTAAGTTACTTTGGTACAAGCTTGTATACATAACTAGAAGATGATGATGGTGATGTTTATCTGTTCTCTTCTCATAAAGAAGTTGCAGATTAGTGTTGAACCTCAAGAGATATAATTCTTGAGAAACGTTATGAGAATTCTGGAGAACTTTGTAGGGGTGGTTGGCTTCTCCAAGAAATGCAACGTTTTTTAAGTAACAAGTTTTTTTTTAAAAATATACTGTTTGTAGTGTTCCTGTATCATTTTGCACATTATTTGGATTTGTCACTCATGGTTTTTGGTGTAGTATGCAGAATTAGCGTGTGCCAAGATGATGCTTGTTTCGATTTATTAACTCCTTTTTACCTTTTCTTTTCTGTTTGTTGACTTATGACTATATGCTCGCTATATAAGATTCTTATAAGGTAGTGTCACCCAGCAAAAGTTTGAAACTTGTGAAACTTTAAATGTTGTCTCCTATAACCCTTACCCCATGGGACGATGGATACAATGTCTTTCAAATAGGGAATCTATCAGTATCTAACTGAATCTGATATATTAACTCCCCTTGTGTAAGTATTGCAATTTTTATTAGCTGAAAATTCAAGGGTTTTGATTATATTTTTGTGCTTGTGGGATGGGTGGTGGAGGGGCTGTTCACATTAGATTGGCGAGGAAATTAGTTGACCCCTATGAGAATGGTTTTCTTGTAACCTCCCTAGCTACATGGGGCTCATAGCAGTGTGCTTTCTCCACAAAGGAGTATTAAAACCTTATCATTTTGCATATTTTGTTTCCTCCATTTGCTGCATTTTGACAACTCTTCTCATTATCTTGACTCTTTTGTTGGTTGATCTTCAGATTCGGCTCAAGTGCTTGCAGTCAGGGAGCCCTCAAACTCTAATAACAGTGCTGGAAAGGGGCAAATGTTGGAACTTGAAGATCTTGATGAGTCAACTTTGTCTAGTTATGGGTCTCATTCTCACATGTATGAGCAGAATTCTGGTATCTCCACGGATGTGGCAGGTTCAAAGTGGCAGTTGAAAGGCAAACGGAATATTCGCAATGCATTTAAGAGACCTTCAGAGGCGATGGACACCAATCATTCTCCTGCTGTTGAGAAATGCAATGGTTCCAATCAACTCACAATTTATGACAGCAAGAATACCTTGATTAAGAGAACTAGCCAAAGGGCCGTAGGAGGAGGGTCATATGGTAGACGAGATGACCCGATTTATGACTATTATTATGATGATGATGATGACGACGGCGACGATGATGGCCATGATGGTGAGGGTTCGATGGAAAATGATTTGATTGATGGCTCATTAATAGAATATGGAAGCAAAAGATATCCGTTCATGTCTAAGATGCATTCTGTACAAGAAACAAGTGATGATGATACTACTGATTTGGATGAAGACTCTGAACCTGGTCTAAGAGGATACTGGGGAGAGTCGGATGAGTGTTTCAACCCATATTATGTTGGTCATTTTGGAAACAGTTTAAATATGCTGTTACTGGACGTTGATCTCAAGGTCCAAGTGAGCTATAAACGGGAGCAGGTGCCACTTGTTTCACTCATGAGTCGATTGAATGGAAAGGCTATTATTGGTCACCCATTACAAGTAGAAAAGTTGGAAGATGGCTCCTCTCAACTTTTGTTTCCCAGAAATGACAATGGGGAGGGGCTATCAACGTATGACGATGATGATGGAAATTCAGGACTCCAACCAGTGTGGCGAACAGCCAGAAGGACAGTCATGCATCGGGTTCCACGGTCCCATCCATCTTCTGCATTTGATGTTGATGAAACTGAGCTTGTTCAGTATTCAGATATTGAAAATAGGCCAAAACCTTATGTTAGCCCTTTCAATAATAAGGGGAGAGCAGTGAAGAAAAATAGTTTTCGCCCGCAGGCCCTTTCTGAGAAAAAAAATTCAAAAAAGCAGTCGAAAAAAGTAAGCCTGACCAATCAGAAGACCAGAACACTCTCTTCAATTGCCACTGAAAAGAGGT
The DNA here is from genome assembly GCA_039654745.1 of Houttuynia cordata. Classification (NCBI taxonomy): domain Eukaryota; kingdom Viridiplantae; phylum Streptophyta; class Magnoliopsida; order Piperales; family Saururaceae; genus Houttuynia; species Houttuynia cordata. The sequence continues at coordinate 63,786,430 of CM077505.1, read as the reverse complement.
TTAGTGACCACATTCCAGCAGTTAAACTTGAACGGCCTGTTAAGCCAGAAGGGGTGACACCACTTGCATGTGTCCCAGTGAAGTTGGTCTTCAGTAGGATAAAAGAAGCAGTTGGGAAGGTACCGTTCTTGCCAGAACGAAAGCTGTCTTGAGAGTTTAGTTATGTCAATTCTCATGTTTGAAGGTGAAAACCTTCAATATCCCCTTCATACTCATGGGATGCAATTAGTAGCTGGAACAGTTATACATCCTTTTTAATGACCCAATGTAAATCTTGTTTTAGCGTATAGATCTGTATGTAATTCATTTGAAACTGCTTCTGGGAGATTGAAGACTAGGAGTAGTTGGATAGACCTGAAGATACTGATCCCTTTGGTAATGGAGATCAGGAAATGGGCTTAATTCGTTGTGAAGATATGGCTCATGAGTTGTAAAATAAATAGCTTTTTGAATTTTTTTGGTAAGCACTCGGCAAAGAGGTGGGAAAACATGTAGCATGTGAGTAATGTAGAACCAGCAGCTATCCTTTATTTATTGGCCGTGGATGTTATTCACATGTACAATCTTTGTTCTTCTCATTAGTTAGTTAGTTGCCTTTTTTTACAACAAGATGTTAAGTAACTTTTAATAAGAAGAGTTTGACAACATACAACCTTTTATGATGTTTTTTGTTACGGTTTTTTCATAGTCGTGATATATTTTTATATCCTATATAATTGTTTGCGTATACTTTTGGGAGGGAGTGTGCATTTCCTTGATACATTCGACAGGTTTTATTAAGAATATGTGGAGCTGAGATAGGAGTCTGGGATTACTTGTGTTTATGAAGTGGAGCTCATCAATCTGGTGAATGTTAAGGAAAGCAAAATGGTGTATTTATATTAATGACTTAGTTATGAGGATTACTATTTATTATTTTACTGACATGACCTCGAGGATTACAATCCCAACACTCAATGCTTGATAGGACCATCAGGGCAAACGATATTCAAAATGGGGCCTTCATTCTATAAAAACGAAGATGGTGGTCAATCTGAAGGGAGCTTCCCACGATGTAAAAGAAGATACAGCTCCCTCTTTTAAAAACAAAGGGAAATATATTCACCGACTTTTTTTATACATTATTAACCGATTTTTTAAATTTAAACGCTCATGTAGTGGCCGGTCGGGATAGTCCTCCCCCAGTTAGGCGTGCCTTGTCGATTCTACTCATGTAGTCAAACAATAAGCTAATTGTGTAGTATTTTTGGCCGGTGGGAATCAGATGACTCTTCACCAACAAATGTACTTCCGTCTTCTCCCCAAGTTTGCAAAAAGATTAGACAACAGGGTAATTGCCATTGGCTTTTGCTTTTTTTTTTTTGGGTACATCGTGAAACCCCCTTCTTAAACCTGCCCCCCAAGGTGCCACAGGCATAGGAACTCTACCTCAACAGGTAGAACCAAAATGTTTAATTCGACAAATGCATGTTAAGTAAAACCATGTTCAACTCATGCCATGGTGAGATTTACACGATCCCCCACTGCTTTGGATGGCGATCGGCACTCCTTGGCTGAAATGAATGGCTAAGGGATGCTCCATCCCATCTGGAGATCCCACTCGGCCTACATGTAACCTTTTGATCATTAAGGGATTTTCTTTATTAAAAAGAAAAGTGAGATTCACACAGAAATTTTTTGCCTTGTGATCATACGGTGTATTCTAGTGCTATAGTAACATTAGTTTTTGCGTAGTTATTCATTGCTCCTTGCTGGATTTGAACTTTGGGGCTGTTTGGCTATGCTTTAAGCTTCAAAGAAAATGGGCGTAAAGGCCCATTCTATCTCAACCCTCCTCGCGAGGAAGGTTAACCTTTAGAAAAAAGGAAAGGCTGATGAGACACATTGGACAATAAACCCTAAAGTAAATCTTTATGGCTCAAAGAGACTGCCAAACAGCTTCTTAATTATTGTTTGAATCCCTTAACAAAAAATAAAACTATTGTTTCTTGCTTTGATGTGAAGAAAGCAGGAAAAAAAAAATGTTTTCTCACCAGGACAACGCACCAACGGCAAAATGTGAAAGTAGGACCCTGAAAATTTAGATAAAATTATAATTTTTTTCTTTTATTTAATCCTTTCTTTCTTTCTGTTGATGACATGGCAAGTTTTCGTTGGTGGCGATGTGATGCTGGTAATAAAAATTGGTGAGGCTAGACCAACTAAAAAAAATAGTCTTTCAACGCTGGGTTGAATGAGAAGCAAAGGAATGGGTTGCGCCACTCTTATCCCACGCCTGTTATTACCGACTCGACTCCATCTGAGCAGAGGGAGCTTCGAAAATTCCTCCCCCAGATTCCTTGTATTACCCATCTCTATCTCATCGCAGCTCATCTGATCACCCCCCCTTTCTCCTCCGCTTCCATCCCATTCCAACGGAGGGCGGTCGCAACTTGACGAGTCCTCTCCCGGCCCAGAGCTGAGTCTTAGATGCCGTTAATAGGACACAGAAGCCGTTAGTCGTACGCCTTTTTGTCCGGTTACGGAGCACGGAGTGTGAGCTAGAATAAGAGTGGTAGGTAGGTGAGAGCTGCAACAAACGGATAAAAAACCCCCATTCCTCCACCTTCTTCGCCCCCTTTCTCTATACAAGTATTTACCTGCACACTTCCTAGCTCTCTTCTTCTCCCTCCGCTTTGTTCGGAATCTCAGATTCTCTTGCCTTCTTCGTCTAGTTACTTGTTGTATGGCAGCCAACTTGCAGAGCCGCGGGATCGCCACCATCGGAAAGCGATTCATCGTCGCTCAACTCCGGGGGGGCCATCACTTCCAAGCTCCTCCTCCTGCTGCTGCTGCTGCTTCTCTTGCTTCTGCTAGGTATACCATCTTCTCCTACTTCCAATTTCTTCATTTTCCTTTCTTTTTTTTCCGCCTTCTGTTTATTTTCTGGATTTGGCCTGGTGGAGTTCTGGATGTTTGCTGTGCTTTTCACTTATTGGTGATCTCTGTCGTATCCGCAAGGATTTCTCATGTTTGGTGTGAAGTATAAAAAATACTGATTTCTTTCTAACTTGCACCACTTTATGTTGTTGATGATGACGATGAGCCGTCGACATGGATGTTTCCCCTTTACTCCTCTCTTCTCTTCCTCTCTTCCCTCAAGGGAGGAGGAGGAGGCCAGGGATCTTCTCTCTCATGCCTCCTCCCTTTTCTTCTCTTTCGGGAAAAGCATTTCCAGATTGTTCTTCCGGTAATGAAAAGGAAATCCCTCCTACCTTCTCTTTTTTGCTGGAATCGCATTTCATCATTTCCCAACTACCTCATTTAACGCTAGAATTTGGGAATTAGCACATGGGCCTTGGCGTCAAGAAAGGAACAAATAGTAATTGCAGTCACATTCTCTGTGCTTGATTTGGACCACATTCCCTTTTTTCTTCCACAGGCAAAACGAGGTAGTCTACTCGTGAAGGTAAAAGAAAAAAGCTACTTCTGCTGTGGCTCTTTTTTCCTTCAATGGATGTAGTAGAACCAGTGACTGGTTTCAGCATTATTTCCCATTCAAGAAGTAAAGTGTTTGCTGAATTTGGTGATCTTCCATGCCACAGCTGCGTTAATCAGTGGTGAATTTTGCAGGAGAAGCGTGCACATCTCCACGTACGACAAGAACCTGGACGAGTCGGTGCGCCCGGTGGTGGTGCCGGACGATGTGATTGAGGCAGAGTCCGACAAGTACTGGGAGCCCCACCCCACCACCGGTGTCTTCGGCCCCAGCCAAGACGCTGCCGGCTCCGCCACCACTGGACACCCAGCTGCTCCTGGGGATGGTTCGGTGCTGGAGCAGAAAGTCTGGTTCCGCCCCCTGGAGGACGTTGACAAGCCCCAATCCGCTTAAGATTGGTGGTCATTTGGCTGTTGCCGGAGAGGGAGAACACAGAGAGCCCCACCTTGTCTCCTTCTCCCGTTATCTTTACCCATCTAGTATATTTCCCTAGCTGCTGTAAGAAAGGCCTACTAATAATGAGGTATCATGCTTGTATCCTGCTCTTGTCCTTGTTACATCGAGTCGATATCACTAGAACTCTACGCTTGTTAATATACATAAACAACAATGAGTTTTCAGCTTGTTGGTTGGTTTAAGCATCTTCTTGAAGAGTGATTAACCGCCTCCTATCCGTTTAATTTTGTCACGTTGAAGACACTGAACTTTTGTTGCATCTATACATGATACATACCACAAGGGGGAAGAAAGGAGTGGTGAATCACCAAAAGTCCAGACAGGAACAAGACCCTTCTTTAAAGTGGTGGAAGCGGTTTCGGTCTCTCACAACTATCTCTCTACTGAAAACCTTTGAAATGAATTTGGTCAGTGTGTGGCAATCGTTACAAACACGAAGGTTCTTCACCACTCTCAATGGCATCCCCGGGCTTGTGCTAATTAACCCCAGAGCAATCGCCAACCTTTCACTGTGAAAGCACATGGCCTGCTCCTCTTCTTCGTCTGCCACATCATTTGGAACGTCCATGGAAGAGGGAACATAGCCCCCAAGCTTTGCACGCCGAACCATCTCATCCAGCATCATATGTATCTCTATCTTCTTTGGGTGCGATTTATCTCCTGCTCGGAATTCATGCACCACACCCCCTAATTCGATCATACTGCACCCTGGTATCTTCTTCACCTTCTGCATTTTCATCTCCTTTCTCACTTTCACTGCATCCCTCCGCCTATTGGCTGATGCATACATGTTTGACATGAGCACATACGCTCCATCCTGATCTGGCTCCAGCTCCAGGAGATTTCTCACGATCCTTTCTCCGAGCTCGACTCTTTTATGTACCTGACAAGCTCCTAACAGAGCTCCCCACACATAAGCATCCGGCTGAATTGGCATTTTCCTTACAAACGCTTCTGCTTCCTCCAAGAGCCCTGCTCGGCCTAGTAGGTCAACCATGCATCCATAGTGCTCTATCTGAGGAATTAGATTGTACAATCTTGACATGTTATCGAAATGTTTTCGACCCTCTTCCACCAAGCCAACATGGCTGCAGGCAGACAGAACTCCTACAAAGGTCACCGCATTGGGTTTTATCCCCGCCACAGACATCTCAGAGAAGAGTCTCAATGCTTTCTCCCCTTGCCCATGCATAGCAAATCCAACGATCATAGCTGTATAAGAATAAACATCTCTAAACTTCATCTTGGCAAAGACCTCCAAAGCCTGGCTTACGTTGCCACATTTCGCGTACATATCTACCAATGCATTACCGATGAAACCACCTTCGTGAATGGAGTTCTTCTGGACATAAGCATGAATCCACCTGCCTAATTCAAGGGCTCCCAGATTAGCACATGAGTTGAGCACACAAACTAAGGTGACATTGTCAGGCTCCACTCCCTCCGCTTGCATCGTCCGAAACGCCGTCAAGGCTTCCTTGAATTCCCCTTGCTGGGCAAGCCCCGAAATGAGAGCGTTCCAGGAAACCACATTTCTCTCGGGCATTTCCGCAAACACCCAATAAGCGAATTCAGTATCCCCACACTTCAGGTACATATCCACCAGAGCATTTCCCACAAACACATCCACAGCCAACCGGTTGTCCTCAACATACCTGTGTATCTTCCTACCCAGCTCTAAATCGCCTAATTTTGAGCAAGCAGACAGAACAGTGACAATGGTTAACTCGTCTGCAACCAACTCTGCTTCACCCATCTCCAGAAACAGCCGAATGGCTTGCTTTCCGTCGCTCATTTTCGCATACCCGGAAATCAACGTGGTCCAAGAGACAAGGTCCCGCTCGGTACTTTTACTGAACAGCTTTTGACAACAATCCATTTCTCCACAAACTGCATAAACCCTCATCAAAGTGTTATTCACATAAACGTCCGAGTCCAGCGCAAGCTTGGCGGCGTGCGCATGGAGAGCTGCGCCTTGTTCCAGCGCTCGAGAGTCGGCACACGCCTTGAGGAGAAACGGAAGCGTGAAATGGTCAGGTAGGTAGCCACTGTCCAGCATCTTTCGATAGAGAGACAAGGTCCGGCCCAAGTTCTTTTGGCGGGAGGAGAAGCCACGGATGATGGTGTTGTAGATGTAGTGGCTGGGGACGTGAAGGGAGTGGAAAAGGGCGTGGGCGTAGTCGAGGTCGCCGCGGGGGGAGAGAGCGCAGAAGTAGAGGAGTTTGCTGAGGAGGAGCTGGGACTGGGGGGCCCTGTTTTTGACGACGACGGCGTGGATTTGCTTGAGCTCGGACATGGATTTACAGTTTTCTAATCTGTCGAGCAGGGAGGGAAATTGGTGGAGAATCGGACAAGGGGAAGATGGAAGAGCCATCATCGCGCGCGCGAGCGACGATGGGAGAGGGGATTGAACCCCCGATTGGTTGGACCCTATAGACGCGGTTTATGAGTTTTTCATGGAAAGAATATATTCTTGGATGCCAACGGTTATAACGACGTCGCTTTGGCCGAGTGGTTAAGGCGTGTGCCTGCTAAGTACATGGGGTTTCCCCGCGAGAGTTCGAATCTCTCAGGCGACGACAATTTTTTTTTCTTTTTCTAGTGTTCCTGCATTCTTTTTCTGAAAAAAGTAGAAAAAACAACATATGCTTCATGTGGTGTTGAAAATTAACTTGAATTAAATAGAGGGTGGGACGGCGCGTCTTCGATCGCCTTGATGGCGTGATTGATCGCAATATGAGCTGTGATCTTCAAGTCGATCGTACTTCTTTTGATTTTTCAGTTATCGGGCAAAAATTGTCGTTTTTTTCTAAAATTGCGTTCTTTTTGAAGAAACCCATTATAGTCCTCTTATATATAGTAAATGAAAAATCTCAGAAAAAAAATATAAAAGTAAATCAAAACTCCTCTATCTTTCTCTCTTAAAAATCATTGAGCAACAGCATCTCATTTGATCGAGTTCCAGTTGGTTTGATTTGAAGTGTACCTTTAAACCAACAATGTGGTTCGTTGTATCTCGGGAATGAAATGTCAGTGACCGCATGTGCATAGAGGGTAGCGTATCTGTTTCAAGGACAGCGTGCAGTGATCTACACATGAATTATGTATATAATTATCTCATAAACTTATATTTATGTTATTGTTTGATTAGATTTAGTGATACTTTAATATAATTTTTTGTTTTTATAGAAAAATGAGAGAAAGATGCAAAAATATGGTGAAACATGACTCTAATGTTTAAATCTTCATAATTTCGTGTATATATATTTGATTTGACTGATTCAAGTCTCATGTTAAAGCTCAAGAAGTCAGTTTTCCAACGTCACTGACCACGCGCAATTCGGAGTTAAGAGCAAAAAGTTATGATCATTGGAAGATTGTACTGTAGAACATGAATAGTAACCGATTGATCGACTAAATAAGGTGATCGATTGCCTGAGAAAAAAATTAAAATTTTTGCCATCGATCATCGGCGTACGATCGATCGTATCTACTGGAATGTTTTCATGAACAGTAACCGATTGAACGGTGAACAGTGCTGATCGATCGCCGTATACGAAAAATACGATTTTGACCTATTTCGACTTGGATTTAGAATGGGACTTCATGGTTTCTCTTCAACCTTATAAATAGGCCTTAAAAGAGAACGTATTGGGCATTAGATAATAGAGTTTTGAGTCCTTTTAGGGTGCTTGGAGGCTAGAGCAAATGAGAGAATATGAAGATGATGAAGATGATTGTTTTTCTTCCAATGTAAGGCTAAACATTTTTGCAAGGCGTAGATGAAGCCCAATAATCTGATTGTATAGTTTCTTTTCTCTCATCTCATGTTTACTGTATAATCACTGTTAATTCATTAAGGTTTGTTCTTTGCATTCGAGAGAGACAAAACTGAATTCTTGTGAGTTTCAATCCGAAGAATACTGAAGTGTCTGAGAAGAACGTGAGTAGACTGAGGTGTTATATATCAATAAAGTTTTATTGGTTTATACTCGAGAGAGATAAATCAAACTGAAAGGCGGATAAAAAAACTTAAGTTTGATCGAGGTGGGGAATATTGTTCCCTTGAATTTTGTAAGTTTTGTGAAGATCAAGGAATAATACATTAAACCACAATGCCTTACTCTCCTCAATCTAATGGTGTGGCAGAAAGAAATAATAGAACTTTTATAGATATAATAAATTTTATGCTTTCCTCTTCGGGTTTATCAAAGAATTTATGGGGAGAAACGATTCTTTCTGCGTATTTAATCTTAAAGCGTGTGCCTCATAAATGACAAAATATAACCCCTTATGAACTAATTAAAAGGAAGATAACCAAGTTTAAAATTCATCAAGGTTTGGGGAAGTCTTGCGAAGGTAAAAATCCCAAACGTGAAGATGGATAAGCTAGGTTTAAAAACTTATGATACAGTATTTATTGGTTATGCACAAAACAACAGAGCATATTAATTTTTAGTAATTGGGTATGATCGGCAAAATTATGCACCTAATACTATCAAGGAGTTCGATGATGCAACATTTTTTGAGAATGTGTTTCCAATAAAGGAAAAGTGTAAGGTTGTTGTGCATAAAGAAGTAGTTCCTCATCTTCTATTCTCATAATTGAAGATTCGGGTACTAATATGGAGGTTAAGAGATGTAAGAGGACCAGAATAGAAAAGAACTTTAGAGATAACTTTTATACTTTCATGGTGGGGAATGAGGATCCTTTGACATTTAATGAGGCTATATCATCTAGTGAAGCTCCTTTATGGAAAGAGGCGGTACAAAGTGAGATGGATTATATACTTGCATATGGGACATAGGTTCTAACGGATCTACCTCTAGGGTTTAAACCAATTGGGTATAAATGGATATTCAAAAGAAAATATTATCCTGATTGATCCATTGAAAAGTACAAAGCTAGATTAGTGGCTAAATGTTATAGTCAAAAGGAAAGTTAAGATTTCTTTGACACATATTCTCCAGTGACCTTGATAACTACAAGTCGAGTGCTTATTGCATTGACAGCTCATTATAACCTCGAGATCCATCAAATGGATGTAAAATCAATATTTTAAAATGGTGAATTAGAGGAAAAAATATATATGGAGCAGCCTAAAGGTTTTATAGTTCCTGGTCAATAAAGAAAAGTATATAAGCTAGTAAGATCTCTTTATGGGTTAAAACAAGCTCCTAAACAATGACATCAAAAGTTTGATAATGTTATTCTTTCAAATACCTTTGTCATGTGTACTTCTGATAAGTATTTGTATTGGAAGTCTTTTGATAATTCTTTTGTTATGTTGTGCTTGTATGTGGATGATATTTTAATATTTAAAAATAACGTGGATCATATCAATAAGGTTAAGAGTTTCCTTAACGAGAATTTTGATATGAAAAACTTGGGTCTTGCCAATGTCATATTGGGCTTGAAGATTGATAGGACTTCTAAAGGAATAGTTGTGAATCAATCACATTATGTGGAGAAGATTATAAAGAAGTATGATTACTTCGATAGAAAACCTGTCAATACGCCGTATGATTGTAGTGTAAGACTAAAGAAAAATTTTGGGGAGAGTGTGTCACAACTTAGATATTCGCAGCTGATAGGAAGTTTGAGTTATTAGGCTAATTACAGTAGATCGGATATATCCTATGTTGTGAGAAGACTAAGTAGAAATACTAAGAGCCCAAATGAATCTCATTGAACTGCCATTGAAAGGGTATTCAGATATCTGAATAAAAGTGTAAATTATGTTTTGCATTATTCCAGGTTCCCTCCTGTATTAGAAGGATACAATGATGTAAATTGGATATCAGATTATGATAAAACAAATATCACTAGTGGTCATGTGTTTACACTAGGTTGTGGGGCGGTTGCATGGCCGTAACGTGCTACCCCGAATGATCTCGAAAAGGAAGTTACTCTAAGTGTTAAGTTTGTCAAAGCTCTTGCTTTAAGGTTCAAGTTTAAGACTTTGTTCACTTCGAACTTGTGAGAGTGGCGGCCTATCAAACTATGTGTAGGTTCAAACCTGCAAGGTACCTATCGCCGAAAACTTTACTATTGCTCAATGTCTCATTCATAGTGTTGTCTACATCTAGTGTATTGACTAGTTTAATATCAAGTCATGGTGGGGATTGTTGAAAATTGACTTGAATTAAAGAGAGGGTGGGGCGATCGATCGCCTTGATGATGCGACCGATCGCAATATGAGCCGCGATCTATCGGCTTCAGGATGGTCGATCGTATCTACTGTGATTTTCTTAAAAATGAGGCGCAATCAATCGCCTCTAGAAGCGATCGATCGCACCAATGGTTATCAGGCAAAAATTATCGTTTTCTTCTAAAAGTTGCATCATTTCTTTACATAAAGCCCATTAAAGTCCTTTTATATATAGTAAACAAAAAATCTAAAAAAAAACACAAAAATAAATCAAAACTCCTCTCTCTTTCTCACTTAGAAATCATTGAGTAATATCATCTCCTCTGATCGAGTTTCAGTAAGTTTGATTTGAAGTGTACCTTTAAACCAACAGTGTGATTCGTTGTATCTCGGGAACGGAACACCAGTGATCGCCTGTATACGGAGGGCGGCGTATCTTTTTCAAGGACGGCGTGTAACGCGCATCAAATCAAATATATTATATTTCCTCTTCCGGTATATTTGTGGTGTATCGTCAACCGGTTAGTAGTATTTTGCCCTCTTATTTATTGACAGTTCCAACATATGGAACTTTAAAGTGAGCTGGGCGCCATTAATGGCTGGATGAGAATCATGAGATTTACACTGGTTCATGATCATTGTTCCTTTTCTACATTGTATAAATGAAGCTCAAGCATCAACGACTATATTCCACTTGCAATCATGACCATGATCAGCTCAGAAACCAGCAGTCAACTCAGCTCTATCTGCAAGGCAAAAATTATTCCACTGAGCAGTACAGGCCTTCCATTTCATCCGAACCAATACACATTTCCACATATTACCTTCCTCATATCCCCACCTCTTCTCAGCATGTCCATCCTTGAAATAGTCTCTGGACCTCGGCAAACAGTCCATGATCATCTTCTGCATTCAAATATCGATGTGACGTCGTTTTGAACGACCATAGTATTAACATGTATGGCTAATGCGATTTTATGGCACATGCCCGCAACCTCTTCGATATAATGCCTGAAAGAAATACACTTTCTTGGGGTTGTATGATCGCCAGCTACTCACACAACCATCGTGATATGGAGGCGCTTGAATTGTGCATTTCCATGTTGTGTTTAGGCCTTTCACCTAATTAGTTTACATTGGCTAGTATTCTTACAGTGTTTGGCAAGCAGTTGCACTGTCATGTGATCAGATCCGAAGTCGGGTTCCATTCTGTTGTTCGGAATGCTCTTATAGCAATGTACGCGAAGTTCATGATTGCAGTTACCATATTTGAGAGAACTTATGATAAAGATTTGATTTCATGGGGTTCAATCATTGCTACCTATTCCCAGCTAGGCCCGGGTGGGTCGCTTAGAAGAAGGAGAAAAGTTAATTTCTCAAATTCCTGTTGAATCTGGCATTGTAGTGTGGAAAACATTGCTAGTTGCATGTCGAGCTCATAGACACGTTGAAATGGGAACACGTGCAGCAGAGAATGTTTTGAAGATGAATCCGACAAATGTGGAAGCCTATGTTTTGCTTTATAATATATATGCCTCCACTGGATGCTGGGATGAGTCAAGGAAAATAATAAAGCTGATGAAAAGTAGAGGTGTGGGAAGAATCCAGATCAGAGCTGGATTAACGCTGGTGGCAACATCCATGTCTTTTCCACAGAAGATCAATTACATTTTGAGTCGGACATGATATATGACACAATTGTGAATCTCTTCTTGCAAATGACGGATGTTGGTTATTTGCCTAAGAAAAAATTGACTTCAGATAGTTAGGGTATTGACTTCAAAGCTTCTACAGCTTGCTGACATGTTGACTGCTAGTGTGCATTTCTTACCGGAGGGTCAACCATGCAGGATTTACTGCACAACATTTCATATACACTGTAAGCTCACCTTTGCTTCGCTTTCATCACCTCCTTTATATTACTGCAGTGTTTGGCAATGAGGTCTTTCCGGATTGAGGAGGTATATAGGTTGTAGCTCTTGTGGATTTCTACCAGTACAAACTCTGAGCTCATGCCATACCCAATTTGTTTTTATTGTCCTCCGTATCGGTATAAACAGTATTATGCTATTCTGTGCTTGTTACAGTTGGCTAGGATATGTCATGAGATCATGCTCAGTAACCAGAGAGCTAAGTAGGTTTTCAGTGCAGTAGATCAGATTGAGGTACTCGTTGGGCATAGTTTTTCATTTGTCTGTATCCATATTTAGACATATTATACTGGCAGCTATAAAGTAGGAACGCCTACAATAGGAATTTTTTCCGTAATTTAAATGTGGTTCCAACAAGTGCAGAAGAGTAATGTAAGAATCATTATCCATAATCTGCGTTGGCCACTAACAAATGGAAATAATTTACATGTTGAAGTTTTGAAAAAAAAAAAATTTACATGCTATCAGTCAGAATAGAATGGAACAATAAACAGTTATTTTCTGTGTTGATTTCTGCTATATTTTTCTGACTTGCTTTTCACTATTTTTAAACCTTTAAGTTATTTGAAATTTTTGTGTGATAGGTTGAGGCAGTTTCCTTATGCATCTGGGATACAATGTTGTTAAGGACCTCAAGCAGATTTTGCATCACTGACACTGGAAATGTGAGTCTCTTAGGTGAGGTTGGGAAATCGAATAATGCTGTATCATAGGTTTGTGAGACACTTTTTTTTCCCTATAAATATATATGAGAAGGGAGAGCTGGAGGTGACAATGACCAACAGATGAATTCTATGAGACAAAATCTTGTAAGCTTTTATTCAATCTTTGTGTGTTCAATGACTAGCGATTCCTCTATCAAGACCAGTGGACTTAAATAATGGCGCTTGGCCATCAGATGATGCATACAGATCTACTGCATAGAAAGATATTATTTTGTGGAGAAATAAATTACATGTGTAGAAAATTGATTTCTTATCGAGGAGTGTATCTTTTGGTGACGACATATGCATTAAGACACTTTTTTCATCAGTTATCAGGTATCACATTTCATCACGAAGTGAAGAACACAGTAGGGGTGATTAATCCTGCACAATGCCTGTGCTCTAGATGAAACATCACGGTTGGATTGTGTACTCTGTGCTATCCCGCTGCCTCCGGTTGTCAGATTAGAATAATTGCAGCTGTAAGTGCATAATTTACAACAGTTATATATGGTGATATTATGTATTTTTTTTCTCAACTGGTGATGTATAGTTATTGATAACTTTTTTGCGTAGTCCATGGTTGATGGTTATTAGGCACTTTTTTACTGGCACTTACCATTTCGCCGTTGCAAAATGCTTGCACCTTTTCATTGGCATGAGTCAGGAAACGATGTGGAAAGCTCAGATGAGTTTGTGGCTTGTCATCATTAGCACAAGTTTGAAGGAGATTAACCAAGCGCAAACCTCGGTTGACTCTCATATCAATTCCACGGCCGGCCTCATCTCATTCCTAGCCCACATGTGACCTCTAAGCCTGATAGATACATGAGATACTTATATTTGAGAAACTAACCGAATCAACCCCTAGCTAAGCCGAAGTGAACCCAAAATATGAACATGTGACAATGAATTTCATCATACTCCTATATTGTAACTCTAAGCCCTTTGTTTAAAGTTGAAGGGCTAAATCTTTTTTCTGCTTTTGTGCTTCTCAGATGATCTTTCACATATTGGCAAAAATGGCCTTATATTTAGCTTATTGATGTAATTAGCTGTGCGGAGAAAAAAAGTCTATGTGATTGGAATTTTGATCTTAGTCTCTGATTGTTTTTCATTGATTGATGCAACAGTTTAATAAATGTAATACTCTCCAAAGACATAAATTACAGAAGGCTTTCCAAGATTCCCTTTTGATGAATATATCCTTTCGCTATGAAACTAAAATCTGGTAGCAGCACTTTTTTACTTGGCATTTTAACTGAATAAGAATCGATCTAAAGCAACTAAACAATGAACCCTTATTTGAGTAAAAAAAACCACACGCACACTCGGAGGAAATTAAGAATAACAAATCAGACGTGGGTGCCAAACAGACAAGTAGCAAGAGGCAGACTTGGTTGCGAAAGGAAACTGATCTCATTCCATTTCTGTTCCTAGAGATAGCGCTTGAAGTACTCCCACACACGTACATATCTGACCTCTGGATAGAGCTTCGTAGCTTCTTCTCCATCCTCCCCTATTTCGAAATTTGTGAGGCACCCCTCGTAGCACACATGATAGTAATGTGTCAGCCCTACCTGCTCCGCATAATCCTCACCTGAAAGTTTAAGATATCTCATGTTAGTGACACAACCATTGTGACCCTAGGTAAGGTGCTAAATAAAGTCAAAAGTAATTGTAGGTATCCTGTGATTGTGCTTTACCTTAGGTCATGTTCCTACTATCAGATGCGACTTGTGAAGAGATTTAAGTACCTTTCATTATGGCCAGGAAGTCCTCAGCGGAAATGCAAGTCTTGCTGAGCTCCTTACCGATAATTTTCTCCCAGATTTGGACCACCTCTCTCTGAGAGAGGATGTTCTCCTGGGGTCGAAGGTAAATCGTCTTGTTTAGGGTGCGGGGGTCGTCAATGGCCTTGATCGTGTATGTGGCGATGTCATCCTCGTCCACATAAATTGCTGCATGCAACACCTCATTCATAGTTCTTTGTTTAATAGAATACTCCAAGCGTATTATATAGCTAATATTATTGACTTATTGTTCAGTGATTTTTAGGTTGAACTTGAGGTACCTTTGACGTTGCCATCCCCATACAGGCAGACGCTGTCTCTGGAGGGGACGATCTTCCCAGGTTGGCATAGGCCACCAAGGAAGTAGCCGGCAAAGCAGTTGGCAGAGACGTAGGTGAACGGAATGCCTGCCTCCTCGATGGCCCTCCGGACTACCATCTTGTCGTCAAATGTGATCCTGCCGGGCTCCATAGCGTGTTCCATCCTTGCTGGGTCCGTCCCAAACTCGGATGGCAAGAAACGCTGTGGAAATAAATACTTGCATTTATTCTTTAACAGGGGTGAATTGCAGCAAAGATCATATTAACAAGAAAGAAGCGGTAAATGCAAGGACTAAATTTTAACTGCATGGAATACTAAGCTAGTCAGTTTGTAAAATAAGTTAGGAGTACTACTATATGCTAACGTAAGGATGATTTGGTGGCCGCCATGACCAGAAGTATTGTGTACTTTCTGATAGAGGATCGTATTACATGCTATATTAGTAGGCAGAAATATTATTACATTCTGTAATTAGAAGCCAGATACGTACCAGGGGAATAGAATCCTATGTAACGAAAACGTGGTACAGTAGAAGCCACCTTTCTACGAAACATTTTAATTTGAGAGAATGTAATTATCTATTATCATCAGAATAGTGACATTCACTTTTTTCACACGAGTAGTCTCATAGGAGATTTTCGTCGTTAATAACGATTGCAGAACCAAAAGGCCTAAAACTCTGAAGAGATAGAATGTTCGTGTGTACACATATTGTTCATATATGTATAAACAAGACCACTGGTCTAAACGTGTCATATAGGTGGCATTTACTTGTGTTATTATAGTTATCACGCTTTACCTTGATGTTGCCAGCCTCTTTGATGGCATCGACCAGCTTAAGCTGCATCAGGATATGATGGCTCCTAATGTGCACACCAGAGATTGTACAGATGACCACATCAACCTGTTTGAGGGCCTGTACTAAGCTATGGTGGTCGGAGAAGGAGCCCTCTAACAGTCGGGCTCCTTGCTCCTTGAAGGAGAGCAGCATCTGAACCTTATCGATGTCCACTCCAATCTCCGGCCGATAGAGGACGTAGGTCGAGTGACCATGACTTAGGCTGGCCTTCACTATCCTCCTCCCCAAGTACCCAGTTCCCCCCACCACAAGCACTCTGCTATTTCCCATCTCTCTCTCTCTCTCTCTGATCTACCATTATCACTCCATCTATAAAAAGAGATTGATCATGGGACAAACTAAACCTTAGTTAAGATAACCAAACCAAAGCTTGGAATCAACAAGTTATTTAATTAGCCCAGTTGAATTTTAATGTACCAACTCACTAGTTGTGCTGATAGACGGTTTGCCTAATTAGCCATAGCTAGCAAGCACGTATGATCTATATTATGACTGCAATTTAGATTTCGCTCTGCTCTTGCAAACACGTGTATTTGACCTTAACTTACAGTTGGTGAACTAAATCCTCTTACTATTTGTATGTGGGCTGCGGCCACAAGGCCAAAAAATCAAAGTTAGAAGAGAAACATGTAAATAGATTGTGTTTTGTTATTATAATACATAACAGTGCTCTTTCTAGACGGGATGCTGAAATATAGTGTGAATACAACTTCACAAAACTAGATTAACATGATACTTACCAACAAGATTTGCTAAGACTGTTGATTTCAGGACGCTTAATGAGAACCTAAATTTGCTTTTCTTATAAAAAACACTATCATACTAGCTACAACATATATCTACCTGATTATACATACGCGAGGAACATTCGATTAAAAAATAATTGCCGATGAAGCTCGTCTCAAATAATACACCAAGATTTCGGTGTGAACACGACTGGTGGTATATTCTGAGTTAGGAGACTGAAACGTGCAGTTATTTCTTAAAAAAAATTCAAACTGCGCCAGTTTTTTCTATATTCTACCTGATTCCTTTACTTTACACATTCTCCTTCTGATCATAAAGTCTCCTGTAGTTGATTTTGTTAGATCTTGCAAGAAGCGATAGCGAAAACTGATAGTGACATTACTATTTTATAACTTATCTGACACTAAAATGCCTTCCCAAAGTGACAAAACAACAATTGCACTCTTTTTTCGTCATCTATTTGACAAAAGGAAGCATCTTATAGAAACATGATATATGACGATGTTTTGAGGTGGTTAAGGTTCATTAGAGTGTGTAATAAAAATTAAAAAGATTCAATTGAGTGTCGAGTTGTAAGTCATCATCCTTGTGGTAAACTTGAAGCTACGTATGCAGGATTAGATTTGTCAATTGCCCGTGAAGTCTCACAAGAAGAGGTGGATATCAACAGCTAGGAGCCGACCTCAATTACCATAGTTGAATGTAATCAAGTAAATCCGGAGAGTAACTGTTATTAGCAAACTTTTTTTTGCTTAATTAATTAAACATACACTCAACACGTATCGAATAAAAAAAACACTCAACACGTATCGAATAAGAAAAACATACACTCAACACACAGTTCTCAGAGGAGGCATCCATAAACAACTCTTGTTACAAATTTTTTTATAACTAGGAATTTCTCTACTAGCTAGAGATAGCGTTTGAGATATTCGTTCACATTAACGTATCTGACCTCTGGGTAGAGCTTTGTAGCCTCTTCTCCCTCCTCCCCTATTTCAAAATTTGTGAGGCATCCATCGTAACAAACATGATAGTAGTGTGTCAACCCCACCTGCTCCGCGTAATTCTGACCTGAAAGTTAATAGATGATAAGAGGAAACCCCTTGTTACTAAGAATCACCATCTAGCTAGTTAAATAACGATGAGTTGTATGATTTAATTAGGTGTTCCTACAGCACTATCAGACGCGACATGGGAGAGATTTACCTTTCATTACGGCCAGGAAGTCCTCAGCGGAGATGCAAGTCTTGTTGAGCTCCTTACCGATGAGTTTCTCCCAGATTTGAACCACCTCTCTCTGAGAGAGGATGTTCTCTGGGGGTCGAAGGTAAAGCGTCTTGTTCAGAGTGCGTGGGTCGTCAATGGCCTTGATCGTGTATGTGGCGATGTCATCCTCATCCACATAGATCGCTGCATCCATATGCAAAACACCTCATAATTTTGTAACCTTTTTATGAGTTTATACATCATTCATGGTTTTTACTACTGAGGTGCTCTTGTTAAAACTGGCAGGTATTGAACCATTATCTGTTACAACTTACATGGCCAAAAAGAACAATTTTACTACCTTAGTCCTACATTAATAGTCCTATTTGGTTTAAAAAATTACTTCATTTTGGTAGGAAAAAAAAGGGGATAGAGGGATTTTACGTTATTCAATTTTCTTTGCTCCGAACATCTTTTCCCACGTGACTGGGTTCTTTGGCCAAAGTCCATGACCATAAAAAAAAAGTTTAAATGAGATTGTTTTCATATAGCTTATGAAGTATGTTCATGTCGTAGCCGTTACGGTTATTACGGTTACAAGGGTGAATGATGTTCACACTCACCTACCTACTAATTTTATACCCACTGTCAGATCAGAATCCAACGACCCAAAAAATTGGTCTCATGCTCTTTATATGAGAACGATCTCATGTAAACCAATCTCTATTACATATGGGTCTTATCATACCATAGAGGCCTAACATGGCACATATCTACGGGTTGGCCGTGTTAGGACTATATAACTCTATATACTACGCTAAGAACTTTATGTTCCATCGTCAATATGGCATCTAGTCAATAGAGCCTTGTTAGTGTTTTTTTTTTCCTTCTTTTTTGGTGCCTTATCTGCGTACCTTTGACATTGCCATCGCCGTGGAGGCTGACGGTATCTCGGGAAGGAGTGATAAATCCGGGTTGGCATAGACCACCAATGAAGTAGCCCGCAAAGCAGTTGGCTGACACATAAGTGTAAGGGATGCCTGCCTCTTCGATGGCTTTCCTGACCACCATCTTGTCGTCAAATGTGATCCTCCCGGGCTCCATGGCGTGTTCCATCCTTGCTGGGTCCGTCCCAAACTCGGATGGCAAGAAGCGCTTCATAAATCATTAAAACGAAAATCTCAATATACAAACTATCCTATTACGCACACAAACAGTTCGAAGATGCATTATTGCTAGTGGACGTACAAGTCATAGACTCATAACACAAACAGTTCAAAGATGCATTATTGCTAGTGGACAAGTCATAGACTCATAACACAAACAGTTCAATAGTTTATTCTTCAGCTTGGGCTAACACTCGAGGAAGAATTGAACATAGAGTTGAAAACTTTCTAGCTGCGCTGCTTGCGGGATTGCTTAATTAGCTCATCACGTAATTTAAGGTAAATTGCATGATTTAAGGTGAAGAATCAAATCGGTTTAAAAGAGATTAAAGAAAATCACGTAATTTAAGGTGATTCACATAATTATACTACAGTTAAGCTTACTGAAAAATGATCCCACGAAACCAAGAAAAAGAAAGGCATCCATGAGTGTGTTTGCATGATCAGCTCCTTTTTAAAATTCTCCGTTGTAGGAGGTCGTTTCCAAGTCTTTCTCTTCTAGTTATTTTTGTTTTAAGCAAGCTTTGTAGTTCTCAAATCTTACTACTGCCTCAGCTTTAATTAATATAATTTTTCAATTATCCAAAAAAATTTACCAAGCATACCCCATGAGGTGACTCATGACCATATTGCCTTAAGAAGAATCAGGCTCAACTACTACTTTTATCGACATGCAAGAAGCACAGATACTAACACCAACGCGTTATCATCGACGGGACTAAGAATTACGTCAATCATGACCGTGCATCGTAAAAGCGAGTCCCACAAATCAGCTTTGAAGTTAAACTTATAGATATGGTAGCTTCATTTCACACATAGAATTTCGATCATTTTCAAGAAAAACACTGAAAGTAGCTCATTATTAGGCACATAATAATAGACTTAAGGAAATTTGCACCTTTATGTTTCCGGCTTCTTTGATGGCATCGACTAGCTTGAGTTGCAATAGGATATGGTGGCTCCTAATATGCACGCCGGATATTGTGGAGATGACCACGTCCACCTGTTTGGCGGCCTCAACAAGGCTGTGATGATCAGAGAATGAACCCCCAACGAGGTGTGCACCTTGTTCCTTGAAGGACAAGAGCATCTGGAGTTTGTCGATGTCAACTCCAATCTCCGGCCTGTGAAGAACATAGGTTGGATGGCCCTCTCTCAGGCTTGCTCTCACAATCCTCCTCCCTAAGTACCCAGTTCCACCCACAACCAGCACCCTGCTCTTTTCCCTCACCATCTTTGCTGATCTCCCTCTTACTCTAGCCTGCTCTTTGATCTCTTATCTCTAATAACAATTAATTCCCTTATTCGATTCAGTAATCTTTTATGCGGCTCCCTCCTCCTCCTTCTATATATAGAGATTCAAGAGAGGAGCAACATAACTAACCAAACGTCCAGGGAAACCAAACCACAGTTGGGTTGACAATTTCTTGTTTATTTTTTTTTTAATAATAATGATTGCAAATTCATCATGCACTACTTTGAAGCATATAAATGGAAGGCCGGAATACCGTCACTGGAATGCTTAATGTATTTGGTATATGGTGTGACAGACGAGTGATGGAGTCACGAAGACAGGAGCTAGAAAACCAATAGTTAATTTCAAACTTAACGTAACACACAACTTACAATTCGAGCCACACGGAAATTGGGGATTTTCCAGATGCATGCTTAGCTGATAATATTAAGTTGCTTTTGCCTTCTAAGCAATAGGCCTGAAGTGTTGTTTAAGGACAGGTAAACTCAAGGGCCGAAATTACTAAGCAGAACCTGACGTGAGAGAAAGAAAGAAAATTGCAAGCCATGGCGTAAAGCTATATGATTTTTGTCATTATCTTATCACTATTTGGAATATTGCTTGGGCGTACTATATATTTTCTGGATTTAGTTGCCCAATGTGTCTATTTAGTGTTAATCACTGTTTTTGTCATCATCCCTATGTTGCATCTTATCCCCAACAAGATAATTCAATGTGCACACTCATTAAGGATACAAAAATATGTACAATGCGACTTCTAGAACGGTACTATGGATGAAGTCGCAGGTAGATCTGAAACTGGAAGGGCAGGTGCAAAAAGTTGAGAGCTGCTGTGATGCTTTGCTTGGATTAGAAGTACGTCAAATACCACCAAACCCGAATAGTGGGTCCTGGGTTCGATGGAACTGTGAAGGAGTACATAGAGACTAGTCTGGGCTATGGTGCTGGAATGACTGGCGTGACCGCGGTGGTGCTTATGGGTTTCTGCTTGCTCTTCTTTGTTGTCTACGCAACCTCCATTAAGGGACTACAACAAACTTTTTTTTTGGCTATGTATATCAGCAAACTTTTATGACCTTCTATTGATCTTGAATATTAAGTCCGATCTAGTGGAGCACGTACAAAACCTGCATTCAGGAGTCTCTAAGAAATTAGATCTTAAAAGAGTAAACTGAAAGTATACTCTTTTGTACATTTAGTATGTGCCGTGCAGAAAGTCATAAACGACGTCAGCTATACAGTACTTAAAAAGAAAAATCTCATTTCAACCTCCTTTAGCTTTGTCTAGGTCAGCCACAAAGAAAAAGAAAATCACTTCTTTCTTTTTTTTGCTGCAACCATGTTTTACCTTCTTCATCCTCCTGTTCCACCATCACCTCCTCCTCCTCATCGAAATTGGGTGGAAGCAACCACGAACATGACGAACATAAATTTAGAAAATAAATTTGTTTCTTAAAACCAGTAATGGGTTACAAATTTAGATGAATATGAAACTTTAATTGATAGAATCTATCCGGGGGAAGAGAGGTTCAGATTTCAGAATCCACCTTAATTAAGTTAAATGGAGCTATTAATATGGGAGAAACTTTTCCCCCAAATGCAGCCTAAGAATTTGCACATGCTCATGGCTAACTATAAATCACCAATAAAAGTGAACTGCTTGGTTATGAAAGACACACTTGAGATACCCATGTCCGTATTAATTGTCTGAATTGGAGATAAAAAATCAACAAATTTATATTCACCTTCGATTTCCAATCAAGACAATAAATGCGGGAAGGAGGGAGTATCTTGGTTTAAAGTGCTTCCCTCGTCCCATACATTTAGTGAGTGAAGATTTCTTTTCAGTTAAACGCGATGCCGTGAAAGGAACACTCAGATTTGTTTGCAAGTTGCAGTTGGCCGACAAAGCAAAACTACATTGAAAAGGACAGATAAAAAGAGTCAAATAACGAGTTATGTAGTCTGATAATTCAAAGAAAGGTTTGATTTCACTTGACGCCGGTCACAATGATGATGTTGAAGCAATACTTTGACTACCGACTATATTTTGCACCATATTCTTCCCACTAATGAAATTATCAGTTTAATTTACATCTTCATCATATCAAGTTGACAAACTTTATCCCGTTCATATTCAAATTTATAATCATATATATTATGGCCTAGCCACTAGCTAAAGCATCAACCAGTACTGGATTAACCATATAATTACCCCAATGTCAAATGAAAATTGAAGTTTCAATCCAGTGGGAACTAATTAATTGGAGTGATAATTACATTATTAGAGGACAAATCCAACTGGCAGGCCTATGCAAAACAGATTAATGGGAGATTTTTGCCAACGAGACATCTTTGAATTATGATATACTCTAATCACAACTCTTTTGGTGAGTAGAGATTTGTCTACTTGCTAGAGATAGCGTTTGAGGTACTCATTCTATATGTTGGGTTTTTGGGTTTGGGTAATGGGCCGAAATTTTATTAATGGTGTAAAGCCCACTAACAAAAATCTCATGATTTTTTGGCCCACATTGATTATATGATTGAACTAAAAATTGGAGAGAATTTTATTTTTATTTTTTTGTCTTTTGCTAAGTTTATAGGGAAAATTAAAAGAAATCTAATCCCACATAAGAAAGACACATTGGTGTGATAATATATGTATATATATAAATAAAAATTTCTTTCTCATTGTATATATTATTGGTGTGGAGATTCTCCCCAAATAAGTATGTACACATTCGTGGCGCTTTAGCGGTACACTTAGCACACACGCACGTGCGTGGCGTGGGCGCATTGTAGCGCTTTAGCGGTGCACTTAGCACTTTGCATTTAGAATTTTTTATTTTTTATCAAATGACAAATTATTTTTGGAGCTTATGAGCCATTGATTATTATCAAACAGTGAGACGGGTGCTTAGGTGGACAATGAACTATTATGTCCGTTCATCTCCTTTTGTGAAAGGGTGCCTATTCGTCTCCATTTATGAGGGTTCCGTTGGGTTCAAATCTATATATGGCTGCCTGAAACAAAAAATAATACAGTTCTGAAACTCTCATCTTTCTTCTTTAATTCTCTTTTCTTGAAAAGCAACAGTCTTACTTTATCTCTAAGCTCAAGGTTAGACTTGTCATAGGGCACTACTCGTCGACCAGCGGTCTGTTGTATCTTGGGGACATAATACCGGAAGAAACTTGTACACGTGGGGGGCGGCAATATCTGTTTCGAAATAAGCAATGCAAACTGTGCCTCGGAAAACTTCAATTAATTTGCTCTTTCAGGTTCGATTACGATATTATTCAATACAATCGAGTAAAGTACAATTCCTCCCGATTACAATATTTTTCAACACTGTATCTATGTGATTCACTCCGCAAGCATATATTCAGGGGATTAAAGTGCTGATATAAATGACCCATAAAAAAAGTGCTGATATCATCATCATCCACACATACATTGTTGCCAAAAAAAATATACTCCACACAGCTTTCACGTCTTGCCTTTTTTGGCATTCGATAATCTTTTAGCAAAAAACAAAATATGCACTAACGTCCATGATATGCTTTGTCCAGATTTCTTTTACAGTCTACCTAACAGTTTGTCAAGTTCAATGGCCATCCATTTCTATCTAGGTTTGTTTTTTTCCAGTTAATGAACTTAAAAGTGAATGACCAAGGATGAGTAGTTCGCCACCCCGCGGTTATGTCAGCTCGTCGAACCTATACACATAGACGGTGGGTGTCCGCCGGTTGAAGATACACGGACAGTGGACAGCCACTGACCGTGTGAAGGGGTGGGTTGGCTAAAACGTGATTGTATGATTAAATTATCCGTCAAGTATGTCCTAGCATGAGTGGGCTCCATAACGATGGTACATAGCGATCCTAGTGTGGTACTGCACCTGATCATGCATCCAGTCAAGAAAAAAAGTCCCAAAAAAATTGATCGATCCAGAGATCATTGAATGTCAGCCCAGGGCTGCAAGGTAAAGAGGAATTCTGACGTGGTGTATACGTGAGGAGTCTGTCATCAATCGGTGTAGATGGAGCTAATCATTTCCAACCACCATCAACTATTCAATACAGGTAGGCAAGACTTATTACAATACCATGTTGACAATCCTTTAGTATTTCAATGGAGAGGGACCATCGAAGGTTTTTCTATTTTTTTATATCAAGAACATAGATGTTGAATCAATAAGTAATTGCTGTCATCTATGACCCAAAAAAAAAGCAAGTTGCCCTCGTCAAACTCAAGCCTGGGCGTACAACAATCCTCGGTAGGTAGTCATTGTCATATGAATACTTTCCATTACCATATCTTCGATTTGCAACCTAAAATATACTCAAATCATCCCATATTGAGTATGCTTTTTGGTTTTTAATCTCTCTTCAACTTTTTTTTTGAACTATTTAGGTTTTAGAAATAGACGAAAATTCATTATATTGCCAATGTCCACCGACCGGGGAGCAAGAGGCCGATTTAGCACCGGCCCAATGCTTAACCATATTTCTTTGTTTTTTTGGATGGGATGTTTAACAATTTGAGGTACTACAAAATGTTGCTTCTACAGAGTTGGACCACATCACCTCTAAAACGACCTAATTATACAATGGATATATGCTCCAAAGAGTAGTAAAAGGATTTTTAGAAGACTTTACTTTTATCTATTACAAGTCCCCGTCCTAGTTAATAAAATTAATGGGTTAGGTGTATTCTGCGACGGTGATACCTCAATTTGATACCTTAAAGGCTTTAAACACCATCCTCAAAAACATTGAATGATGGTCAGGGGCCCCAGGGCACCAGGCAGCCAAAAAATAAATAAAAAAACGCATACCCGGTGGGACTCGAACCCACAATCGCCTGATTAGAAGTCAGACGCCTTATCCATTAGGCCACGGGTACACGTTATAATCGGCGCGATTAATTATTCTATTTGATATTTGTAAACTAAAACAGTCTAAATAAACGGACGGTGGCTGCTGCGTGACTGTTATGATTACTTTAAAGTATCAAGGAAGAACCAACGAGGGTGTTTGATCGAAGCATACGGTTTTCCTTTCCTCAGAAGTGAACACTTCATCGCAATGTCTTGACTTTTACTGATCAAGCAATGTCTTGACTTTTTGTTTTGACAATGTAAGTCCGACTGTTAATATCAACAGATACAATACAGTAATTTCCTCGCACATTTTCTATCTTTCTTTTCCCTTTTTTTTTGCAAGAAATAATTTCCCTGTTAAACTTTTCTTGTAAAACATTCATCTTTCAGCCTTGTTGGCTAGGCTCATATACGTAGGTTATATTTTTTTTTTTTTAACCGTCTGAAAGTAATTATTTTTCTTTGAAAAAAAAAGGGGTACACTCCCATACAAGATAGGTGGGAATGGGAATACGCGTTCCCATAAAGGATTTCATTAAATAAAAAACGAAAATATTACTAGCGACAGAATAGGACTCATGCACATGCCTCCTAATAATGGTTGGGATGACATAATATTTAATACTTGTCAATCTTAGTTGCTAGAAAATATACATGATGTTTAAGTGCCCTGCCAGAATGGCGTCAAATTTTCCATCGAAAAAACAAAAGAATGACTGCCTCTACCTGCACAGGGCTTTCATGGATATTTCTTATCTTACCCTGAAAATTCACGTCAGCTGAAGTCACCTTTGAGCAGGTTCAGATGCCTGACTACTCAAAGCAGAATTCGAGGGATTATTAGATGGAAGGTTCCCATTTTCCTGAGGTGGCGAAGCACCCCATCTTGCCTCTACCTCAGACGGCTCTAGCACATAAACCGCTCCATCACTCATGCCTAAGGCAATTTGGTTCGGTTCGGAAGGATGTGCTGCAATCACCAAAGGATACACTGCGATATTGCTGCAAATTTGAAAGTCATCCAAGCAATATCAATAAGCAAAGCTCATTTAATAAAGCACATCATCGTGAACTCATAATATTCACACATGCCTTTTGTTAGATGACACTTTTACTATTGTACAATTCCTCACCATGAATTAATGATACTCCTATGATTGTAAATAAATATGTTTATGACGTGAGTAGGGTATTGATCAACATAAATACTGGCAGAAACATATACCTGGAAACGGGAGCGGGGATATAAGAAGTAGCTGCAACTCGACATCGTAGCCTCAAACTGTCTGAATCAAATACTCCAATTGCACCATCACAAAAGCCAGCAAAAACCAGAAGACCGTCGGATGAATAGATTGCACTTGAGATGGGTGCAGGTAGAGCTTCTCTAGGAGACCACTATATATGATGCAACAAGTAATAATCAGAATAAGAAAAGAACGTTTGGATTGCTATTTACAAAGTCAACAACGTGTCATCATACCATAATCATATGACATGACAAGCTTACTATCATATAAAAAGTGACCACATCTTCCCTTGCCCAGAAAACTAAATCTGGATGAGTCTAGAAGTCATGACCAATCTACTGGAAGAATTCACATCAGATTGACAAGCAATAGAGTATTATCTACATAATAATCACCATAGCAAGTACTACACTGACTGACGCTCACAGATCATGGATTGTAAACTAGAAACAACAAAGGACATGGCCCAGGTGACCGTGGCATCAAGTACTCGAATCTGATGCCAGCCTAAAAAGATGACCAAAGAAACAAGACAACAAGAGATCTGAAAGGGCACCAAGCATACATAGGTAGCCTATCAAGCAATCCTACTCCAAGGCATCATTTCGGGAACAAGTTGAATGGCAAGAAGGAAGTTCATGTGGCCAGCCCAAACAGCTAGAATTATAATGATATATTACATGCATACAAAAGCAAACAGTATAATGAAACTGAAATAAAATACTGGAGTTCATTTAAGTTTTGCATCAAAAATATGGACATTAGTGATTCAATATAGAGTTCGTATTAGTGAATACGAGAAAATAGCTTTTACTAAACTAATTAGATCATAAAAAACAACAAGTATTTTACCATCCAAACGAAAACCATTTTACAGGGTCTAATTCTAGCATCCGTCACACTGATGGAAGATCATTCAAGGCCTCTTCTATACATTAGTAACTATACACCATAGCCTGTCTACGGGCAGACTATTTGAGCATTCGTCGTGATTCAAACTAATACAAACAACAGTCAACAAGTCACAGCAGCAGATCAAAGTTTTAGCACCTCAATGAGTGAAAAGTCAGCATGAAACCTAACAATTGTTTAACTATTTAAATTTACGTGGAAATCCATGAAGGTGCTTAAATATTTTCAACTACAACCACAGCCTAAAGTCAAAATGGCTAAAAAACAGAAATGCTAATTCAGCACTTTGGTAGGCTGGTGGGGGCTCACCAAGTTGTGGGTGAGGTCCTAGGGTCAAAACTCCATTGGCGCATATGGAATGCGTGTGTGTGTGTGTCTTTAGTTATCCAAAAAAAAGACATTAAAGAAAAAATTGTTGCATTATAACTTGACATATGTAAAATAACATATTTGTTCCTATTTTTATGTAAACAACAACAAAACAAAAATAAGACGGTAAAACTTCCCCTTCCCACTCATGTTGCAAGTATAGAAACTTACAAAACGAAGGCATTCGAGCTTGCCATCATAGACAGCAATTTGACTTTCATGGATAACCAATAGATGACTTTGATCATTATGAAACTGTACTTTTGTTTCACCAACAAGAGGCCCTGAGCGGCCTGGAGGGGCTTGTATGGACCTAGACTTTTTCTTCTCCCAGCCATCAATGCTCCATACACATAGCTGCATCAAATAATTAGAACATATGATACCCCACGGGTCAAAAACAAACACAGAGGTATAGCTAGAACAATTATGTTGTAATGTTAGCTACCTGTGCATCAGCACCCGAAGAAACCAGCACATTCAATGACTGGGAAAATGCAAGGCCCGTTATCCTTTTCTGATGGCCCTTCAGCTTGATTTTCACCTGCACAGGATACGTATGGAATGTTAAGATAATAAGTCAGTCTAGTTTCCAAGCAGTTCCCTTAGCTTCAACAACAACAAAAAAACATTCAACCTCATCAATCCGAACATTGTATATCTGAATTGTAGTGTCCTCCATTCCAATGGCAATTATATTATTATCTTGCGGATGAAATGCCAGATAGGTAGCTGCAGGTGGTGGCGGCATGAAAGTTGTCATGACCTGAGAATTTACATAATTAGCTACGATCTTATATTCCAGACCATACATGCGTAATCGTGAGGTATGCGTAAAAAGATCAAGAGATGATATTGATACCCTTCTTGTATGTTATCATCAAAGAAACCACCCGACAACCTTGTATTTGCAATTCCAATAACCACCAAACAAAAGGTTTCTTGCCCCTTATCTTGATATTTGACAATAACATCTTGTTTTTTACAATAACATCTCAATTAAATTTTCTTTTTCGTGTATCTATAACTTGGCTAGACATTTTGGAGCAGGAAATAATTTTGTGAGCTTCTTAGAGAAGTGCTTGTGTGGAATAGGGTATCTGACATCAGCATAGCCAATTCAGGTGTAGCAAAACACCATAGTATCACCTTTTTGCATGTGGAGAATCTTTTTTTTTTAAAAAAAAGAACTGTTAGAGATTGGAGCCTATTCAAAGACCCCAGCCATTTTGAATCAAGTAGTCAAATAGCGCCTTTCCCAACAATTTGAGGTCGGCAACATGAATCTTACACCTCCATTCTAGCCATTTTTTGCCAACCCTTTTGTAAGAGATAGCAAAGTCATATCCTTTTTTATCAACTCCATCCAAGTTCTCTTAGGTCTCCCTCTTTTGGCATCATTTGCATGCATCCCTACCAATTGTTCTCACCGGGGCACCCATTGGTCTTCTTTGAATATGCCCATATCAACACTAACTACACTCCCTATGCTACTCCCCTAATGGTGCTACCCCTAGGTTCTCATGAATACACGCATTCCTAACCCTATCTCTCTTAGTTATCCCACACATTTACCCTAAAATTCTCATCTTCTCCCTTAATTATATTACTTTTTAAATAATTTAAATTTGAAAATAAATGTTTTGTTGCTTTCAAGGGAATAAATCACACCGTAACACATTTTGCAGTGATAACAAATTCTTCAAACCATATACTTATTGAGTTCTCTGTCAATTCTTCACATTTTATGAAATTGATTAACTCATTGCACTGATTGATGACAGTGATCTTAGCTGAGGTCAACCGCATAGTTGTCTATCAACAGACCTTAAGTGGTGGAAAATGAGACTGTTTACCTTGAAGGTCATCATGTTGAATAGCGAAACCTTGCCACCAGATGCAGACATTACGTAGGAGTCATTTTTGGACAAAGCAATGCAAGCAGCAGCCTCGTCAGCTTGGCTAGATTCACTTGTATCATTAGTCATAAGAGTTCCACTGGCAGGTTGCCACAGCTGAGGAACAACCGATGCTGTGGACTGAATAGCATAAGATGCTGTAAGTAATTAGATATAACAGAAAAGCTACCTTACAAATTCATAAATTGTTCATACAAAGATACTTACCTTCCCGGATGGGTTACGATCAGTTCGTGGCCATTTCCACAGTTTGTGCGTGGCAGTCGACAAAAGTGCTAGAACAGCAAATCCTGAGTTTGTATATAATAGTCGTACAACCTGCAAGTCAAGCATAAAGCATGATATTGTTTTTCTTTTTTATCTGTAAACTGAGGGGATTAAATCATGGTACTGTTAATAATTATAAAAAGACGACTTCGATATATGAATTTAAAATAACAATGCCCAAGATGACTAGACATACATACAAGTACAGCAGACACAAGTTTCTTTGGAAAATATAATAATCTAAATGAAGCTTAGAAAAAATACATATAAACGAGAAAAGAAAATAGGAAATACAATCGTAAGAGGACAGAGGTGCAACATATTTTTTCAGTTTGTCGAATCTGGATCTTAAAGTTACTCAACGACATTACCTTGCCAGTGGTCAAAGGATCAGGAAGCCGTGATGCCTTCAGCTGATTTGAGTCAATAATGTCGGCCAACTTCCAAATTTTAGCTTTCTCAATATCCTCTCCAACCCTTGGCTTAACGTCTTGCGTTCTGCTGCTCTCCATAGTGGCCTACAGGTTATTTATTCAATTAAAAACTAACATCAAGTGTGCATTCATGACCTTCAGCAACTCATAAGTGACAGCATAAACATCATACCAAGCCACTCATAGTTACAGCCGGTGAGATCCTATCAGATCTCTCAATATTAGCTGCTAGAGGGGCAGAAACACTTGCCATAGAAGCCAACTGAGTGGCAATAGGAGGCTACACAGAGAAAGCACCAAAATTGAGAAAAAAGACAAACTTGACAATAAGAGCTTTGTTAAAAACGAGTAAAAAAGGACACACACAGAGAGAGAGAGAGAGAGAACCTTTGTGTTGATTGATTCAGAAGGACCCCTACTCCCCTCAAATGTACGGCATTCAAGCATCCTTATCAGCCGCTGGCCATCAGCATTAGCTAGAATTTTAATCCCATTATCACTTGTTGTGACAGCCAGCAAGGAGCCCTCCTTGTTGAATCGCAATCTAGGGCTAGCCTGCAGACAGTAGAAATCTGGGATGAGCATACATTGATAATTTAGGGTTGGTAACATGAGTCAGGGTAACATATAAATGACATCCAATCAATAAATGCAATCATACTAACCGGCAGTCCTCCCTCTGCATCTGCAGTGGCCAAGATATTTGGATTATCCATATCCCAAAATTTGATTTGAAATTCATCACCAGCAGCAAGGAAACGATTTCTCGTAGTGTCAAATTGAACGACACCTAAGGAGCGTTTCCTAAAACCAGTGTATGTCCTTTTAATAGCTCCTTCACTTTCATTCCACTCAACTAAATGTGAATCGCCTTCTTTACTTGTTCCACAAGAAAACAGCCTAGCAATCAGAAACAAATGTGTTTATACATATATATTTCAGTACACACTCACCTCATAGTTGCCAAAAATAGTCAGATATCCATATTCATATGAATAAAAATGAATCATTAACATCAAGCTATGAAAATGCATAAATTTTACCTAGTTCCATCTGCACTATATGCCATAGTAGTGCACCAAAGTCCAGGAGCATCATAATCAACACGGGATCCCATACCATCATACAGCCATGCTTTAATCTTCCCATCAATGGCAGTAGAAAATATGAACTGCACACAAGAAGCTCAAATGAAACTAAATCCATAAACTTATAACAAGAGAATGAGACTTGTGCACCTTTGGCCAGCTATCTGGAAAACTGTCAAAAGGAGAACTACATGTACACCATAAACAAAATGCCTCCAAAACAACAACTTATTACGTAACTGACCTGGATTGCCTCTTTATAATGGGGGCAGACAGAGTATACAGGAGCTTCATGGCCTTCAAATGTATATTGCCGACGGCCAGCGACAGCATCCCAAACCTACCATTTGACAATGTGTATAAGTTGGTGGTCAATTTCTGTTTACTTTTCCTAATTTATTTTTCTGTGTACAAATCCACCAAAGTTCTTCACCCAAAAAAAAATCCGCCAAAGTTCTCTTTAAAAAATACCTTAATCGTCTTGTCATCACCACATGTGACAATGCAGAGTTGCTTGTTTGGATGGGAGAATGCAATATCATTAACCCCGCCTACATGTGCATCGATCTATGGAAACATACAAGTCAGCTACCACAATATAAGAGGTACGAAAGGACATGTTATCCTCCAACACAAGAGAGTATTGTTGTGCTCACTTCCAGATGTTGTCTCAGATCTCCTGTTGGACTGTAAGTGTATATCTGGACTATATGCTTGGAGAACGCCACACCTAATGTTCAAGCAACAGAAAGAACAGTGATTCTTTTTTAAATGGGCAAGCACATGTTACGGTAATAAGAAGGGTTTTTTTAAGCCATAAAAACACAGATAAAGATGAGCAGTAAAATTTACCAAGTATTGACCCATCTGGACCCCATATGCACCGATTGACAGAAATGGTGGCATCTTTCATCAATGCTGTCTGCCATGCAATTTATTGGACCAACAATCAACATGAGCTCAATGGTGAAACCACTTGAAAAATAAAAAATGGGAAGAACACATTACACGAAATACCTGGAGTGGCATTGTGCATGCTGAAATATCCCAAACTTTGAAAGTCTTATGTGCCAGTCTTTCCCGAGAACCAACTTCCCATATACCAATGTCACCAACATTTGTCCCCACTAAAGCAAAATATTGGAAAATGTTAATGAATCAGCACCAATAGAGACTAAAATAACTTCATCAGCTATTTAGTGAAACCACTGCACTGCAGAGGACGGAAAGTTCACCAAGTAGAACTGTCTGCTGCTGTGGATGAAAATCCATGCTCATGACATTTGAACCCTGGTTTAGAGTTCGCACAACACTCTTTGGAAGGTCATCTTGCGAGTAAATATTGGGTGGATGGGTGGCACCCAAAAAAGATACCTAAGACAATGTACTCAAATAAATTATATAGCTGCCAACATTTTACAAGCAACAGGAATGTAAAAACTTCTAAGCTTGTTGGTTGTTGTAATCATGCCTCATCCGACTGGCGCATCCGTTTCATCAAGTGTTCAGAATCAACTGATTGGTACTCTAAACCAGGAGCACTAGTAGGTGTCCTAGGGTGTTTCAAGAAAGCAGCTGCACGAATTATGACAAAGACAATAAACAAGCCAACTTTTAAAAGATAAAAGTGAAAAGACCAAATTTCAGACTAAGCAATTAACCAGCATTAGGAGGCTGCACAAGGCCAGGAGGGGCAGCTGCCACAGCAGCGTGTGCTATAGGATTGGTGCTGGACATCCATCCTGCAATAGCTGATGGAGAAACAACCGGTTGAAAAGGCTGCAGAATATAGAGATAAAAATCAATAGTCAAGAGAAGTAACAATCATGTCCTCGTCAAAAAATAGACAAAAAGACTTACGCTGTGAGCACCAATGGGAGGAAATACTCCAGCTTTAGGAATAGGCCCAACAAGGGGACTATTGGTAGGGGGTGGTGCACGAGCCCCATTAGTAGGAGTACATGTGTGATCAGTAAAGAGTGTCTTGATGTCAGGGTTAGGGCGAGGGTTCTTACAAAGTTGGTGCTGCCAATTAAGACTATAAATGCAACAAAAAAGCTTATTAAAATCCATTGAGAAACCTTTAAAAGAAGGATGTAACAGGAAAAGAAATAAAGAATAGTCATCTTAAAAAACAATTTGTACACCAGAAAACCTCCCTTTTTTACAAAGTGAAAAAGAAGTCATGAAAATTAGCTTGTTTCTGTGTCTACATGAAGATAGAATGTGGTCCCAATAGAGAAGAGGACTACCTTTGGTTAATTAAAGTTCGCAAACGCGAGGGTTTGAATACTGGAAATGTAAGCTTGTCACGAAATAAAGGATTTGCTTCTATCAACTTCTTAAGTTCCAATAACATGATATTTCGAGCCGATTTTGTATCGCCATACTTAGAAAGTTGTTCGTTTTGCCTGGATATAACACCAACACAAGCACCAAAAAACTGTTAATTAACTAAGACATAATACACATCATACTCAAAGAGAAAAAAACAAGCAAGTGGTAAAATCATATAAGCACCTGAAGTTATCAAGAGTAAGCAGTTCAAAAAACTGTTAATTAACTAAGACATAATACACATCATACTCAAAGAGAAAAAAACAAGCAAGTGGTAAAATCATATAAGCACCTGAAGTTATCAAGAGTAAGCAGTTGGGTAATTTCTTTGAAAAGCTCTTCATTGAAGGAAGCAAATACTTTAAGGTCTTTTACTAAAATTTCAACTGCCTTGGCCCTGTCATGCCTGCAAAGACAAAACACCACTAAATTCAATCTCCAATAATTTCTAGATAACATATTGGAAACAGGTGAGCGCATTAAACTTACCTATCAAGAGCTTCAAGATATTTCTGTTTCCTAATTTCGAAGAATATCTTCATAGAATAACGATTGTCCTCAACTTTCGTAAAACCACAAAGATACTTCTCAACTTCATCCCATTCACCAGCCAGAACTTGGTCCTCAAAATATTTCATGTTGAAATAGAAACCAGATTCTTGTTCCAATCTATAATAGACAGACCATGCATCAGAAAATTTGAGCAACAATAAACCAACCATTGAGAACCTGAACCAAATAAATTCAGAAACAGAGATACGTAAAGAAGTTACTTGTGCACTGTTTCCTTAAACTTCTCCTCGTCCAAAAACTGCAAAATTAGGAAGACCAGCTCCCGACTTAAGGAAGACATAGCTCCCAGTAGTTCTGACCGCTCCAGTGCAAGATGCAACACAAACTCAGACCAGGAGACGAATAAACACACCCCACCAAAATACCAGATCTTCTTAATACGTTTATCTAAACATTCGACAACGCTCGGGTTGCAAGTCCAGAATCTTGTCCTCTGCACTCTCTCTTCCCCCTGGTTTTCCTAATTTATTATTTATATATCTTTATCTTTCTCTCCCGAAGCAGATATCAGATGATACACATAAATCTAGCTTGGATAAATGACTACAACCCAGGTAAGATCTCTTCCAAATGTTGGACCAGATTCCGACTATTAAACATCAAACAGAGCAAAGCATAAGGCCCCTGACACATAAAAATAGCCAAAGTAAGCTCTTTTACCATCCTAGCAGCACTTAAAACACACAAAACCTTCATATATCCAAACACAAACAAAATAAGTAATGGTACTCACCTTGTTCCAAAGCATTAACCATCAAAATCCACGTTCCTGAGACACTTCAACCTTTTTCTGACAAAACCACAATATCTATACATCAGATAATCAAAATCTAAAGCAAAGACTCCTCCTTTCTGCTCCAGCAAAGCCCACACCTTTCCTCAACATCCACGGGAGGCCCCGCCGGAACCCTAAACCGCCAAGCACGAGCCCAGCAACCCGCCCAAAAGATGTAAATGAGGAAAGTAGTCTCCAGGGAACGGAAACAGGAAAAAGAGAGCGCCTTCGAGTCAAGTCTCTCTATATATGGACTGAGCACGGTGCAGGATCCCGGGCCCAAATGAAGACGAGCACGCTTCCCCAGGAGCCTGAATATGAGTTTCCAAATCTTCGCAACGAATCTCCGGACTCCAGACACACCCAACACAAACAAGTCTATAAAAATGTCAAATTTTCCACCAAAAACTGAATAAAAACCTTATTTTTTTCATTATATATATAGCTGAAAATGGAAGAAGATGAGGTTGTTTACTGAAAGCTCTTCATTTTCAGGGGTACCCATGACAGAGCTGGGTCCTTCTTTTGTTTCCATTTTGTCATTGCTAATAAATCAAATTACTTTCCTGGTTGGACTCTGTTTTAATCTCATTTTTCTTTTCTTTCCACTGGTTTTGGTTTTTTTTTTAGCTTGCTTGTTGTCCTGTGACAGTCCACTTTATCATTCTTTACTTTATTCTGGCTTTTATAGCCCCATCAAGGATTCAGTCACCCTCTCTCTCTCTCTCTCTCTCTCTCTCTCTCTATCTTCTGAGACGACTTGGAATGGCTCTTCTGGTCATAATAAAGGCTTTTCATCTTTAACTCATCACCCCTCCTCCCAAATTTACTCAACTGTCCTTGGCAATCTCTCCTTTTCTTTCATACAAACTTTCCATCTTAATCTATGCTCAGCTATTACCATCAATAATGGGCTTCAATTAACCATTAATGGTCCCCTCTGCAATGAAAGAACAAATAGAAATATAAAAAAAACAGTGTGTGTACCCTTTTGACAGCCTGACTGAGAGTACTAGTACGACCATCAGTAGTTAGTAAAACCAACTACCAATATGTGCATGAGTACAAAGCTGCATCAGAGTCCATTTGCACTAGCATTCAAAGCGAGGAGCGCACCTTAAGGCCTTCCTATTCAATGGTCCCAAGCATTTCAATGTGCCCCTTCACAACCACTATATCATTTTTCAGCAGTGTTATATGTGACCGACCAGGAGGCTCTAATTAGTGTGTAGCACATATATTTCAACTGCCCAGGGCACACGCCCGTCTACATGCATGATGCATCACCATCACATCTTAATTAGGAGTATGAAAGCACTCGTTTTGGAAGGGGCAACTGTATACATTAGGAAAATTTGAATTCATATCTTCGCATTATTATACTGCATCTGCCATTAATATGACCGTATCTGTCTTAGACCTCAAAAGATGTTTATTATGTATGGATCATTAAACCATTGCTGTCTGTATTAGGCAAGCAAAAAATCAAATAAAGCACTTAATCATGAGAGTATTAGACAAAATTTAAATAAGGGTAACCTACTCATATTATACACATAAATTCCACGGCTCACCAGGATGCCTACTGTCGGCTGAAAGGACACGTTGGGGGCTTTACTATCGCCATTGTCGGGGATAAATCCGTCATTTAAGAATAAGACCGGGGGCTTATCTGTCATTAAGAACTAGTTGTGCATGACACGTCAACCTTCCTCATTCTCAAAAAAATATCGAAAATTTATCCCCACACGTCTCGTGACCCAATCAGCCAATCGTTTTCCTACTCTTGAGTGGAGTAGCTATCCGGCTGATATGTAGATATGCTTATCAGAACTCCAAATGATAAGTCAAGGTTCATATCTGACAAGCCTGTCAAAACAGTTCCAAGTTGGCGCTTTGAAAGATTGAAAGAATAATAAAAAGGCGGACTGCCACGTCGAACAGGGCAACTTCGTGATTCCGAGCGGTCGCCTTTCTGACACGTCAGCGTTTTTCCTCCTCTATTGGCACGCCTTGTTTTATCACTAGTGTAATGGAGATGATGAAATAAAATATTAAAATATTGCTTCGTCCACTCCCGAGAAGCATGCAGAAGAGCCATTTCTTGCTAGAGATGTGAGTGGCCAGAAATAGGTGTAAAACAACATCAGGCAAAGTGTCCAGAAGAGAAAAAGCTGGGAAAGGGGAACACTTTGACTAGTCTAGTTCAGTGCAAGTTTAAATTTGTGGGATTAATTTGTATAAAGCATTGAAGGATTAATGGATGGAAAACGTTCATATATTAGGGTATGTTTTGATAGACAATCTGATATTATCTAGACGACAATCTGGATTGTCCACAATTTGATAGTGCAATAATCCATGACTCATTTGGCTACACAAAAATAATCCTATCATATTGGGGGACATTTTAATAACCTTCAGATTGTATAGCCATCGTTTGAGTAAATAATCTGAACAATCAAACAACAATCCTGTCGTATTGCTAAAAAGCGAAGATTGTCAACAATCAGCCCTATAATCCTCGTTAGTCAAACGATTTAGATTGTTACAAAATTCATGTTACTAAAGTGGATTTTCTACAATATGAGACAATTTGAGGATAATCCACTAACAATCCTATCAGATTGTCTATCCAAATGTCACCTGAGCCGAATCACCATGAGCCATCAGATTTTGATTGGACAGAGCTAGGGGCAGGTGGATGATTCAAACTCATGTGCAAGCCGTTGGATCAAAATCTAAAAAATTGAGGCACCTCGACCGACACAAACGCGTGAGCGGTGTCTCATATAAATGGGACACATGATATTAGCTTGCTACATATACATGAAAAAAATTAACTAATTAATTTTGTTCAAAACATAACTATATGGATCTCAGCATCATTTTGTTAGCTATATATATATTAGTCGTCGAATTTTGAGCTACTTAATCCCTGTAACGAGTTAATCAGCCACGTGAACCGTGTTTGGAATATAACAAAGTGCTTAAAAGATTTTCACCAAAAAAAGTGCTTAGAAGATTAGCCTAGAGAAAAGAGTGCTAATTAAAAAATGATTTCCATTGCATAAAGTCCCAGCTGTTCAAGGATGGATGGCTTCTACTGCCCAAAAAAAGGTCTCGAGGGGTTCACCTTAATTGGAATATGTACGCCATTTTCAGCTTGGCTTGGTTGGTGAGCTAGCCAGCACCAAGTTCAGGTTCAGCGCACACATGCTAATATAATGATAGTAGAAAGTTTATGTTTGCAACGGATGACATTCTTTTTACTTCTTTTTTTAGCTGACTGATCAACACAACGTTACAACAATGGAATCAACATTGAACAGGGAGAGGGAGCTAGCAGAACGGCTATAGAAAAACCGCGCGATTTAGAGGTGTTACACAAGTAAAGTCGCAAGGCTCCAAGGCATCGGGCACACGTCCACGGGCGGGCTCAACATGAACATGACAAAGAATAAGACTTTTCAGCACCCATTGGCATGCTCTAAAAGTTCTGGGGTCCCAGTCACACTGAGGTGAGGTGCTATCTAGGGAACCTTGAATGCTGAAAAGTCTTATCCATTGCAAATGCAAATACTCCCTCCTTCATGTACAATGTGCTTATTTTTGAGTCCCAAGCGAACAGGTCCAGCGTGTTTATTTCTCGCGTTTCTTCTCGGCCACAAAAAGCCTTTTCTCTCTTATTGGACCCACTTGCTTATAAAGAACTCAATTTTCAATTTTTTTTCTTTTTTTGATGGAGGGAATACTTTGCAGCCGATCTAGTTTTTTTGTTACACCCAAGCAAAGCTTTCGATCAGCTCTGCCGTGTTTATAATAATATATCCATGCATGCTCAAAGCGTGGGTCATTCGTTTTTTCTTTTATTTGAAACTAGCCATTATTTGATTAATGAAATGAAGCCGAGGCCTCACCTGAGCCAAGGTCAAAATTTGTAGATTTGACACTTTAGTACTACTATTTTGTTTAGGCTACAAGCGATAAGTACTCGTTAAATTGAAGTTGGAGGAGGACATGGTCGTGAAGATGTTGGAGCAGAAAAGGACAAGAAGGGCAGTCGACCCATCCCGTCCTGTTCTTCCTATACTATAAAAAGCACTCGTATTTCAACAGTAGATCGAAGGGACGATCGTTTAGTGACTGTAGCCCCAGGTTCCAAAGATTTTAGCTTTGTACATCGAAGGGACTTCAGTGGATATATTAATAGCACATGACTATAATATCCTGCTAGCCTTAAATGTAGACCAACTCAACGTATACTTTTTTTTTCTGTACAAACTCACGAGATACTCATTGACGATTTACGAGAAGACGTTGAATAAGTATTAACAACAAAAAAAGACGTTGAAAAAGAAGTGGATGCAGATGGCTTACGAAACCCTCTGTCTCTTTCATCTGCAAAAACACCAACATCTTCTAGCAAAAAAAAATCCCACCAACAAGACTATTCTATTTATTACACTAACTAATCTTTTACCACTTAAGCGGACATTCAAAATAAGGAACATCTCAGATCTCAATATATTAAAGGCCCATTGCACATGACAATTTTGGGACACTCAATTTTAATCATGCGCCAGGCTTTAAACATCCATATAAATGTTGTTTGCTAAAGATGGCCCAATAAATTAGTGGCACACTACGGTTAGAACGAGACATGAGGCGCAAACATCATATTTCGAGTCTATATACTAAATTCATCAAGGCATACCAACTGTCAAGTTCAAAGATGGCAAATAAAACACAAAATTAAAGCAGAAAAAAGTATAAAGAGTCAACATTAATGTATTGTAGTTAAAAATTAGAAAAACATTGAATTAAAAACATAGGTTGGGTGGAAGGGACTCAATATTTAATTTGACAGCTCCATCACGCTGCCTTGGATTGATTGAGGTGGGAAGCGCCGGATGAGATTAAAGCCTTCTTCAGCTTGTCACTGTCCCCATCGCACTCTCAAAGCTAGCAGCCTCGGATTCATTCGTTCTAAGAGTTCTTTTGTTTTTTGCACTAATCCCCTCTTATGGCTCTGGACCCGTGCGCAGACTTCCAATATGATAAACGTGTGAATACGGTTGCAGTTTTGAGACAGAAGAGCTTGTGGGTCAGTATCACGACTGACTGGGTCATGGTTTGAAGGTGCTCGGAAGACGGTTTGGTGGCCAAATTTTGTGACTAGTGAGGATCCTAACCAATAGGGATATTATATATTCGAAAACTTGATGAATGTGTTTCAGGTGCATCCATGGTAGGACAAAAAGGTGAAAAAATGAAGATGAAAATTAGAGTTATTTGGAGGTGGTGATCTCTATTGATGGGCACGGGTTGGTGTTAAAGTTGCTAGGGTGGAATTGATGCGCTATTATTTTGTCTCTGTTGTCAGGAGAACTTATGTTTTTGAGCCAACAACCGCCCCATGGCTAAATACCCCTTTCTAATATGCTCCGGTGCGACTCAAGCCTAGGACTCTCTTTAGTAGTGGAGAGTTACTACCACTGCGCTAGTGCACTTTTGGGGTTGTTTGGATAACTTTTGAATCTCAATTATGTATTCTTTTTTTTTTAATGGAGAAACTTAATAGTATTCCATTTGCTCAATATATTAAAACCGCATTCCATGCTTCATTAACCCGACCAACCAAAGATGCTTGTATACTACCTTGGTCCAGAATTATTATTAACATAAGATTTTACTAAATGAACTAATTTTGTTTTCATTTCTAAAACCTTATGTTAATAATACTACATGATCGGAGGGATCATTAATGTTTTGGATCCTAGGTTACATTCTTTATTCTCTTACCTCCTTTCTTAACAACATGTGACTTACATCTAAATAACAAGTGTCAAGGGAACCAGCTAGTTTGGTAGTTGCACGATAATAATAGATTCTCCCTCCATCCTGAATTATTATTAGTATAATTTTTTTTTCCAAATGAACTAAAATTGGTTCATTTTGCAATCTAGATAATAACTATTTTGGATTTCCAATCTAGATAATAATTATGTGAACATCAAATGATCCGATCCTCGCGTATAGGGGCATGCTGACATGGGGCATGGCCAAATATGCCATGTGCATACGAGTGCTCCGAGTATACACAGGGCTCTAATAAGAATTAGGGGAGTTGCTTACATCCATCCTTTTAATTTATAAGGAGGCGTATCCAAATACTTAGGACCCAATTAGAAGAGGGAGGGCAACCAGCCTCTTAAACCATTTTATTTGGCCGCCAATCCCCTCAGGTGCATACACGACCCACATAACATAAGCAATGCCTAAACTATTTAACATATCCTCTTAATGCAATTCCCATCCTTTTAATTTATAAGGAGGCGAGTCCAAAATACTTAGGACCCGATTAGAAGGGGGAGGACAACCAGCCTCTTAAACCACTGTATCCTGCCGCCAATCCCTTCATGTGCATACATGACCCACATAACATATGCAATGCTTAAACTGTTTAACATATCAACTATTAATGCAATTCCTAAACTGTTTAACAAAATTCAGTGCTTGCCTAGAGTGTAAAGGAAAGTTCCATCTCTCTGCTTGATATGTAACTTTTTTTAACCTTTCATTTTTCAACCACTGGCTTTTCTTGTGGAAACTGAGCTGCGTACAACTAATATTTGTATGCATCGAGCTGCTATTGTTTGTACCTAACTGAAGAGATGTTTATCTTCCTAAATATTCCAAACTACATACCAGAGAAAAGGACATATTAGTTTGCTGCATCGACAAATACTAGCATATTTAACGTTTGGATTGCAGGACTGCCTTACTCGTCTAGAATGCCGAAAGAAAATAAAATCTATATAAAACAGAAAGGCCCTTTCAAATTAGTCCTAGGAGGCATAGTTTTAGTCGCCTCAGAGTTTTTTTGTCAAACTTCAACCTTCCAGCCCGTTAGAAGTCGCCTGTGATAATCTTATAAACGCATACATGAAATGCCTTCCATATTCTTTTGGTCTCAGGAAAACAATAGGAATTTTACTGTACATTTTCGCCATTTAGTATTTGTGTCAAACGCAACCCAAGCCACAAGAAAACAAATAATTTTTCCTGATTTATACAACACTTGTAGACGATTGTTAGGAAAATAAATATTTACAGGGTTGAATAGCTTTAACCGAAAATAATTGAATGTATCTCTATGCTATCTTCTAACTTCCACTATATCACCATCTCTTAGTACAGTATTTGGTATTGCTAGCTGACCATTCAGTAGAACCAACTTTCCTTCCAATCCTATCCTTCTTGCAGCACCAGCTGCCGTGCTACCAGATCTCATCCTCATTATATTACCATCTGGCCACCTAATGATCACAACCTCACCAAGAACTACAGGTCTGGCTCCATAATAGGAAAATCTCCCCAATTTTGCGTCCCCTGAGACTGCTTCTTGATGCACTTGTTCTTCCCACTGAAGCATTGTTCTCAGCAGATTGACCTGTTGTGGTATATAACACATTGGAGATATTTTTTTCATATAAACATTACTTTTACCCAAACGCTAGCTCCTTTCTGAAATTAAAGCAAATTTAGAGTGTTCGTCTCACTAATCGCCACTTCAAAAGCTAGGTCATCTAAACAGAAAAACAAAATAAAACATGGAAATCATAAATTGACACTAATCTTCATTCATCTGTAACAAAAATGCAAGCTGAATGGATGATGAAAAAGTGCCACACAACGGGATCTTTCAAAACAAAGAAAGGAACAGATAGGTCAATCGTCGTCGCCGTAGGCGCGGAAGCGGTAGCACTCCTCGTAGGGGCCGTTGAAGAAGAGGTCGGCCTCAAACCACTTGGGGTACCGGACCAAATCCCCCGCCACGAAC
Source organism: Houttuynia cordata (assembly GCA_039654745.1). Taxonomy (NCBI): domain Eukaryota; kingdom Viridiplantae; phylum Streptophyta; class Magnoliopsida; order Piperales; family Saururaceae; genus Houttuynia; species Houttuynia cordata. Next base: position 63,743,700 of record CM077505.1, on the reverse strand, counting down.
CGCATGTACCGGTGGCCGGGACTCCCCTCCGGCACCACCCGCACCTCCCCCTCCACGATGTACACCTGCTGGTCCACATGCCAGTCCCACGGCAACTGGCACTTCCCCGTCTTCCACGTTGACCACCGCCTCACCCCCAGCTCCTCCAGCCTCTTCTCCGACACCTTCCTCTCTACCCTCACGTTGTAGAGCTCCTCCAGCGGCCTCTCGAACCTTGCCCTTACCGCCAGCCCGCCCCTCCCTCTTCCTTCTTCCGCCGCCCGCAGTGCCGTCGAGGACGGCCGCCAGACCACCGCGAAGATGCCCGGACCCATGCTCGCTGCCACCATGGCTTTGCTCTTTCTCGCCGGCGTCCAAATGGATTAGATGGCTTCCCCCATATAGCCGGTGACGTGGAGACTAAAAATACCCCTACTTTCAATCGAAATGACGATTATGCCCATTTTGATATCCCATTATCGAACTTGATTCTGGAATTTGGACGCGGAGCTAACGTGATGGAAATGATCAAACAAAAAACAGTCCGTCCTATTGCTGATCATGAAGAAACTGTCTAGTTTGGATATAACTCAAAACATTACAAAACAAGCGGATTTCATATTTCTTTCATTACATAAGTGAGAGCTTAGAACAGATAAACCTCAAAAAACAACAATTTACAGTCAATCGAAACACATCGTATTGGTGAATATCATATAAAAGGAGCTGTAAGAGCAGATGTACATGATTGAGAAAAAGGTGGAGAGGCACGTTAGTTGAACCAGGATATCGATCTAGAAGATGAGGTGCCTGCTGAAGTAGTTTGCCTAGTAGGGTGCAGCTCTTTGAGAGTTTTAGCTAACCAGTTCAAGCCCTCATATAGGCCGTCGCCTTTAAGCGCACAAGTCCCTTGGATATGCCATCTTCTGTTCTTAATATCATACAGACCAAGCCCTTCACAGACTTCCATTGGTGTCATGGCTGCTTTCTGATTGAACAACAATAGTAAAACACACATTCAATACAAAGAATGTAAATATTTTAAAGTTGGAAGACAGTAACGAACAGCAAATAAGACATTGTAGAACATTTATTCTAGTATGAAAACATACCAAGTCCTGTTTGTTAGCAAAGACTAAGATGGCACTGTTCATCATGAGAGGGTCGTTTATGATTGCCTGGAAAGAAAAGGTCTCCGCAGGATTAAAGTTTGTTAAACCATATCAACTCTAGAGAATAAGTTATACCACATGTATCAAATGAAGAACCTGGAATTCTTCTCTAGCATTTCGCAGTCTCTCTCTGTCCAAGGAATCAACGACATAGATCTGCCAACAGTACAAGTACTAATTACAAACCTTTTTTTTAAATTAACAAAAGAGAACCACAAGAACAATATATTGATATTACCAGTCCATCAGTGTTACTGAAGTAAAGCCTCCATAAAGGCCTCAATTTTTCTTGCCCACCAACATCCCAAACAGTAAAAACAACATTTTTGTACTGAATTTTCTCTACATTAAAACCTGCAAGGAAATTTTTCAAATTAAACACATCGAATGAGCCACAACTACAGTAACGATTTCTATTTTTTTTTTTTGCTCCTACAGTAAGAAATCGAGAGATCGCATCAAGACATTGAAGGTCAAGATTTCTTCCTTGGAAAAAAAAGGAAAAATGGTCTCAGCATATAATGAAAAGCAGGTGACAATTAGAGATACGATTGATGCAGCACAGAGAGGCAACAAGTGAATCAAGATTTTTCAAATCAGAAGGAAATTTTGATCCACAAGTCTCATTGCTCTGAATCGCATAGGATTAGAATAGCTTACAGTCTCCCAAAGGAGAAAAAGTCATTGTAAACCTTCCACAGTTGCAATCATGGATGATAAAATTCTTGGTATGGCGTACAATAGGATTATAGATGGTTTGAGCGGCGAGCAATAAGATCAAAAGATCATAGACGTTTTTAGTCAAAGAAAACTTATACTATACACACTTCATCGCAAAAATAAAAGAGATCGAGCTTAACATAAACTCACAACTGGAGCCTAGAGATAAATCCCGATGAAATAACTAAAGACATAGTGTTCCGAGGAACGTACCAATGGTGGGAACAGTTGATAAAACTTCTCCAATATGCAATTTGTACAGTATGGTTGTTTTACCCGCTGCATCCAAACCAAGCATCACAACCTAACCAATATATCAAGTCCAATGCATTGTTATGAAGCAACTGAGTTGCAAAACTAACCAGATGTCAAGTTGAAATAATATCCGAACAAAGAGAAATATTTTAAAACAATTAAGAGGTTGTGCAACTACAAATGAGCTTTGTTGTTAACATTATGAAGCCGCAAGATATTTCAAACATTTGAGTTATTACTAAGCGAGGAAACTATAGGTGCAGTCTGTTATTGCGAGGATTATATAAAGAAGGATAATATTTCTCCATACTTCAATTACTCTTAATGTCTGGGAATCTAGAAAACTTCAGTTGAAGGTAAAAGGAAAATTTTTTATGTAAGAGCTAAATCAAATTTGAAAATCAGTCTTGAGTGGAAATAAAAAGACAACTACAAAGAAGCTACAAGAAGGTACACAATTTTTAACTTCTCAGCAAGTTACTAAATACTTATAGTCCTCACAGGAAAGAAAATACATGGCAAACTGCTGTCAAATACGAATAGGTATATCATAGCAGAAGTTAAACCTGAAAACAATCGGATTATTGCATCATCATGATTATTAGTAAGGCAAATACATAATACAGCTATTTTCCTTATTTCCATTTCCATCAAAGCACAGACACTATAAAGACACGTATCTCATGTAATTATGCTCTTCTTCAAAATATAGTTAGCTAGATATAACAAGCCAATCATTTTTTTCCCACAAAAGTTCTAGCAGTTTCCCATACGTCAAACGAAAACTTTTGGATGAGAAATAACCCAATTAGCAACATAATATGAATTTGAAGCAAAAGACAGCTAATTTTTCTTAAACAACTTTTCGGAAATTAACCATCCAAAGAGAACAAGATAGCGCACAAGATAATCAATCAGGTAGCTATGATAAGTACTCAGAAGAAATTGAAAAACAAAACACAGGAGGTATTACTCTCATCTCAGTGCTTCCGAAAAAGGTGTCGAAAAGCTTGCGAAAGGCCTGACCCATGGGCAAGAATTCGCAGAACAACTCAAAAGAAGGTGAATGCTCGCGTGCACGAAGACTGAGTCTCCCAACTCGACGAATGAAGGCGAAGGTAAAAATATCAAAGAGAGAGATGCATATCTTCTCTGGAGATGGAGAAAGGAGGAAGAAGCATCTTCGTGTCTGCGGTACAAGTGCGTTTAACGACCCAAGGAAAGACCATTGACCAGAGGCAGAAAAGTAGTACTAGTGTTCAAATAGCGCAACAACCAGCCGCCACATGCAGACCAGATGAGTCCTATTCGATTAAGCTAAAACGAGCATATTCATGCTCTAGAAGCTAATAGTCATAACTCATAAGCATTCCCCTTCTTTTGTTCTTCCGCCATGGCCATCAACTATGCCGCATTTACATCTCAATCTTAAAGCTTGCTTCTCAGCCTCATGCCACCTCTTGCCCCAACACCCCCGCTCCCGCTAAGCCTGCTTCTAGTTAGATCTGGTCCATCACATCTAGAACTACGGCAGCCGGATTTGACTTGTCGCAGGCGTGACCAGATCTGGTTCACCGCATGTAGCACCAAAGCGGCCAATTTTAGCTTGTCGCGGGCTGTGTGTAAGGCAACCAAGTTTTGCACCGAATGGCGTGGTGAAGTTAACTAGATTGCCCCTCGCCACCTCTGCCTTCTCGTGTTTTTTGAGCAAACTGTAAATGTTTACTTTTTGTACGATACAAACTGTAACCATTTACACGTTGTGTCTATAACACAATATGCAAACATGTTACATTTGTCAGTCGAAATTGTAGAAAAAACCTCAACTTTTTTCGATGGCGACTCCTCTTCCAAAATAATGGTAACAATGCCAATCTCGAGGGGATTAGGAGCTTCAATGGCCAGGGGCTTGGCCTATTAGAGTCTTTTAAGAGACAAGGTGAAGATTTCGCGTGACATGAGCAAGGAGAAGAAGAGGGAGAAGGAATATTTTTTGTCTAAATCAAAAGGATTAAGAGTAGTGTCTGCTGACCTTTATATTTGGGAGTTAGCGCTGAAACGCCTTGTTTGTTTAGTTCTATTTGAAGAGGAGAAAACGAATTATACATTTGGATTAGCATAAGACAGAAAATACAAATGCTCACGATTTTCGCACCACTGAATTTCATCACTTCCATTGAACTGCCCAGAGCAGGAGTGGCTATTTTACGAGTCCCTTTCCCTGCAGAGTAACGGAATGCATGGATCTCATGGATGATGAAGGAGCCTCGCACCTTGAACAGTTACTATAAACCTCCCAGCAAGACCCACAACACCCCCCATGAGAAAGTTCAGAAAATACTTACAGAGCTCAAGAAAGTTCCCCCCCCCCCCCATCCCCCCCATGGAGCAGCCTTCATCGTCTTCTGCAGCCACCATCAGGAACAAGTCGACCAAACTCGCCAGAAAGAGCAGACGCACACTCACCTACGGATTCACCTTCGTCTGCTTCCTCCTCGTCATCACTTTCCAGTCACTCGCACTCAACAGATCCAGAGCAGGCCCTGCAAGGAATCACCACATTAATGCAGGGAAGGAGCGTCAAACCCCATCAAAAGATCCCACCTTTTACCCGCTGAGAGACCCCGGAGTCCCACCATACGCCCTCCCCAACAAGACCTGGTTCATGAGTACCCTCACCGGCCGCGCCATCGACGGCATGCCCGAGCACTTCGTCTTCCCTTCCCGCAGCCCCAACAACAGAGTCCTCTGCATCAACCCCCACCGCAAGTCCTACGCCCTCGCCACCGGCAAAAACCGGTTCCCAGCCAACGCCACGGTGTTAAGAGGCCTGAGCTTCATCGCCGACAGCTTCTACGACTACGAGAACCCGTGGCACAGCCTCAACGCCCTCTCCGTCTTTTTATCATGGATGATGGACAACTCGTGCGCGAGGCCGGCCAGGTTTGTGGTGTTCAAGAACGGGGAGGTGGTGATGAAGGTGGGCGACTGGATTGCCAGTGTGCTGAGAGCGTGTCTGGGCAGAGAGGCCGTCATTGAGAGCTTGGCAGGGTATGAGACAGCTTGTTTTGAGAAGGCAGTGGTGTTCAGGAGGGGGCTGGGGGGGATGTCGAGCGAGAGGAGGCACCGGCTGTTTGAAATGATAAGGTGCAAGGCTTGGAGGTTCTGTAATGCGTCGACGACAACGAGGAGTAAGGGGAGAAATGGAGAAGATGAGGTGAGAATAAGCTTGATAGGGAGAGAGGGGAAGAGAGCGTTCAAGAACGAAAGTGGGGTGAAGCTGGTCATGGAGAGAGAGTGCGCCAAGTTCCGTGGGTGCACTTTGAAGGTGGTGCATCTCAACAGTATGAGCTTCTGTGATCAGGTAAGGGGAAGCATTCACCTGAATGCTGATTGCTCTTTGCTCAGTTTAAACAGGATCACCATTGATGATGAAATGCAGAGAGTTATGAAAGAACAAAAAATTTGTCGGAGAGAAAACTCGGACAAATGAGGACATGCACCAGCCGGGAATCGAACCCGGGTCTGTACCGTGGCAGGGTACTATTCTACCACTAGACCACTGGTGCTTTTGTGATGGCGGGAACTCTAATTTATAAAATTTAAAATATTTTTATTTTGTTATTTTGGTTTTCTACTGAAGACAGGTAGTTTTGGACGGAGGAAGTATTAATTTTCACTTGTTGCATTAGTTGGAGTGAATAGGTTGGTGGTACTTGACTGTAGGTCTCCTTAAAGTTTACATTTTCTCAAATATAGATAATTAAAGCAGGACGGAGGGATTATTATGTTCAACTAATTATTTTGGATAGGTAAGAGTCTACACACCCTTACACACTGTATGCCAATGGGATTCAATTTCTCAGCTTAGAACTTTAGATACCATTAGGTGCATTATAGAAGTTTGCACCCCTAATGAGAAAACTCGCTGAGATGGTAGCTACCACATCCAATTTATATTTCTTTCTTCATTTGATAGAGTATTAAGACTCAATTTTTTGTTTTATGCAATTATCAACTATCCAAAAAACAGAAAATTGGGTCAATTACATTTTGATGTGGATTCAGGTGAGGGTGATGAGGGAGACAGACATAGTGGCGACGGGCCACGGAGCGCAGCTGAGCAACATGATGTTCATGGCCAAGGGGAGCAGTGTGATGGAGATGTTCCCCAAGGGCTGGCTGCAAGGAGCCGGCATCGGCCAATTCATCTACCAGTGGTTCGCCAGTTGGTCCCAAATGCAGTACGAGGGTTCCTGGAGGGACACCATGGGCCCTGCCTGTCCTCCTCCCACGCAACTGGGCCCCCATTCCTACTATAACTGCTTCCTCGCCCACAAAGACCAACCGATTGGGCTCAACGAGACGCATCTTGCCCAATGGACTGCTCAAGTCCTTCAGCGCAGAATCAGTTCCGGCTTGGTTTCGTCGACTCTTACTGGGCTATCATGGGCTTGTCCATGCGACTATCCCCGTTAGTTGTCGTAAGCCTTTGCTGTTCAGTTCGGCCCACCACCGTAATCGTGGTTAGAATTAGATGATCAAGTGATCAACCATGTATTTTTCTGTTGAAGACTTAATCCATATTAAAAAGTCATTTTCTATCGACGGCATTTCAATATTATGTGTCTTAATCAGTTGAAAATAATGCATTAAGTTCAGGCAATGAGAATCTTCAATGCGAAAATCAAATATAATGGAAGTATACTTTGGCAAAGAAGCTTTTACAAATGTAAATAAATAGCAATATTAGAAAGTTGGACCTTCAATTTTTTTTTCAAGAGACCTTTAATGGTTTTAGAATGAGTGGTAACACAATTAACCACCTTTTTTTTTATAATCCACGATTAACCATCATTATCGAAAAAACAGAAGATATAACACTACTGTTCACAAACCTGATGCGGGTCAACAAATTGCAGTGAGAAATCCAACCAACCAAGTCAGCTTGAATTGCTCCTTTTCTTCTCCCTGGTATCCATCTCCCCAGGCATTTAACAATGATGACGCTCCATTTTCATAACCAAAACCGAAATCAAGTTCAAGAAACAAAAAAAAATTCAAGCTGTCTCACCAACAACAAAAGATCAAGCTCTCCAACTCCTTTATCCATAGCAAACTGGACCCATTTCGTTAAGGAACATGGCCCACTGGTCACGGCCCACGGCCCACATTTTTCAGCTTGCTGGGTTTTCATCTTCTTCTGGCGCTTGTGATTTGGAATCCATATTGCGATCGTCGAAGCGGCATGTTGAAATGGGGCGCAAAGCTGCGTCCTTTGCTCGTTTCCGGCGCGGAAGGCAGCCGCTCCGGCCGCCGCCTTCTACGGCGCCCGGTCAGCACCACTCCCATCTCACACTTCGCCTCTTATCTTCCCTCTCGTCCTGCCGCCGCCTTCCAGCTGCTCCATCGATCCCCCTCCTTTTCCCCTTTCATGGTGACTATGCATTCTACTTTTGTTAGGTTTTTGTTCTCTGCAATTTTATGGGTGTTGGTATGGTGCTGATGAATGTGGTGGTGAAAATCAGATGATACAGAAGCGGGATGCTTCTTCCAAGGAGAGGAAGAGAACTCGGGGCACTCCCGTTACTTCTAAGCTTAAGAAAACCAAGATCAAATCCTATTCGTATGTTGTCTCCACTGGTAGTTTATGTGTTTGTTCCGTCACCTTGTGGTTGTTGATTTGACTTTTTTAATGGCTTGTGTCCAGGTCGTACAAGTCCCGGTTTAGGACGATGAATGACGGGCAAATTCGGCGCTGGAGGGAAGGGAAACGGCACAATGCCCATTTGAAGGTAGCTGCTTTTACATTTTGAATTCTGGTTTTGGAAAAATTATGCTTTATGTTTTTGTTTGATTTGCTATTGTTACTTCCCCATGTTTATATACCCGTTGGCAATTGATTGGCTATGTGCGAATTGTATGCCAGAGCCTTTTTCGTCACTGTTGGTATAATAGAAACAACTAAAAAGCAACGAAGGATGTCTTCCTGGCACCTTTAACTGTTGTTAGAATTATGTTGAGCAAACAGAGCCTCGAGAAATTTAGTACCTCAAATGGTTGGAACTTGGGACCAGTAGGTAATAGTATGAAGAGGTTGAGTCAGTTTCCTTTAAAAAAACAGTGCCTTCCAATGCCGGCTGAAATTTGAATCAAGGTTTTATTAGTTCAAAAGTTTGTGTCAGTCTGTGAGCTAAAGTTTTCTTCTTGAGCGTCCATTATTCTTGGATCAGAAACTATTCCCTGTAAGGTTACTAGAACTTAAAAAAACATTAATTATGTTGACTGATAAATTGTTCATTGGCTTAGCTTAGATATAATATCCATGTTATGGTGTTATGAAACATGACGTAAAACATAGAAAATTTTAAACAGAGTGAGACAGAGAAGATGTTATGTTAATTGAAGTTTGCAGTAAGATGTTGTGGATCAATTTTGTCTTGCATTTCATACAGTTTTGACTAATATTAGTGTTTTTTTCGGTTCTCTGGCCATTTATTTTTTAGCATGGCATATACGATTAATGTTAACAAATTGCCTCGGCACGAGGGAAACTTACAGGCAAAGTGCTTAATGCAGAGTTTACATGTTCTCATTTCCCTTTCCGTTTGATCCCTTTGCCACATTTTGGTTACTGGAGAAACCTGAATTTTTTACTTGATGTATATGTAAATTTCTGTGCAACCATCATGTGCAACCCTCATGAGGTGCTAAAATGTGCAACCATCATGTCATGAAGCCAATCCACATATTTGGAAAGGTGTATGATGAATATGATGACGTTGAATCTTCTTATCATTGTCCCCTCTCCAGAGAGTTGCGTCAGGAAGGGCATCCAGAGTAAAAACTTGCGACTATGTTTCTTTGTATGGATTTTGTACCATTTTGATTCCAATAAGAGTCAAGCGCAGTATATAATCCATGCCGCCAACCCCAGATAACTGGGATAAGACGTATGATGATGATGATGATGATGTATATGTATATGTAAAATTGATCTGGTACAGAAATGATAATATGTAAATCATATACATGTCTGGTTAATTTATACATATCAAGCAAGTCAGATATAGAGATAATGGCTCTATGGTCTATAGAATTTACAGACATATTGGATATGTTCCATAGATGCACCATGACATTAGGGGTAGAAAAACACTGCAGTGGATCACCATGGTGTTGATATTCTTCTGGTGCTCCTTTGTTATGATTATTATCGCCAACATCATAATAAACACAATTATCTCAGTTACCAGGAAAGGAAAACCCATTGGCCATTATCTTATATGTGTGGGCTTGACAGGGATTTTACTTCGCCATTGTGCCCTATTATCGACCATTTTTACACACAACTCATGTCCTAGTTTTTCCCCTCCAATTGCTTCCAAGCGTCCTTGGCCATTCCTCCTCGTTAGGAGCCTTAATTTAGTTGAGATACCATTCTGTCCTACTGATCTATTTTCAAATACGAATTTAAAGGTAGAACTGCTGATTTATATCATCATCATACACCTTATCCCAGCTATCTGTGGTTGGGAGCATGGATTCTGTACAATATTTGACTCTTTATAAGAATCAAAATGATGATACAAGATCCATGCGAAGAAACATAGTGGCGAGTTTTTATGACAGAACTACTGATTTAGATATTTTTTCTACTTGTTTTAGCATTTCTTTTTAAAAAAATTAAAACACTAGCCTCATAATAGCTGCAGTTGTGATAGTCTTCAAAGATACTTTGAAAGGTGAAGATTCTGCTGTTAACAAATGAAAGAGAAAGAACTGGTGAACTTAATAGCCATAAAGAGGAAGGAAGAAGATGGACATATATTTGTTTCTAATTTCAATTTGATCTATATGTACTTAGTATATGAAATTCAGGTCACTGTCCAGATAGCTCTAGAATTCATTTTTTGATCCCAGATGACGGGCTATGGTGCAGATAAGGATTTTCTATAGCTGAATTGTTGTATTTTGTATTATTTTTGTTTTCTGTGCTATACATTTTATTTTTTTATTTTGGTGGTTGACAAAAAGTAAATCATAGTGTGTTGTGCATCGTGCAGTCAAAGAAAGCAAAGAGACGACTTAGACAACCTGCTCTCGTCCATGCAGCCTATGCCAAAGTAATGAAGAAGCTCAATTTTTGTGGTTGAGTGCACCGATTGAAAAGATTAAGCTGTTAATGTGGAACGGCTTTGAAAACTTTTACTCAAAACAACATCTTACTGGCCAGAAACTATATGTGAAGCTCCCAGCCCCCCAAAAAAGCCAGGAGGTTATGTGAATCCCTCCATTTTTTTGGCACCATTGCATGAAATTGTTGTTAGTTTTTTATTCGCATAAGTGGTCATTTTCTTTCCTCTGGATTTGATCAAATTGTCAAACTAAGGTTTTGGTAACTATCTCATCGTGCTTGAAGGATGAAGAAGCAGCTTGAACTGAAATAGTGTTAGAAGCCTGCATAAGCGTAAAGAGATCCAATCAAGTAAATTTTTTAAAAATTCAATGAAGAAGCATGTAACCTTGTAATTGACATTAGCAATCTTAGTATTATGTATCCTCCTACAATCTGATTTTCTGAGGGTGATGTGGGCATTCTTGCGAGAGCAAAATTCAGTTGGGGGGGGGGGGGGGGTTGATTTCTGTCTTATGCAGTCCAAATGTCCAATTCGTTTTCTACTTTTAGAATTGAAATAAAATTATGATATACTTAAATATTTTAGTTAGCTTCTGAATATGATCATTTTTGTGATGTGGGAGGAGGCAGCATGGGCCTGTCTGAGCTGCCGATGATGAGAATTGGAAGCTCCAATGAGTGACCATCGGCCCCACGACAGTGGCTGCAATGGTGGATGCCAAGAGGCTAGGAGTAATGTATAGGAGTGAGCATAACATCGCAACCTGCCTCCTGTGTCTGGTGTTTGGTGCATTGCATTTGTCCTGTCCAGGGCAGGTAGAGAGGTAGCTGATGTTCTTCTCATACGTGAACATGGGGAACCTCCTCCTTAGTGTTGTCCGCCTCTCGAGGAAGGAGTATTAATTAGGATATACGTTATAATTCCTGAAGAGAACCTTGATTGTTGTCAATACGATATTAGAAAGGACAACATAACATTATGATTTCATCCGGCATATACTGATTTCTCACTAAAGGTTGGTATTTTAGATTGCCCTAAATTCACACTTTTTCATACGAGGGATACGAAGGATTGCCCCCCTGTTTCCACGTCTGTATGCTATTTCCATTCTCTACGTTTCACTATGCAGACTAGCAAGTAGAAAAGTATGGTGTCAAATGTCAATGCTTTCGCTATATATTTATTTCTAACAGACTCATCTGGTATGCATGTGGGGTGCGTATCCTCCGCAGTATCGGAAACTGATTGTGCTGGTGAAGCAAGCCTTTAACATGGAATGGCCAATAGGGGGAATCTCAGAAAGTCGTTCCTCTTATATACATCTATGTCTTCTTTTGTTTCGCCTTTTAATACAGGTTTTCTTCATTAGGCTTATCAAGAAAAGATACACACATGTCAAAAGAAATTTGGACAAAGACCTCTTGATAAAATAAGTACAAACTCGATACCATATTGAGTATGCGAGTGTCAATTCTATTTCACCAATCAGTTAACCAGTTTTCACCAGGTGTCACATGTCAAATCAAGCCTAGAACAAGAATTTTAAAACAATAAAATGAAAGAAAAAAAAGTAGGGTTACAAGATCCGATATACATTTGATATTTGATATATGGAAATCGAAGAGCATCTCTATATCCACAGAAGAATTTTCAGCGTGAACGTGTCCACTTCACGCTCAACCAAGATATACAACAAATAGAAAGCCGAACGACATTTTTTTACTACCATGCACATATTTCAGAGGCAGGCCTTTTGAAGGATTCAGACCTTGCTCCATTTGATCTCTTAAATGCACGAGGAAGTTAAAATTTCAGTTACATCCTGAAGTATAGACTTTGAAATGCATCATGTATTGAGTTAAACTGTTTGAACCTTTGCACTCTCAAGTATTTACATCTTCATTAACGCCATGGCGGCCACAGTCAGAAACAGTAGCAGGACAATCAACAGTAGTTTTTCCTTTGTTGTCCAACGTTTCAACCCTTTGGCTCCTCAGAAGCTGCAGTTGGCTTTGTAAAACCTAATAAATTCATTAGAACAAAATGTGCCGTATGTTAAAAAAGATGAGTGGACGGGCTAAACCAAAATGCTCAACTGCAATGTATGCTAATTGAGCAAATAGCTGAAAAGCGAAGTTACCTCAATTTGGTGCTGCAGAAACTTTTCCTGGAGTTCTGATGATGAGCCTGATACATTTGGATGATTAATAGAACCTTCGCTATTATCATTGACTGTTTGAAAAGGCATGAAAGTGTAAGGTGTATATTGTGGAAATGCATGATTTTCTAAAGATTGCCATTGCTGCCCAAAGGTGCTTGCATCTGTCCTTCCATTAGCATTCTCTCCATGGTAAGCACCCGGTGCTGGTATGTACATTTGCGGTACATAAGCATATCCAGGGGACCTACACCAAAAAGCTCAATGTTATAATCACTTCCATGTAATGCATTTTTCTTCCAACATGATAAAAGGTACAAGGATAGGAGATACCATGCAACTGTGTTTGCATAAGGGTAAACATATGACTTCTCATATATTGCAGCAGCAGCCGAAGCAGCTTGAAGCCTTGCTTGATGCTGGCTCACATTAGTATCTGTTTCTCCGCTATCTCCAGATACTGGAGCTGATGTTCCAGAGCCATCTAATTGAACAAAGTCAATAATACACTATGATTGAGACTAACGCATCTAATTGTCCTCCGAAGAAACCAAAGCTGATGTTCCAGAGCAAACTAAGATGCAACCAGATCAGGAGGACGAGAGAAAAGTTTCTCACCAGGTTGATTATGCTCTGAAGGCACTCCATGTGCGCCAGCAGAAGCAGATGTGCCATTTTCAGAAGGAACAACCAAGGCTCTGCAAGTAGGACATGTATTTTGCCGCTCCAACCATGACCGCAGGCAATGAACATGGAAAAGGTGACCACATATAAGCTTCTTGGCAGTTACCATCTCTTCTCGGCAAATGATACATGTGGCATCACTTCTGCATACTTATAAGAAGTTATATTTCTGAGACCAAAAAGAAAGTCAAACCCATGAATACAATTAAGGAAGAATACAATTAAGGAAGAGTAACATACGCAGTAAGCTCTTCAGGTGTTGCATCAGGGAAACGATCATTCATGTTAGAAGTGATTTTCCGGTAACGAATGTAGTCAGCAACTCGAACCCTGAAATTACGAAACGTCTCATACAGCTCCCGAATTAAGTGCAGTGGTACACCATAGTTCCTAAAATGATCACAATGAGAGAAGGTTGGGATAGACTCAATTCCAAAACAGAAGAAAAGACAAATGCATCTACTTACATAACAAGTATAAATAGTGAGACATGCAAACAAAAAACATGAATTAAAAAGATTCTGCCATCATACTATGTGCCTTGTTTCAGATCATTTTATGCTTGCCATAACTACCTGAGATTGTTCACATGGATTTTAGCCTAACAATATCCACAAAAATTCTGAAAATATGGAAATATTAAAAGGTATTAACCACATTCATAGATAACAATTTAAAGGGCTTTTATCTAAGAGGCTATTAGAGGTATCAAAAGAAGAAAAAGCATCCAAACACATACCCACCCATGCATCCACATCCCATCCCCCAATAAAAAAAGGTAAAAGAAAAAGATATACTTACTAATGCTACCCTAATAGTAATAATAACAAGCGTCATCATATCAATAATAACAATGATGATGATGATGAAGACGACAATCATAGAAGCAGAAAATGTCAGATGTGTTAAAAAATCTCATTCTAAATTTATCCAATCAAATGTTTAAGAGATACAACCTCTACATAGTTACATTTCACATGCATTATCATTAGCAATAACTATAAATGAGTTGCTACAATAAGATTGATCATATTTTCATCAGCTAGAATTAGAGAGTGAAATGCTACAATAATATCCAATGACCAATAGTGAGTGCAAATGCTAAAAAACTTACACGAAAATTGCAAGAAAGAACACAAGGTACATAGACAAGTGAAGCAGATCACGAATAAGTTCCAAATAGAAGGTGTAGACTGCCTTTTTCTCCCACTGCCCTTCCATAAGCATGTCACTAACATAGAAAACATACTTTACAAATGTTGAAATCGTTGTTGTTGCCAGTATCATATACCTGAAAAATCACAATCCACCAATAACCTTAATATTTGAGCAAAGAGAAAAAAACATTGATTAGAAATTGATAGTTATTTATAGCGCCACATTCAGATCTCAAATTGGCACAAAAGCTAAAATACTTCAATTATTTTATATTGGAGAACAAGCAGTCTGTCCAATTATATACTTACTCAAAAGAAAAGAAAAGTGATACTGAAGGCATCCTTGTTTGGTTTAAGTACTTCAAAGAACTGTATAAGAAAAGACAATCCACAAGAAGAAGAAACCCTATAAATGATACGATCCTGAGATGAGACAGGATGGGAACGGTTGGAGTAGTCTCAATGTACTCAATTCTTTTCTGGGCCAACCAGTGTAACGCCTTAATAAACAGAAGGGCTGTGACCATGGCAAGAAAGGAAACAGAAAAATCCTGTCGGAAAATTGTAATTGCAAAGAGGATCTCCATGACCTCCCGCCACGACTGTTCATTCAACCTTTCAACTTCAGCTTCACGGAGGGAACCAAGGAACAAGCACTTGGTCAACTGCCACAAGGTACACATTATGACCAAGCCCATATTCAGAAGAAGCACCAAACTAATTTTCGATGTAGAAAGGTGCACCATTGCTGGGTAAAATTGGCCTCTGCTACTGAAGGCATGGTAAATAACAGCGACTGCCCCTCCTAAACTAAGACCAGCATATGTCCTAAGCCGCATCATTTCGCCAGAACCTACAGAAGTTTTCAATAAACCAGACAAGTCAAAAAAAAAAACAGCTCCATATACAAGTTATGTTCATGCATAAATCTGCATCAAGCTAAACAAAACAAATCTGAGTATATCTAAGCCTCTAAGTTGAGAAGCGCTGCATTGATTAAATTCTTAGGTCGTAATTTTTGAAGAATTTGGTGGATAAACATGATTACACCCATTTGATAATAGCTAGCACCTAACTGAATCATTCGCAATCAATTGCGTCGTAATATTTATATTCACAGGAAGAGAAAAAAGAGGAACTTTACCAACATATGAGCCAATACAATCAACTAATGAGATGGGTTTAGCACGAGACAAGACGCTAATCAGTTAATTCTGACAGTGACAACAGTTTTAAATTTGAACTGAAAAAAGAATGCATGTGCAGATTACAAAACAAGCCAACGAATCAACAAGAAATCATTCAAGAGGCGCAAAAGAACAAGCAATTGGAATATGTTACAAAAATTACAGAAAAAAGTAAACAGATTTCGAAGCGACAACGAGTAATGGCGATCCCCAGAGATTGATGGACTAATCAGCACTACAAAGATCACATACTTCATGCAAATCAGCAGATAAAATCAAAATACAACGGGAATTGGGACGATTATTGTCTGAACCTGATGAAGCCGGAATTTTAGGAATAGGGCTGCGAGCCAAGAGATGATTAATTGACAAAGAAATTAGCGTTTTATTTTCGTTTCGATGTACATGTCACAGGCTAGATTCGGATCCAATGGGTTGATGACACGTTTTATTTGAATTGCCACGTCAGCTGGAGCTAGTTTCTTCCGCCCCCGCTGTGTCAACGGGGGGAAGAGCAACTCGGGAGCCTGGGCCTTGGGGGTGGGCCGTGGTGTGTACTACATCTAACTTCGGGGCCCAGCAACACGGTTGGGCCATGTAGGTGCACTATGTGGCACGATAATGATCGATATTTGGGCTGGGACAGATAGAGAGAACCCTTTGATCACAGGGCCACTTGAATCGTTTAATTGTCCTGGAGTGAATTCGCTGACCTTTAGCCGAAAAAAAAGGAGAAGGCTGAATCTTGAAGCACAGTTGGCAAGTGAAGGGAGTACCCTCATGCAGTTTTGATTTCAGTAGCCACGCACACTTTTTATTTGAGAAGAGTAAACATTGGTCATATCAAAATTACTTAGTTCGAAAGGTACACTACTGTTAAAAATGCGCATGATTTCAATTGTGCGGCTCATGACTTTAATACAGGGAGAGGCAGGTTTGAGTCTTTACTGCCCTTTGCTTGCTTGCATAAGCTCAACATGAGCTTGGTCCATATTTTTGATACACGAACTGGACTCATATTAATAGTCCTATTTGGTTTTTCAAACTAAACTGTTCATTCTGAAAAGCGAAATATAATACTATTAATATGGAATGGAGGGAGACATTACTGGCATGGTTTTGTGTTTTACAAGAATTAGTGCTTACTGCTCAGTAATAAAATTGCCAATTGGATTAATCCTCAGACGCCCACAACACCATAACAAAGCACAAGAAAACAAAATAAAATCCAAAGGGGAGGAATGGGGAACGAGAGGCAGATAGATGCCAAGGATAATACATCGTCCCTCAAGATTCTGATGCAACATTACTGTCAGAAGTTACACATGAGCAAAAATCAAGGCCCTGTCTTGCCCCCCTCGACAAGGTCGCGCCAGCTAGCTCAAACATTCCCCTCGCTTCTCCCGATCGATTATATCAACTCACGTACCCCTCTCCGCTCATGTCCTCGTCGACCAGCCTTAGTTCTTGTCTCATACAATATGGCAGCCCCGCCCACTTCGTCCCCGACCGCGGCCGCGTCGACGTCGGAGGAAGCAGGCAAGGCCTACAAGGAGCTGGAGACGCGGGACCTCCACGACGTCCCCCGTCAGATTCAGATGGCCAAGGATGTCTCCAAAAACCTTGCCGGTTACCAGGAGCAACCCACTCGTTGGGAGCTCACCGTCTGGTACATCTACGACCTCTGCTCACACTTCATCCCCGCCGTCCTCCTCCCCCTCGTCTTCCCCCTCCTCCTCAGCCAGATCGCCCCCTCTCCCCCCCACTCCTCCTCCCCCTGCTCCCACTCCACTACTACCATGTAAGCTGTCAACTCCGACTCCTCTCCCCTTCAGCATCATCGCTAGTAACAAAAGTAACATGAGAGTAGTACATAAGTAACAAGTGATCATGTTACCAAAATCGTGACATTGGAATAAGACTAATCCAAGTAATGACATGTTATGAAGTGATTAAAATGTGATCAAGATGTTATTGCTGATTAATTAGATTGAATTATCAAATTATGACAGATATGAGAGACTAATCCATCCATCATTCTCGATTGGGAGCACGACGGGCCTCCATTTCTCCCCACTGCACTGGGCCTCCATCTCGTGGGCGATGGGAGTTTTGCTCGCCGGCCCAATCCTTGCGTGGGTAGCCTTCTACCTCGACCACGGCCAGCTCCAGCAGCTTATCTCCGCCGCCGCAGTCGCCGTCGGTGCGCTCTTCTGTCTCCCCACGGGCTCCCTGAGGTCCCCCTGGCCTTTCCTTCTCTACATTGCTGCCATTGCCGCGTCCTCCACCGTCGCCGCCGCAGCCCACTCCCGTCACCTGGGTCTTCTCGTCAGAGGCTTCTTAGGCCCCGTCCTTCGCCGGAGCCAGTTCCCCACCAGGGGCGCCATCGCAAGCTGGCTCTCCCTGTATGGCGCCGCTGCGGGGTCTTTAGGCGCTGCCGTCATGGCCACCTTCACATTTGTGATGCTCCGCCGCCCCGACCGAGTCACCAGCCTGTGGGTCGTCTCCATCTTCAGCGGCCTCAAGTGGCTGGTCGGCGTCTGCCACGCCTTTGGCTTCCAACGCACGGGGCCGTTGCCGGAGGCCGGAGAGAACGCGCGGTCTCACGGGCTGCAGGTCTTCAAGTACTCCCATGCCACCTTCAGCCTGGCAGGGGCGTTCTTCTCCTCCTTCGCGACCTCCTGCATCTTCACCGGAGGACTCCTCTCCGTGGTGGGGAAGATGTGCTTCCGGCCGGAGCTCATCTTGTCCGTATGGCTGGCCTACTACGTGACACCATTGATATCTCTCCCTCTCCTTCACCCACTCCAGATCCTCCTCCGCTCTGACGCCATGAGGATGCAGCTCGTGGCCTTCCTTCTAACGGCCGCGACGTCCGGTACCGGGTTCTTCTACCAGAGCCGCCATTGGCATGTGGGGCACGTTCTTGCGGGAGCAGCAGTGCAGAGCACAGCGGCCGGCATGCTGCAGGCATACGGGCGCGTGCTGCTGATGGACTGTGCGCCACCAGGGAAGGAGGGCAGCTTTGCGGCGTGGCTGGCCTGGGTGAGGGCGGCAGGGACTTGTGGCGGCTTCGCCCTGGCCTCGGCGCTGCCGGGCAACGTGGCGAAGGTGTTCAGCGTGGCATTCTGCGCGGCCGTGATGGGGATGGTGGTGCTGATCCTTGGCAATGTGAGCCACTTCGCCGGGGCGGTGGCGGCTGGCCATGTAATAGATGGGAGGAGCGAGAGGGGCTCACCGGCCCAGGCGTTGGACTCGGCGGAGCTCGGGGGGATCGTTCATGCGGAGGTGTTGGAGGAGGGAAAGGTACAACTCTAAAAGTTGATATTTTGTTTGCTAATTTGCTTTTCAATTCAAATTAAGACTGTATTATCAAAAAAATTTCGACATTTGATTCAGATGGAATACTAAGCCTAAAGTGTGGAAAGCTTTTATAAACTATGTAACTATGAAGTTTGAAGAATTCAACATTCTTCTTTAATAGCGCTTGATTCAATAAAAACAATGTTGAAGCAATAGTACAGGCTGTTTTTATGGTTCAAATTCTTTTTACTTAAGCTAAGACTCCTACATAAGCACTAGACTCATATAACCTCCTCCTCCGTCGATTCCTTGCATAGCTACTGACCTACGTCATGAACTTCAGAGGATTTATAAATGGCTCTTTCTTGTCACATGTTAGGCGACTACAACCTTTTTCCTTGCATAGCTGACAAGGTATGACGTTTGGCTGATTACAACCTTTTTCAAAGAAAAAAATTGACCTGAACTTTATATCCGAGTTACCATTCATCATATTCATAACCTTCTCAGACATAAATAGAAAGTTGCCCCTGGAGAATAAACTGATAGTTTGGAATTTGGATGGCTAACATTTTATAGTACTATTGACTCATAGTATGTAATAAAGTACTTATTAAACCTGTATTTAAGCTGCATTCCCTCCATTTTGTTTGAGCTGAGAGTGGACAATCACCATTGGATGAATAATTCACCACACCCTGTTTTAGCCAGCCCACTATACACCCTGAAATGAGACTGACATAAACACTGCTGGTCGTGTAACCTAACTAAACAAAAGCCCTAGAAGTTTCAGAATTCTTCGCAGATTTGCTAATCAAATGAAAAATGCAGAATTTGCATAACTACTTACCAGCATCCCAAGAACGATGAAGAACTCCTTCAAAGAAATAAGCCTGCCTCGAATTTGACTTGGGGCAGTCTCAGCTATGTACATTGGAGCTGCATGGCCTAAAAGGACGCCAATGGACTACAAATAAGAGCATTTCATGCAGAAAAAAGGTAAAGTAGATAGATGAAGAAAGCTATTAGCTTGAGAATCTAGTGCCACGAAATTGAATGAAGTAAAATGAGCATTGTAAATTACCAATCCGATACCAATCCCAAATATGAAGTGGCCTATCACCATAACTGGAAAGTTAGGAGCTAGTGCTGTTAGCAGAGCTCCAACAAGATACGAGATTGAGGAACAAATCAACCCTTCCAAAAATAAAACGTAAAAAATAAAAGTAATTTAGCAAAGACATGATATGGCAGTCATCACAATCTCCAAGCTCACATATGCAACGACAAACCTAGAAAGTCAGCGATCGTAAAGGCCAATGCTGAGCCAATTAAAGCCCCATAAAGTGAAGAACATGAATAAAAACCAAGAACATGAATAAATTGGTTGACTACAAACGATTTAAACCAATCATAATCCACCGTCTTACCACAAGCCCAATCTCAACAGACGACAAGTTGTACCATGAAATTCCGCTTAACGTGGATGACTGCAGTTATTTTCACACAAAAATAAAATAGGATAATCAGCGTTAAGAAAAACAGATCACTGAAGTAATGTGATTTAAAGAACAAATTTGCATATCAGAAGAATACGTTAAAAGGTTCAGCACGAGAATTTCAATCAACAGAACCTCCAAGGAAATGGTGGCACCAGATGTTGCACCTATGCCAAAGCCATATAGGAATCCTCCCAAAGCATGATTAGAAATCTGTAGCCAGCAGACCATAAATAAACAAATTATGGAGCTACAACTTTCACATGTACTATACAAAATTACTACTCCCTCCGAGAACTTTTAACTCATGCACTTAATTTTCGAAATGAACTAAAATTAGTTTATTTTGAAAATCAATATCATCAATTGATAGTGATGTGGTGCATAGGATAAATGCGGGGTGGGTAAAGTGGAGGGCAGCCTCGGGAGTGTTGTGTGATAGGCGGGTTCCAAAAAGACTTACAAGTAAGTTCTATAGGACGGCCATTAGGCCTGCAATACTCTATGGAGCGGAGTGCTAGGCACCAAAGAGGAGTCATATAGATAAGTTGAATGTAGCCGAAATAAGAATGTTAAGGTGGATGAGTGGGATAACTAGGAGAGATAAGATTAGAAATGAATATATTCGTGAGAGCCTAGGAGTAGCGCCTTTAGGGGAGAAGCTGAGGGAATGTAGGTTGCGTTGGTATGGGCATAAGCAAAGAAGACCTTTAGATGCCCCTGTGAGAAGATTAGAAGGGAGACATGTAAACGATGCTAAAAGAGGGAGAGAGACCTAAGAGAACTTGGATGGAGTTAATAAGAAAGGATTTGACTTTACTATCTCTTATAAAAGAGGTAGCCCAAAACAGGCTGGAATGGAGGAGTAAGATCCGTGTCGCCGACCCCAAATAGTTGGGAAAAGGCGCTACTTGATTATGATTATGATTATGAATATCATCAATTAAAAGTGTTTGGAGTGAGTAAGACATATGTTTGTCTATAATCTTTGTTTGCTTCACTTTGTATATCAGAATCTGTGGCTCACGAGCTACCCATCGATAGCATAAATTCACTCATACATTAAAAAAATGCAATCAAATGAAATGCCTATAAATAAGGAGCGGTTTAAGGAGTAGAAACTAACGGAAGGATTGCAGCAGCCACAGAATACTCCTCGGCAGTATTGGCGCCATTGATGAGAGGTTCAGTTGCGCTATCGATTTCGCCGGACGACATTTTCGCACCCTGATCCGAAGATGCAGTACTCAGAACACGCGATACGCAGCAGTTACACAAAATTAACAAAGTCTAATGGCATCGGAACAAACAGATTTAAGTAAAAATGACAAATGGAACACGCGATACGCAGCAGTACAAATGTACAATAGTAAAAATATTAAAGTATAATGTGAACGAAACAAGCCGATCTTATCAGAAATGATAGAAAGATAGTGAAAGAATGGTAAAAAAAGAGTTATTTGGGAGACGGAGAGGGACGAACGTCTTTTTTGAGGACGCGGTCGAAGAAGGAGAGGCAAGGCTGCTCGGGGTCGATTGCGTCCGACGCCATTGGAATGTTAAGGCTTCAGCTGAAAGAGATCACATCACCTTGTTATTTATGCGTTTACCAAAAATGAATACAGCACAAAAGTCAGCGACCAACACCACCGCTTACCTTTTTCTATGGCCAAAAAAAGGAACGCTTTAAAGAAGCGTCAAGAGCTGCGAGGAACGAACTACCACCTGTTCGTTACCAGGGGAGTAGTGGGTAGGTGAGAAGAAGAAGAATAAGGAGAAGGAGAAATGAGGGGAGCAGTCTAGCAGAGGGAGGGTATGAGGAGGCGGGCGGGCGGGGGCGGGCATGAGGTTGAGGTACTGTTTGAAAAAGTTTGGACAAAATCGCGTCACGAAATTCATTTGGAAAGCGCTGCCATGGAAGGTGTACGTTTAGCTTGGGTTTCCACGCGTGCCTAATGTTTTGCAAATTATCACGGCCAACCTCGCCCATGGTTCGCATATCGGTTTCGGAGCACCTATCGGGACACGAGACTGGAATTTCGTTAATCCCCAGTCTTGTCGAGAATCGAGATCATTCCAAGAGGAGATGAGATGGTTAGGTGGAATTGGTGGGTTGATGAATGTGATCTATCTAACTCACAAGTTCAGAACGAAACTTGCTCCATCGCCTCCCCTCTCTTAGAATCCATCCCTTCCCTTCTTCTCCTCCTCCGCTCCTTCTCGGCTCAACCCCAGCCCTGCCCCCTCTTTCGACAACTCCGTCTTCGACAGTGTAACACCTGTGATAACAGGTTACACCTGTTACAAAAGGAGGGGACATATGTTGAGGACTTACGAAAGGAGGGAACATCTATAGAGGGGGAAGGGATGACTCAACCCCTGTGATGGCTATAAAAAAGAGAGCTGAGAGATCAGAAACAAAGAGGAGAAGAGTTGAGAAGGAGGAAGGGGAGCCGGGAGCCACCAACCGGTGACCCATCTGGCTGCAACGCCGGCAATGGAGGTTGCTCCGGTGACATTCCGGCAATCTCCAGCGAGCGGCGAATCGAGCCAAATGCTTGTAAAGGTCAGATCTCGTACCCTTTCATTGTTATTCTGGTGTTTTTGTGTGCTTTGACTGTACTTTCCACCAATGGAGGCGACGACGATGCGTATTTTCAGCGGATGGAGGCGACGATGCTGCGTATTTTCCACCGATGGAGGTGACGAGTGGCAGTGACTCAAAACTATGCTTCGGCGTGAGGGTGTGAGTGGGTTGCCACATGAGCATATTCCCACGGTCATAGAGGGCCTTCGTTCCACGCGGCTGGAAGGGATCATGGTTATCCTGAATGCAGTTGGGACCACTTAGCTCCGGCATTGGAAACCATGTGACATAGCTATGATGATCATATGTGGATCAACTATTACAGTGCAGAGATATTGATAAGATTTGATTGGTACTATCTATTGACTTGTTGATTTTATTAACTGATGATTGTGTTATGATATCCCACTGAGTATTTTTATACTCAACATCCGCTCGTGATGCAGGTTCTTTAGTAGAAAACTGTCTTCACATTGCTCTTGGTGGTAGATAATTGAGAGTGAGGATGACTTGACGGCTTTAAAGTAGGCATCGGTCTCCTTTCTTTTCTGGTGTATTTTGAGATGGATGACAGACTTGTACATGAAGAACTTGCATGAGTTTAATCGACTTTGCATCTGTAATAATTATCTTTCAAGATATTTGTTAACCTCAGTTATCACGGCCTAGATGCTTAGTCGACAATTTTTCAACTAATGATTTATTGCATAGAGGTATAATCCTCTGATTTTCCGCTACGACTCTGATTTAAAAAAAATGGTTTTGAAAATACGGACCGTGACAGACAGCCTCGACTTCTCCTTCTTCGTCGCTGCCCCACATGTGCATCCATCATGGAGCCAGGCTTACCGAGAGAGGGATTGAGTCACAACAAGTGCTTTTATTGTGTTGCCTAGAGAACTTCCTGGCGAAAAGAAAGAGAGAAGGGGAAGGAGAAGCAAAGATCGCAGGCAAAGGCGGTGGACGTGAGGGACATGGCAAAGTACAAAGGTGATGTTTTTAGGATTGGATAGCGAAAGAAGGAGGGATCGTGGTGACAGCAAGGAATGTCGTATCGAATCTCGGTAAAATATCGTTCGACCAAAGAAATAAAATATCGGAGATATCGTGTAAAAAAATATCATTGGTCAAAAATTAGTTTTTACCATGTATTTTCACAATATAACTTTTAAAATGAGTGATACTAATTTAGACAAAGTATAGATTTTAAAATATAAATAGAATGCACATATAATTCAAAATATGTGTACATGTTTTAAACCTGTATCCTACCATTTGGCATAGGATGGGAAACAAATAGGAAAGTTGTTTTTTTTAATACAATTTTGGACGAGAATCAGGCTAGCAGTGGTGGTGGCGAGGGAAGAGGGAGAAGAGATGAGGGTGAAGGTGGAGGTAGTGCTATTTTTTTAATATATTTAATTTCAATTAAAACCTGTCATATCTCTCTCCACCGTCAGATCTCGTCTCTACTGTTCTCTGCGATCGAAATTGTCTTCCCCTGTCTCTCTGAGATCTCGTCTCTCTGGTCGATCGAGACGAGATCGAGGTGCGAGATGGCAAACCATGACCTCGCGTCCTAATGTAGTGATAGGGAATAAAATATGGGGCTTTGATTGTTTAAAATTAAACCTTGCAAGTGCATAATGCAATTGTATTACGACGAGTATTAAAGGGTTGTCGAACCTCTAGGACGGTTAAATACTTCACTAAACTCAAGAAAGAAAGTTGTTTTTAATGAATCTAAGAAAGAAATCAATTTTAACTAAACTAGCTGAGATTAATCAATGTAGAAAATTATCAAGCAATGAATCCATCACTAGACATGCAACTACTACTCTTGATTATTATTACATGCAGATTAACATGATATATTAATTCGTGTTCTTGGTCGGACAAACAAATCACTAATGAATTCACTTACGTTCTTGGTCGGACACGAAAGTTCATCCACTATTGTGTAATCAATCATATCCTTGGTCGGGTATAGATTCAATCACAAACCTGTTCTTAGTTAGACACAGGGATTAAAAATATTTAATTTCATTCATATCTAATAAGTCTATGGTCAAGCACTCAAGAAAATATTCATGAAATAGCATTAAGCATAAATCATATCAACTTTATTAAATGAAACTAACAAGAATAGCAATACACATATCTAGGGCTTCATCTAGCCTTGACAAAGAATTTAGTTACACATAGAAGGAGAGAAAAGAAAAACTTATTTTGATAGTTCCATTAGCATGGATCTCTTCTTATTCTTTCGCTCTAATAGACTCATTCTCTTGCTATTCTCTAGCCTCCAATTCTACTCATGATCCTCTAAAATGTTATCCTTTAAGACCTATATATAAGTTTGAAGAAAAACCCTGAAGTCCCCTTCCAAATCCAAGTCGAAATAGGCTTGATTTAGGTTTTGCCGCATAAAGCAATCGATCACTTTCCTTCGTTAATTCCTGTGTTGTTGTACTGGTCGATCGTTTCATCTCGACGCCCGATCGATCACTTTTCTGGTCGATCGATCAATTATACTGTATTGCGCACATCTAAAACTCCAGTAGATACTATCGATCATTTTAAGTGTCGATCGATCGTTTCCTTCACTAACACTGTCTCCCGGCTCTGGCGATCGATCGTGTATGAAATGACGATCGATCGTAGTTACTATTCATAATTTTTAAATAGTCATAACTTTCGGCTCTGAACTGTGAATTGCGCGCGGTCAGTGGCGTTGGAAAGCTGATTTCTTGAACTTTAATATGAAACTTGAATCAATTTAAATCAGAGATATGTACATGAAGTTATGAAGATTTAACTATTAAAATCATTTTTCACCTCATTTTTACATCTTACTCTTGTTTCCTACAAAAATAAAAAACTACATTAAAGTGACATTAATTCTATTAAAAAACTAACATAAACATAAGCTTAGGAGATAATAAAATGCATGTTTCATGTGTAGATCAAGCTTCCAGCCAAAAGCTAAATGTTTGTTGTTGATCTTGTGGCGCTTTCCATTGCTACCCCGCACGTGGTTGTCCTCCCTCCTCTTGGGCTCTTTGCTAGAGGCGAACAGGAAGTCTTACGTTAAATCATTCACGGGATGAGTCCATGACCCTTTGCATAATAGGGTTCACGTGTGCCTAATAAAAACGAAGGGGTAATGCTATTCCTCTGCCTTTTATCACATCCAACCTCACGCATGGTTCGCCATCTCTACGAGATCTCGGTCTCAGAGAACCTACTGGGACCAAGGAATTCCGTATCGGATATCGATAAAATATCGATCAGCTTAAAATATAAAATATAGGAGATATATTGGAGATATTTGTAAAAAAATATTGGTGGTCAAAAACTAGTTTTTATCATATATTTTCACAATCTAACTTCTAAAATGAGTTATACTAATTTAGACAAAGCATAGATTTCAAAATATGTATATTAGGATGGGAAACAAACGAAAAAGTTGTTGTTTTTTCTTTTTTTTTAAAAAAACCCATTTTTTAAACATTTTTTTAAATGGTTGTAAAAAAATTTAAAAACCGATATTTTCCTGTATTGATTTATCGGGTGGGACCCGATATCGATATATCGCCGATATGAAATTCCTTGACTCGGACACAAGACTGGAATTTAGATTTTCACCAGTCTCGCCGGGAATCGAGATCATTGTAAGATCTCGGCTAGATAAGATGAGATGCTTATGTCGAATTGGTGGGTAGATGAAATGGCGAACGTTTCTGTTATGACTTGTCATCTAATGAGCACAAGTTCATGACCCAACTTACTCTCATCTCCTCCTCCCCTCTCTCTTTATTCATCCCTTCCCTTCTTCTCCTCCTCCACTCCTTCTCGGCTCAACCCCAACCCCGCCCCCTCTTTCGACAACTCTGTATTTGATAGCCTCGACTTCTCCCTCCCTGCTGCCGCCCTACATATGCATCCGTCATGGAGCCAAGCCTATTGGGGGAGGGATTGAGTCACAACAAGTATTTTTATTGTGTTGCTGGGAGAATTTCGTGCCGGAAGGAAAGAGAGAAGGGGAAGGAGAAGTAGAGATTGCAGCGCGCAGGTGGCTGTGAGGGACACAGCAGAGCACAAAGGCCCTGCTTTTAGGCTTGGACATCGAGGTAAGGAGGGATTGTCGTGACGGTGGTTAAGATTATCGAGACGATGGCGGGGGCGGGGCCTGTAAGAACCCTCACCTTAAAAACCGGTTTATTTTTGTTAAACGTGGATTATCATGTGGTTTAAGCACTTTCAGATTAAATTCGGTTGATTTCGAAAATAAAAATGGTTTTCAAAGGTTTCAATCAAAAACAACTTCACATAAATGAGTTTTAAGTGATTTAGAATCAAATCTTAATTTTTTGAATTTTTTTTTTTCTGATTTTTACCTATTTTCCCGAAAACTAGGGTTTGACGGGACCCCCGGCGGGCCCCGCCGACGAAATTAGGTTTTGTGACCAAAAAGCCCAAGACATTAAACAAAGTAGTTATAAAAATTTTAAGAATTGTCTGAGCTTAATTTGGTATTAAAATCGCTAAATTACCCATTTTTTAGCCAAAATTGCTCATTTTACCCCAATTTTTACCTAGGTCTACCCCAAAACTTTCTATAAAATGAAAGGGTTGCGCCTTCCCCATTTTGGGAAAGGGTTTTGGCTTGGAGCAGCAGCCTCTTTCCCCATTTCCAAAAGAGGAAAGGAGTTAAGGTATGCTAATCTATGCTTAATCTTTCATTTTCATTTGATTTTCAATAATCTTTACTCAAAACCTTGATTTTCCAAATGATTTCAAAACATTTGAAGGATAAAAATCTCTATTTTAATATGTATCTTCAAACCCTAAGCTTCAAATTTCGTTTTTATATGATTAAAAGCCCTAGATTTAAGGTCTATTTTGGGTTTTCAAGCTTAATCGCGATTAGTAGAGTACTAACAATGAATTTATATTTTCTTCAAGGTGATTAAGGTGTTGGACTTCGTGGTCATCCAAATCAAGGTAATGGGTTCTTTAATCTCAGCTTGGGGCAGTGTAAATCTTGTTTTAATGAATGTATTTTGAAGGGGTTTATTCATTTTTAGGTCTCTAATGGTAAGATTAGTTTTCCTTAATCTCATGCTTTCTTTTCTTTGGGTTTTGATTTGTGATGGTCTAAATAGGATTTCTGGAAAGTTTGGTGTAATTTGGATATTGTTTGATGCTTCGATTTGATGTTTGAAGTTATGAAAATGGTGTTTCGGTTTGATTTTCGAAATGAGGATATACTGAGTGTTTTGGAATTATTGAACTTTACTGAGGTACATGGAATTGTTCTTTACTGTTCGCAATTACATATAACTTAGTAACTTTCAAAAAATTCCAATAAACTCAGTAATGTTCAAAAATTTACAGTTAAATGGGTTTTTGGAAATTTGGCATTTTTTTTTCCATGATTTACTTCACTTAATGACATGAGAAGTATATTATGAGTTAATGAGGCCACGTGATATGTAGAAATGATGATATAATACCTTATGTATGTTGGATTATAGAAAATAAATGTGAGTATGCTTGTAGGAATGTTGTCGAGTTCATGCAAGTAAAGTTATGTTTTTACGGTGGTTTTCACCATGATTTTGGGATTGTGACCAGTACTTAAACGAGTTTTCAATATATGAATATGAATATGACACTATGAGTTATGATAAGTATGAATCATGTGATTAGGATATGCATGACTACACACACGTATGGGGATTTACCATGAGATTGTAATTATACCTTGATTATGATGCATGTGGGAATGGGTTGAGAGCATGTTTCATGTGTTGGCACCCACGTAGGATTTGCTCACGTATGTATCCTAAGAGCATGCATCATAAATCGGACTTCATGAATGAGATTTTACCGTGTCTTCATCGGTGTTGATCGATTGTATGCAATGAATGTAATTACGTGCCAGATTAATCGATCGGAGAATTATCGAACTTGGTTGGTCCGAAAGGACACGTTTTCGATTTGGTCCTTCGTGGATCACGGATACTCCCCGGGTTGAGTTTGATGGATGATATGGGGGGCGTGTTTCGTACTCGCCTTGCGGTTGATACTATTGAGATTAGTCGTACGGGACATGAGTATTCCCGGCGGTAGGCTTGTGCACCCCCTACCACATGTGTTCTAGGGTCCTGCGTAACTGGGATTCAGGCTCTCCCCCACCGCAGGAGACTACCCAGGGCGAACACACCTGTTCTAGTTTCGTTGTGTACGATTCGGGCACCCTTGGTTAGGGCTGTCCAGGGCGAACAGACTTTGGGGTACACGACACCCCCTTGTTTCCAGCGAGGAAACCGGACCATGATACGCCTTCTTAGGCTTGATTGTGTCCCAAAGATATTGTGCTTACTCCTTCATGGAGGCATTCACCATTGTATTGATGCATTATTATGAATGCTATGAATGATTGTGTATCATGTTGTATGAGATTCATGCCACATGAATGCATGTTTAGATAGTTTGTGGTTGAGATATTATTATTTGTATCGTCTTATGACAGGTATGCATGTTCAGTAGGTATGTTGATACAATTCCATGGTATAAGATGTTGTGAGATGGACGTATGATTTAGACGGTATTATCACGTGGATTACGTATATTATTTGATGAACTTTCATGCTTTGATGTTTCTTGTAGATTTCCGATGTGTCTTGAAAACCATTACTGAGTTTTATACTCACCCATCTTCCTTGTTTTGTTTTGGGGCTGCGTGGTGCGATGATCGTTTAAATATAAACCCTTGCAAGTGCACAAGGCAATTGTACTACGGTGAGTATTGATAAGGGTAAGGGTTGTCGAACCTCAGGGACGGTGAATACTTTACCAATTCAAGAGAAAATAGCAGTGTTGATTTTAGACTAAGAAGCAATGAACTTTAAACTAAACTAAGCTGAGATTTAATCAATATGCGGAATACCAAGGCTTCGAATCCACCACAATAAACTAGTGTAAAGTCTCTCTCTCTCTCTTTTAAATAAAGATTTCCAATTGGCTGGTGTATTCCTCTCAGACATACACCTGTCAATTCAAATTATAGTGCTCTCTTCTCGGACGTAACACATAAATCAATTAAGCATATGGAACTGTGATCTATCTCTCTCAAGCATAAATCAATGAAACTTTATTAACATATGACAAATTAGAACACTCACATTCCTCTCAGACATGCAAGTAATCTTTCAGATTAAAATTCATAAAATCCACTCTTGTCTCTCTCAAGCACAAAGAATAAACTCAATTAATTAACTTTAATTGCATAACAAAGGTTCATACACCAACTAGAGTAAAAATAATATGAGAGAAAAGAAACTACACAACCAGATTATTGGGCTTCATCTACGCCTTGGATAGGAGTTTAGCCAAGCATGGGAAGAGAATCCATCATCTTCATCTTCATCATCTTCTTCTTCCTTTGCTCTAGCCTCCAAGGACTCAAAACTCTATTCTCTAATACCCAATACGTTCTCCCTTAAGGCATATATATAGGGGTGAAGAAAAGCCCTCAAATCCCTTCCAAATCCGAGTCAAAATAGGGTTAAATTGCGTTTTCCGTATGCAACGATCGATCGCCCGTATAACCCGATCGATCGCCTTTCGAACGTAGCCGAACGAAGCCGTTTTTCCTTTGTTAATTGCTTCCGATCGATCGTATGGCGAACGACGCCGGACGAAGCCGATCGATCATTTTTACTGTCTTCAAAATCTCGCGCAAGACCAAATATTCCAGTAGATACGATCGATCGTTTGGGTGTCCGATCGATCGTTTTCTTCAATGTAGTGTTTTAAGCGGAAGACGCGATCGATCGCGTAAGGATGCGATCGATCGTTTCTACTGTCTGGAATCTTCAAATGGCTATAACTTTTTGCTCTAAACTCCGAATTGCACGTGGTTGGTGGCGTTGGAAAGCTGACTTCTTGAACTTTAACATGAGACTTGAATCAGTCCAATCCGATATTTGTACATGGAGTTACGATAATTTGACCATTGAAGTCCGTTTTCTCTTCATTTTTGTATCTTTGCTCTCATTTCCTACAAAACCAAAAACTATATTAAAGTAGTAGTAATTCTAATCAAACACTAGCATAAACATAAGTTTAGGAGATAATAAAATGCATATTTCATGTATAGATCACACCCCCAAACCTAGATTTTGCTAGTCCCTAGCAAAACAAAACAAAACAAAATCAAACAAACAACTAAAGGAACTAATGCATAAAGTAAACACCACTTTCGTAGGGAACACGATTGCATTGAGCGTATGCAACAAGCCGTTAAACCTCTAGGTGTCCCCTAGTAGGACGAGTGTTGTCTCGTGAGGGTTTGCAGCCATGCTACCCACAAACATGTATTTATTAATCTAATTAACCTAAGTGCAAAAATAAAGCAAAAATTAAAAATAAAAACAGTGCAAAACAAGCAAACCTATTATCCCGACAAATACACACTACAATGCTTAAGAAAATCAACCACATGTACTTGGTTCATAATCAACAGGAATATAGAAGCCCTCAAGTAAGTGGTTTTATTCCACACTTTCATCTTGGAATTTCTGCTCAAATATTATATAGCATGATAACATAAATAGTAGAAAGTGTAGAACATTGTAGCAATACATTCTAAATTTCTGTTTATACAGATCCAGTGTTACCCATTAACCAAAGAACATCAGAATCTACATAGTCATCGTAATCTTTAAGTTCATGATAGCACAGATCTGCGCGCCTCATTCGGGTCCAACATTCTAGATTTGAGAGGATAATACACCACAGACTTTTTTTTTTCTTTCGCTAGGACTGTGTAAGGCCTGACTTCAAGATGCTTAGGTTTAGCAATGACTCAGGCCAATGACTCCCAGCCAGTTGACTTAGGGCATTAGGTTTTAAGAGACCGCTTCGGGCCCAAGCATCAGCCTAAGTTAATCCTATAAAGTCAAGCAGCCCCTTTTCTTTCATTTTGTTTTCATTTTTTCGCATTTTCATTTTCAGCATATATATTTTCAGCGCATCTTTATTTTGTCCAGGCTGTATTATACTCTCAACCTATTTCCGGTTCCAATCCCTTGCCATAGCCAAGTAAATGGTCTATCATGATCTTTTAAGCTCAACAGATAACTACACATCATCCAATGACTATGACTAAAGACATCCCACTGTAAATTAGCATTAAACAAATCTCTAGATGGTATTACTTTATGTAACTAGTGTGTGTAAGTGAGTTTTCTTAGTTTCAAGCACTTTGTTCCAAGAGGACTGTAATAGAAAGATATGCTCAGTTAAGTGTATCTATCCTCCAGTATACTTACTCACACTTCCAATGTAAATTAATCACTTAAGAATTGAAGCATGCATTATTACGGGATAAACTATCAGAACCTATAAAAAAAATACTAACAAACAACTTAAAACTACTCAAAAATTTTATGATTTTTTTCAATTTTATGATTTTTTTATACAGGTAATATTCCCTCCCCCAAACCTATTATGAACATTGTCCTCAATGTGAACAAAATATAACATGACAATGAGCATATAACATAGAAAATCAAATAAAGGAGAGAATACACCTGAATACGTGGGTTGCCTCCCACCAAGCGCTAAGTTTAACGTCTTCAGCCAGACGGAGCCATGATCCTCTGTAGGGTCCAGATTATCAAGTCATCAACCTGGATCAATTAAATGATTGCACCACACACTCCTATCTTTGTTGCCTAAGTATGGAGCACATCGTGGAATAAAAGGATGGAGTGGTGGGTAGGGAAGCTTTGGAAAGAGGGGTCCCTGCATTAACCATGAAAGAAGGTCATTAGAGAATTTTAATATAAAGGGAACCTCCTCCCCCACATCAACCATTTTGGCCTTAGGGGCCTCTTCTAGTAACTCAATTCGAAAAGCTTCCTCAATTAGTGAATCAACTAAACTATCTATGAAACAGTCTAAGTTATGTTCATTAAACAAAGAGTTAGATTGATCTTGACAATATATGAATGGTGCTTCAGGAATATAAGGTTCTGTTAACAGTGTTGTAGACTGCCACTCCTCAGATATAGAAGAAGGTTTAAAGTTGGGTTCTATTAATGCACTCACTTCTTCTTTAATTGCTACACCCTCTTGATCATTATGTAAAACCCACTCAAGCTCATTGTCAAACCGTTGGGCATTATGAAGGGATGTAACATCATAGTCAGGGGAAAAACAGATCCCTTCATCAGAAAATTGGCCCTTCGAATATTGGGGTTGGACAAGTGGAGTGTACTCTTTTCTCATTTCCTTATAGCCAGTTGACAACTTAGTTAAGGCTGTGAGGATGGCAGATTGGTTGGCTATTATTTGGTTCATTTTATCTTCTACGGTAGATTGACCAAACTGAGGAGTAGAGGCTGGTTGGTAAGGTAGTTGTTGGCTGAGGAAATCTTGTCTAGGGGCCTGATGAAGAGTGGGCCCAGGGTTGGGTTGCTCCCAAGGAGAATTAGGATGGTCCTCCCACCTATGAAGACTTTGGGCCTCATTCACATATTTTCTTATAAAACCAGGGTACTCATGGGCCAAAGGGCACTCCACTGGGGTGTGAATGGGACTTAAACAGAGGGCACATGGTTCCGACATATAAGGAGTTGTATATTGTAGGGAAGATGTGCCACTCCAAAAATTAGAGTGATTATCCCACCCACGGTTGTAAGTATCAGCATATAAGGGTCGTGGGTAGTAGGGCACTTCATAGGGAAGGGGATCAGGTGTGTGTGAAGAACAATAATCATTAAAGCTCCTATATGGGTTCTCATGGCTAAATCCATAGAAAGGTGAAGACATTTCTTCACCATATATTCATCAACCGAACCGAAATATCACACATCGACAAATCAGAAAATCAACCTTAGATATCCACAACTAGCAATCATCAGTCCTAGATATCAACAACTAGCAGTCCTAATAGCCACAACTAGCACAACATGCAGTCACAGAAAGAAAAGAAAAACACCAAACACACAAATTAATCTAAAAAGAGAAGGATAAGAGAATGCAAACTAGGGGAAGGGGTGGCCCTTCCACGTTGGCGAGAATTCCACGTCTTCTCTTAACCTTGAAAAAAGAAAGAAAAACACAAATTAAACTACTGACAAATAATCTAAGTTAAAACTCACTAATTACTCTAAAACTAATTATGCTAAGAATCTAGTAAACTATTGTGCCGTCCCCGGCAACGGCGCCAAAAACATGATCGTTTAAATATAAACCCTTGCAAGTGCACAAGGCAATTGTACTACGGTGAGTATTGATAAGGGTTGTCGAACCTCAGGGACGGTGAATACTTTACCAAATTCAAGAGAAAATAGCAGTGTTGATTTTAGACTAAGAAAGCAATGAACTTTAAACTAAACTAAGCTGAGATTTAATCAATATGCGGAATACCAAGGCTTCGAATCCACCACAATAAACTAGTGTAAAGTCTCTCTCTCTTTTAAATAAAGATTTCCAATTGGCTGGTGTATTCCTCTCAGACATACACCTGTCAATTCAAATTATAGTGCTCTCTTCTCGGACGTAACACATAAATCAATTAAGCATATGGAACTGTGATCTATCTCTCTCAAGCATAAATCAATGAAACTTTATTAACATATGACAAATTAGAACACTCACATTCCTCTCAGACATGCAAGTAATCTTTCAGATTAAAATTCATAAAATCCACTCTTGTCTCTCTCAAGCACAAAGAATAAACTCAATTAATTAACTTTAATTGCATAACAAAGGTTCATACACCAACTAGAGTAAAAATAATATGAGAGAAAAGAAACTACACAACCAGAATATTGGGCTTCATCTACGCCTTGGATAGGAGTTTAGCCAAGCATGGGAAGAGAATCCATCATCTTCATCTTCATCATCTTCTTCTTCCTTTGCTCTAGCCTCCAAGGGACTCAAAACTCTATTCTCTAATACCCAATACGTTCTCCCTTAAGGCATATATATAGGGGTGAAGGAAAGCCCTCAAATCCCCTTCCAAATCCGAGTCAAAATAGGGTTAAATTGCGTTTTCCGTATGCAACGATCGATCGCCCGTATAACCCGATCGATCGCCTTTCGAACGTAGCCGAACGAAGCCGTTTTCCTTTGTTAATTGCTTCCGATCGATCGTATGGCGAACGACGCCGGACGAAGCCGATCGATCGTTTTTACTGTCTTCAAAATCTCGCGCAAGACCAAATATTCCAGTAGATACGATCGATCGTTTGGGTGTCCGATCGATCATTTTCTTCAATGTAGTGTTTTAAGCGGAAGACGCGATCGATCGCGTAAGGATGCGATCGATCGTTTCTACTGTCCGGAATCTTCAAATGGCTATAACTTTTTGCTCCGAACTCCGAATTGTGCGTGGTTGGTGGCGTTGGAAAGCTGACTTCTTGAACTTTAACATGAGACTTGAATCATTCCAATCCGATATTTGTACATGGAGTTACGATAATTTGACCATTGAAGTCCGTTTTCTCTTCATTTTTGTATCTTTGCTCTCATTTCCTACAAAACCAAAAACTATATTAAAGTAGTAGTAATTCTAATCAAACACTAGCATAAACATAAGTTTAGGAGATAATAAAATGCATATTTCATGTATAGACCATGCGACACGCAGACGCGCAGGATCCTCTCTTCAAGGAGCGACCAGAAGGGGTATGGGATTAGTTTGAGCATGATGATTAGTGTTGTGTTATCGTACTCTCTATTGTCATGAAATCACAGTAGATGTCGTGTTATATTTCAGACTGTTCAGACTTGTTATCCGAGCCGCGTGTATGGCTCCGGACTTTATCTAATTGTGGGTGTAAGACTTGTTGATATTCTAGACTTTGGGTGCGTTTGGAAAGCTGAAAAATCAAATATTTCAGCCCTGAAAGGTGAAAATTGTCACCTTTCAGGGTGAAAAGTGTTTGTTTGCTGAAAGGGTGAAAAATGGTCGGTGACAGTGATAGGTGAAAATTTTCACTCTTTCACCTTTCAGGCCTGAAAAGTGTTTGTTTGCTGAAAGGCTAAAAATCAGCCCTGAAAGGTGAAAGGTGACAATTTTTCACCTTTCACCCACCTTTCACCCTGAAAGGCTGATTCTCACCCGAGTGAGAATCAGGCTGACGAATTGATCCTCTCGTCTCTTCAACGAAAAAAACCAACTCTCGCTCAGAGATTCGTCCCCCCCGGTGAGTACCCCCACCTCGACGGTGCCCCGTTGAGCCAGGAGAATCTATGCCCCCTATCCCTGCCGCCGCTCGTTGAGCCCCCCCCCCCCCCCCGGTCGACGCCGTCGCCCCGTTGAGCCGAGAGAACCCGTGCCCACCCCTCCCGGGCAACTGCTCGGGTCGTCCAAAGATGATCACCCCGGAATTTGCCCCGACACCTCCGCTGCCGCACCGTTAAGCCGAGGGACCCCCCCTCCCCGTCATATCTCCCTCATTTTTAGTCCGTTTTGGACATTTTTTCATCGTTATAAGAAAGAACACTAAAAATGAGGAAGAATGAAAAAAAAATGGGCCAAAACGGATTAGAAATGAGTAAGATATGCATCGGTGAAGTTTGCCCATTAAAAAAGTTATCGCGTAATCGATTACTCGATATGCAGTACTATAGTGTATCAAATTACTCGATATGCAGTACTATAGTGTAACCAGTTACTCGATATGCAGTACTATAGTGTATCAAATTACTCGATATGCAGTACTATAGTGTATCAAATTACTCGATATGCAGTATAGTGTAACCAGTTACTCGATATGCAGTACTATAGTGTAACCAATTACTCGATATGCAGTACTATAGTGTAACCAGTTACTCGATATGCAGTACTATAGTGTATCAAATTACTCGATATGCAGTACTATAGTGTATCAAATTACTCGATATGCAGTACTATAGTGTATCAAATTACTCGATATGCAGTATAGTGTATCCAGTTACTCGATATGCAGTACTATAGTGTATCAAATTACTCGATATGCAGTACTATAGTGTATCAAATTACTCGATATGCAGTATAGTGTAACCAGTTACTCGATATGCAGTACTATAGTGTAACCAGTTACTCGATATGCAGTACTATAGTGTAACCAGTTACTCGATATGCAGTACTATAGTGTATCAAATTACTCGATATGCAGTACTATAGTGTATCAAATTACTCGATATGCAGTACTATAGTGTATCAAATTACTCGATATGCAGTATAGTGTATCCAGTTACTCGATATGCAGTACTATAGTGTATCAAATTACTCGATATGCAGTACTATAGTGTAACCAGTTACTCGATATGTAGTACTATAGTGTATCAAATTACTCGATATGCTGACGAATATTCCTATCAGCGTGACTTATTTTCAGTTCCCAAACATATTTCACCTTTCACAAATTAGGCGTGAAAATTTTCACCCTGACGCCGAATTATTTTCAGCTTCCAAACGAGTGTCACCAATGAGGAAAAAACACCCTTGATTATTTTCAGGCTGACATAAATTTTCACCTTTCACCTATCAGCTTCCAAACGCCCCCTTTATACCTCGTTGAATTTTTACTTGTTTACTCTTACAAAAAGCGGCGCAAAACTCTGAAATTATGTTATCGCCCGTATATGAGTGTAAGTCTTCCACTTTGTCCGACATAACGTCGCCCCCGCACATCACTCGGCCCATGAACCGGGTTCGGGTCGGGTCGGGCGGTGCGCGATAGGGCCAATAGTGGTGGCGGCGAGGGAACAGAAAGAAGGGAGGAGGGTGAAGGTGGAGGTAGTGGTGGCCGTGGGTAAAGGGAAAAGAGGCACTCGACTTTTATTAATGTATTTAATTAAAATTAAAACTTGATATATCTCTCTCCATTGTCAGATCTCGTCTCTACGGTTCTCAGTGATCAAGATTGCTTTCCTTGGTCTCTCCGAGATCTCGTCTATTTGGTTAGCAGATACAAAAGAGACAAAATCGAGATCTGAGACAGCGAACCATGACTTCGGGGCTGTTTGGATAGTGAAAGAGGGCTGAATTCACTGTCAATTCAGCCCTCTTTCAAGTGAAAGAGGGTGAAACATGTTTGTTGGGTGAATTTCAGGTGAATTAGAAAATTCACCTGAAAGGACAAATTCAGGGTGAAAGAGCACTTTCAGGTGAAAGTCCTCATGAGGACTTTCACCTGAAAGTGAATTCAATTCATCTGCAAAAATACAATTATGCCCTCATCATGATTCATAAACAGTACTCCCTCTGTCCAAAATTTGTACCAATATTTAGTTTTCTAAATTGAACTAAAATCAATCCATTTGGGAAAGTTATATGGTATTACTAATGTCGGACGGAGTGTAAAAAAGAGGTCATGTAGGGGTAAAATGGTCACGTTTTAAAATTTTACTTACTGTATCACATTCACTATCCAAACACATGACTAATTACATTCATCTTAAAAATTTCACTATCCAAACGAATTTCACATTCATCATGAAAGTCAATGAATTTTTTCACCTGAATTTAATTTCACATTCATTACTCTTTCACTATCCAAACAGCCCCTTCATGTGCTAACGTGGTGATAGGGAATAAAATATAGGGGCCATAGTATTTTTATAACAGCCATGTGAGGTGGCCGTAAAAATAAATCTGGAGAAGAAAGCATTTTTCGAGACGAACCCCGTGCCCATAACTCATGTTTTTTCCTTGTTAGATGAAAGTGATCTACCACCAACTCTGACCACAAAGTTTTCCACCATTTTGCCCAGCGACAGCTCTGGTTGGCAGCGGTGTTTTTATATTGGAAAGGTTTAAATAAGGGCAGTGATAACCCTACAGCAGATTCCTACACATTTACATACACAGCTAATGTGTATGGAAAATATGTAGGAATGTGCGGTACAAATATCATTCCCTTTAAATAATATTACATCGATTAATGTGCATAATAAGAAGCATGAGTACTCCAAAAAAGAAATTATCTAGTAAAACGGTTTTACTGACATATGTAGAAATTATCTAGTTCAGATCTTGACATCACTAACACTGTTTCCCGGCTCTGGCGATCGATCGTGTATGAAATGACGATCGATCGTAGTTACTGTTCATAATTTTTAAATAGTCATAACTTTCCGCTCCGAACTCTGAATTGCGCGCGGTCAGTGGCGTTGGAAAGCTAATTTCTTGAACTTTAATATGAAACTTGAATCAATTTAAATCAGAGATATGTACATGAAGTTATGAAGATTTAACTATTAAAATCATTTTTCACCTCATTTTTACATCTTACTCTTGTTTCCTACAAAAATCAAAAACTACATTAAAGTGACATTAATTCTATTCAAAAACTAACATAAACATAAGCTTAGGAGATAATAAAATGCATGTTTCATGTGTAGATCAAGCTTCCAGCCAAAAGCTAAATGTTTGTTGTTGATCTTGTGGTGCTTTCCATTGCTACCCCGCACGTGGTTGTCCTCCCTCCTCTTGGGCTCTTTGCTAGAGGCGAACAGGAAGTCTTACGTTAAATCATTCACGGGATGAGTCCATGACCCTTTGCATAATAGGGTTCACGTGTGCCTAATAAAAACGAAGGGGTAATGCTATTCCTCTGCCTTTTATCACATCCAACCTCACGCATGGTTCGCCATCTCTACGAGATCTCGGTCTCAGAGAACCTACTGGGACCAAGGAATTCCGTATCAAATATCGATAAAATATTGATCAGCTTAAAATATAAAATATCGGAGATATATTAGAGATATTTGTAAAAAAATATTGGTGGTCAAAAATTAGTTTTTACCATATATTTTCACAATCTAACTTCTAAAATGAGTTATACTAATTTAGACAAAGCATAGATTTCAAAATATGTATATCAGGATGGGAAACAAACGGAAAAGTTGTTGTTTTTTCATTTTTTTTTAAAAAATCCCATTTTTTAAACATTTTTTTAAATGGTTGTAAAAAAATTTAAAAACCGATATTTGCCTGTATTGATTTATCGGGTGGGACCCGATATCGATATATCGCCGATATGAAATTCCTTGACTCGGACACAAGATTGGAATTTAGTTTTTCACCAGTCTCGCCGGGAATCAAGATCATTGTAAGATCTCGGCTAGATAAGATGAGATGCTTATGTCGAATTGGTGGGTAGATGAAATGGCGAACGTTTCTGTTATGACTTGTCATCTAATGAGCACAAGTTCATGACCCAACTTACTCTCATCTCCTCCTCCCCTCTCTCTTTATTCATCCCTTCCCTTCTTCTCCTCCTTCACTCCTTCTCGGCTCAACCCCAACCCTGCCCCCTCTTTCGACAACTCTATATTTGATAGCCTCGACTTCTCCCTCCCTGCTGCCGCCCTACATATGCATCCGTCATGGAGCCAAGCCTATTGGGGGAGGGATTGAGTCACAACAAGTATTTTTATTGTGTTGCTGGGAGAATTTTGTGCCAGAAGGAAAGAGAGAAGGGGAAGGAGAAGTAGAGATTGCAGCGCGCAGGTGGCTTTTAGGCTTGGACATCGAGGTAAGGAGGGATTGTAGTGACGGTGGTTAAGATTATGGAGACGATGGCGGGGGCGGGGCCAATAGTGGTGGCGGCGAGGGAACAGAAAGAAGGGAGGAGGGTGGAGGTGGAGGTAGTGGTGGCCGTGGGTAAAGGGAAAAGAGGCACTCGACTTTTATTAATGTATTTAATTAAAATTAAAACTTGATATATCTCTCTCCATTGTCAGATCTCGTCTCTACGGTTCTCAATGATCAAGATTGCTTTCCTTGGTCTCTCCGAGATCTCGTCTATTTGGTTAGCAGATACAAAAGAGACAAAATCGAGATCTGAGACAGCGAACCATGACTTCATGTGCTAACGTGGTGATAGGGAATAAAATATAGGGGCCATAGTATTTTTATAACAGCCACGTGAGGTAGCCGTAAAAATAAATATGGAGAAGAAAGCATTTTTCGAGACGAACCCCGTGCCCCTATAACTCGTGTTTTTTCCTTGTTAGATAAAAGTGATCTACCACCAACTCTGACCACAAAGTTTTCCACCATTTTGCCTAGCGACAGCTCTGGTTGGCAGCGGTGTTTTCATATTGGAAAGGTTTAAATAAGGGCAGTGATAACCCTACAGCAGATTCCTATATATTTACGTACACAGCTAATGTGTATGGAAAATATGTAGGAATGTGCTGTACAAATATCATTTCCCTTTAAATAATATTACATCAATTAATGTGCATAATAAGAAGCATGAGTACTCCAAAAAAGAAATTATCTAGTAAAACGGTTTTACTGACATATGTAGAAATTATCTAGTTCAGATCTTGACATCTAGCATAGGTGAATATGCGTTAAACATCCAATGGGCCTATTCACGTGGAACCAATTCACTAGATAAACCATACCCATATTATATCTGTATTATACTCGTATATGACCTAATATCAGACACCAACTATAAATTACTTTCTTCGAATTCTTACGCTTGGGGGAATATCGAAGTTTTTTCAGTACTATGTATAAAAAACTATGACACCAGAGCAGCTGGTTGATAGACCATTGGATATTTGACACATTTTAAGGGCTGCCAAGTGTCAAATCCTGAGCATCTGTCATTTTACTGTTTAGCGTATGTGTCAAACAGTGAATGGATTTATCTAGAGGCCATGGGGTAGAAGGGATCAACGGGATACTTGCAGTAAGTGTACAACGTTGCAGCAATACGTAGAGTCGTAGATAATACTCCGAAAGGAAGGCCGTGGGCAAGCAAATCCCGCCGAAAGGAGAGCTGGAGCAATTAGGGTTTTGGGAGACTGGATGCCGGGGAGGTTTCCGCCATGGGGAAGTTCAACGTGGTCCAGAAGCAGAGGCGGCAGAAAATTGCAGAGCACAAAAGGGTAGTTCATGGAGAGGCCGGCTCAAGAAAGCTCAAGACTAGACCTCAGCCTGAATCTCTTTCGGGAAAGCGGAAACGCAAGATCTTCAAAAAATGGCGCAGAGTAAAACCTCCTCAAAGCTTGAAACTTTCTTCTTCAATTTGAACTATTTCAGGTTCTTGTGATAGAGTCTCAAGTTTGATTATCGTGTCTGCTTTTTATCAGGATCAAAAAGAGGCTTTGGAGAAGGGTCTAGTTACTATGGAAGATATTGAGATGGCTGTTGCAGATGGTAAAACTTAAATTTTCTCCATTTTTGATGTCCTTTAATTATATATTTTCTGTATGTCCGAGTGGCTTGATAAGTATGAACAGGATTGACTGGTAGATAATGGAAGAGTGAAACTTCGTTTTGGCAAATACTTATGTAGTGCTGAGAACGTCTAATGTGGTTACTGTCCTTGTTGTCGGAGTGCCTGTTTTTGGAACTTGGGCATCTTATATTGCAACATTTTAGGAAATCTTACTCACTGAAAGATGTAATGTTATATGATTAGCCTCAATTCGTCAGCATGATAGATGCGAATAACACTTGCAAAGGTGTTCTTGGAAAGCTATGCTTATTTGTATTTGGTTCCTTCACTGTGTGGAAGCTTACTATATCTTGGACTGCTATTGAGGATTTTACTTGTTTTTTTTTTCGTTAATTGGGTATCGCTATATGCTTTGGCTACTGGAACGGAGGCATGTTGTAGGTAACTAGAATATTATTCTGAAGAGCGAAATTTCCTGCTGAATCATTGCCACTCATCATCTTCTTAAAGTTATGTTCTTTGTGAATTGACATTAAGCATATAGCTGTAATTGCATATTTGATCATATGAATTCTGGAGTCTTGTACATGCTGTAGTCTCAATAGTCGGATATCCATGGTAATAAACTAATTCAACACCTCTCTTTGTTGTAATACTAGCTGCTAGCCACTCTGTCCTGTTTTAACAGCTCCATCGTGATAATTATTTATTTTTATTGAATGCTGTATACCACAGCTAAGAGATCTTGTCAAGAGGAAGAATTGTTGATTTTATTGAATGGTGGAAACCACAGCTAATTGATACTTTCAGGAGGGGAGAAAGGTTCAAATCCTACTTAATTTGAGCCCAAGAGAGCATCTAAATTAACCCCGATTGAGCTATTAGAACAGGAGGGAGGGAGTATTATTTATGCATTGGCTACTATGTAGGTTATTTTTTCGTATAGG
Source organism: Houttuynia cordata (assembly GCA_039654745.1). Classification (NCBI taxonomy): domain Eukaryota; kingdom Viridiplantae; phylum Streptophyta; class Magnoliopsida; order Piperales; family Saururaceae; genus Houttuynia; species Houttuynia cordata. The sequence continues at coordinate 63,700,694 of CM077505.1, read as the reverse complement.
GGAGTATGAAGTTAGTTTCTTGGATGGTTTATGTAAAGAAATGATAATCCTGTTTGACTAGAGCTGCTCTTTGATTGTATATTTTTCAATTGGCTATGTAGGGACTTCGCAGGATTTAGCAAATGGTTCTCAGGGTTTAAAGAAGAAAGCACCAATGAGAATCCGTATGAAGAAAGGTGGGAAGTTGAGGATAAAAAAGTTGACGAAGAAAGGTAGTTAAATTTTTGTTTTTGCTTCTTCCGTCTTTTTCTCTCTCATGCTTACATGGTATTATCTGTATTCTATAGGGAAAAAGGGAGGGAATAATTCTGAACCAGCTGCAGTTGCACAATTAGACACCATGGTCGAATGATGGAGAAAAATGATAAAAGTCCAGCCTGACTATTGGCGCTAGTATTGTGTGGTTCCAACGTCATCAAACTTCTGAAGCAATGAGGTGCATGCTTCAATGTGATTCTACATTCTAAGAAAATAATGATTAATAGCTCATATGGGCATTTGGAAGGTCGCTAGCTTTAGAAAGTTTCTGCCGTAAAGTTCTTTGGAGTTTATCTGCTGGGAATCATTCTACCTGGCATTACTTTGAATAGAATGACAATGAGTGGTTGCTCTTATATCAATGTGAAGTACCATAGACGAAGTTCATTAGTGAAACCGTTTCTATATACTGGAGAGGATTTTTTTTTTTGTTTTTTTGACACAACGGGAGAGGATGTTTTATATGCTGGATAGTAGGTTAATTTGATATTGGGCTTGAATGCTTTGTGAGGGAAGTCCATCCTCTGCTAACATCTCTACTGATGGTGTATCTTTTGCCCAATAAAAGAAGAAAGATGGTGCATTGGGTGATCCCAAGGTTTTCAAAACCGGACCGGCCATCGACCCGGATTGATGGCCGGTCCGGTTGGACCGCGGTTTGACCATGGTCAAACTGGGGTCAAACCGGAATGACCCGGTTTTGAAGTATAAATGGTAAATATATATTAAATAAATAATTTGTATCATATTAACACAAGAGCACAGGTAGCCCAGGTGGTTAAGGCTGTTAGGTGGGGAGGAGGGGGGGGGGGGGGGTTAGAATCCCCCCTCAAACAACAGAAAATCTGACCGTGATCGGTCCAGACCGGTCCGGTTTAAGAAAAATCGGCCGGTTTAACCGGCCGGTTTACCGGACCGGGGTAAACCGGGTGAACCGAACCGGTTTCCCGCCCGGTTCCGGTTCTCCGCGGTCGGACCGGCCGGTCCGGTCCGGTTTTGAAAACCATGGGTGATCCCCATTTCACATCAATGGGTGGAATCGGTGCAGATGGATGAGGCCCAATGAGGTACGGATGAGAGGCATCAAAGGAGTCTATCCATGGAATTTTTTTTAGCGGAGATACAACACCAGGATGGCATGCTAGCGGGGCGTCGGTCACCAATCGGTCAGAGACACGCAACACCCAAACTGTTTTAACAGGGGCCCACACTATTAGTTTTAACAAGTTTAACCATGGCCATACGACCTTCATAGATGGGGTTACCGTTAAGGAGTTCAGTACTGAAGTCAAACATATTCATACTCTATACATTTGTGAAAATTCTTATTTTTATTAGACCATGACGCCTACAAGGAAGTCACATGACTCCTTCTCCCTAATATCCTGAAGAAGCGTGAAACAGATCAACAACTATTGTAAATCTAGATAGAAATTTTTGGTGCCAAAGTTGGCCTTTTCTATTTCTTCCAAAACGAATTTGCAAGAGATAACCTCTCAAATCCATGAGATACTGGATGAACAACAAAACAAAGCAAAAAAGGAAAGAAAAACATAACAGGAAGAAAATCACAAAACAAACACTGATTCCAAATTAAGCTGTTGTTTGAGGAGTTTAAAACTGTGAGTAGTAGCATTAGTCCATACAAAACGGTTTTTCTTAAGACAATCAGTTAAGGGAGCTGTAATAGTGCTGAATTGCGCACAAATCGTCTGAAAAAAAATGGCGAGACCATGAAAGTTGCGCAATTGACTCAGTAGCAGGAAGAGACCAATCTTTAATGGCTTGGATTTTACTTTCATCAATTCGAATGCCTTGAGCAGTAACAACATACCCCAAAAATGAGATATGAGAAGATAAGAATTTACACTTCTTGAGATTCACCAATAAAAAGTGTTGTTGGAGAACCAAGAATACCTCTCATAAATGCCCAAGATGATTTGAATCAGTGTGGCTATATACCAAAATGTCATCAAAATAGACGACAACAAATCTACCAAAAAACGGTTTCAATATATGAGTCATAAATTGCATAAAAATACTTTGCACATTCGACAAATCAAAAGGCATAACAAGCCATTCATACAATCCCTCTTTAGTTTTAAAAGTCGTCTTCCATTCATCCCCTTCCCAAACACAACCTTATGATAACTGCTACGAAGATCAATTTTAGAAAACACTTGAGAACCCGATAACATATCTAACAAATCATTCAATCTTGGAATAGGAAAACGATATTTTATTGTTATCTTGTTGATTGCGCAACTGTCAACACACATCCGTCAAGATCCATCCTTCTTGGGTACTAAAAGGCCGGTACTGCGCAAGGACTTAGGCTTTCTCGAATTAATCCTTATTGCAGAAGATCTTCAACTTGTCGCTGCAACTCATACGATAAGGTAGATTGGGAAGGCTAGAACCTGGTTGTAAATCAATTTGATGTTCAATACCACGAAAAGGAGGGGGAGATAGAAGCAGTTCATCATAGAGAAGCTGTTGAAAATCATTTTATAGTTGTTGTAAACAAGCAAGAACATAATGCTCAGAAACTCCAAAAACAGAAGAAGCACAAACAGAAGTGCATCCAGATTTTGGAATAGTGTCCACACAATCCAAGTTTCCTTCGGAAACTAACAGAAATAATGAGTGGACTCCCTGGATTTCTTTCTTGAGATTATGGACCAGCAATAATTTCTTCTTGTTCTCAACAAATAACAGAGAATTATTATCCACCTTGTTTGGTAACAAAACAATCTTAACTCCTTTGTGATAGAAAGTATAGGTATTATCCCTCCCATTATGAATGGTATTCACATCATACTGCCATGGTCGACCTAGAAGTAAATGGCAAGCATCCATTTCGATCACATCACAAGTGATTTCAGCTTTATAATGTTTTCCCAGAGAAAAATGTCTTTTACATTACCTGTTTAATCCAACCTACAGAATAAGGATGATTTTTCTGTTGGTAATTTCAGCTTCTCAACCACACTTCTGGCAATAAGATTTTTAGTACTACCCCCATCCACAATAATAACATAAAATCTGTCTTTAACTGTACCCTTCATTCAAAAAATAACATGGCGCTGATTTGGCTCTACCTGCTGTGACATACAAATCAGCTTACGAACCTCAGAATCAGATGGTTGCCACAGTCAAGACCCTCATCGCCATCAATTTCTTCTGTTTCACATGTAGCATCATCCTCCAAAACCTCAGAATCAGATGGTTGCCCTTCTACAACAGCAGTCACAAGGGCTGCCTTACGTAAGGGACATTCATGAGACTTATGTCCTTTACCCTAACATTTGTAACAGATCAAAGGATTTTGATAAACAAAAGGATCTTGTTTAGAATCTTGTTTTCCTGAAGGAATTGCAGTAGATACTCCTTTGTTAATGTCAACTCTTCTCGAAGATGAAGTTGAGATGTCAATAGCTTTATCTTTAAACTTTGACCTGTTATTTGTAGCTTGGAAAGATTTGTTCACATAAGAATTATTGAAGGAAGATTGCTCAAAATGTCGTTCAGCTCAAATGGCAAGCTGAATGGCTTGCGTCAAAGAGATAATTGGAGCAATAGTAACTCTATCTTGAATATGAAATTTCAATCCATGAACAAATCTATCAATTAATTGAGGTTGTGGTTCTGGTTGAGTGATTCTAGCTTATAATCTTTCAAACTCCTCCATAGATCTTTGTCCTTGACGATAATTTTGATATTTCCGAAACAAAACCTGTGCAGAATCTATAGGTAGAAATCTGTCCTGCATCAATTTTTGCATCCGGGACCAAGACTGAATTGGATGTTTTCCTTGAGACATACAATTGGATTGAACTTGATTCCACCACACATAAGCACTATTTTTCAATTTACATGCCACTATTTTCACCTTCATATATTCATGAACACTCAAACAAGCAAAATAATTTTTTACTTCTTGAAACCATTCAAAATCTCTTCAATATCTAATGTTCCATTAAAATCAGGAAGCTCCAGTTTAGGGCGAAAGTGATGGTCATTTCGAGACTCACCTTGTACTGGCCGATTTAGTTCCAAATCGTCTTCATCACTGGACTCATTAGTACCGCCACTCATTCCAGCATTTTGTCGAACAGCTGGTGCTTGATTTCCTTGAAGATTAGACAAATTACTCATTTCCGCAATTTGCAGTCTTTGCCGATCCAGAATTGGCGATCTCCTCAAGTTAACATTGCATTACCACTGCAGTTCTGGATTTTGCATTCCTGCTAAATCCGGAGCTTGAGATCTTTGCAGATTCATGTTGAGCTGCTCCATTTGACTTAGCAGACATTCCATCATCTGAAACATCAATTGTTGTTGATGATCTGCTCTAGAATTGCCAGTCGCCATGAGAGGCAACTTGAGAACCTCGCTTTGATACCAATTGAACAAGCGTGAAACAAATCAACAACTGTTGTAAATCTAGACAGAAATTTTTGGTGCCAAAGTTGGCCTTTTCTATTTCTTCCAAATCGATTTTACAGAGGATAACCTCTCAAATCCATGAGACTAGATGAACAACAAAATAGAGCAAAAAGGAAAGAAAAGCATAGCAGGAAGAAAATCACAAAACAAACACTGATTCCACAGCATTTATGCAACTCAATTCCACGAGCAAGCAAGTCAGGAGCATAGCCCAATTTTTCAGAATCATTCCTCCTCGATCTCTAATTGAAGACCACTATTTATACTAACACACCAGCTCAGCCAACAAACATAACAGCCTGAACCCATAGAAAATATCATAAATGCCCTTCGTAGAAGAACTTCTGCTTCATCATATCCCGTCCAACTCGTATGCTCATTCACGAACCAAGTTCAAGTCAATCCTTCTGAGTCTCCTCTAATTTTGGAAAGAAGAAATCATGTGATTTGGCAAAAATTGCATAGTAATTGGGAACCGTGAATATTTTCAAATGTACATAGTATTTTGGAATAGAGGGTATAGTAAAAATAGACAATATAATAAACCATGACAACTAACAAAAATTAATTTATATTTAATTTGTTAATGCATACCACATACTTGCATTCACATCTTGTAACTTCGTTTGCGTCAATTTCCACAAAATGTACATCTCAATGCCATAAAAGGAACTGCCTCCTGTTTACAGGATTGTTACCTCTAAGTTGAACTTTCATACAATTTCAAAACCAATGAGAAACATATTCTTCCCTCCAATAAAATATATGCTTTAATTAAATTGTATTATTTATAAATCAATTAGACATGTAGGCAGTTACCAATTAATTGACACTACAATTCCTATAAAAGAACCGGTTCTTGTATATCCACCCATTCAACATATTATAAACAATTACAAATCAGTTATATTATACGGTCATCTTACCAGCATCCCTTATACGTAGGGCCGCCCCCGGCCATACTAGTATTGTGTGTCTCTTTCTTCTAATTGGTGACCGATACCACAGGTAGGTCTCTTGTAGATATTTCTGATTTCGATGACCCTCATTGGAGGAATGCCTAACGGAGCAAACCTCGTACATTACGCCTAACATATCAGTTGTGGCGTCCACTACTTGTAGGCCCAAATACAAAGTTGGGTCCAACGTACTTATGTATTTCTTTCTCTTTTTAGACCATAAGATTCAAGATGAATGGTTGTATAAACCGACCAACCAAACCAAGGAAGCCCACCGTGGAAGTGGGGACTTGGAACTGCGGGCCCCACGAGTCCTGAACCCAATAAGTTCCGTCGTGTTGTACACAGACTGCCGACAAGATGAGAATCATGAGATCTACGTATATTACTAGATGGCGTTGTAGGGTGGAATGTACGAAAAAGAGACGCCATTTTCAACGTGGTAAAAGAATAGAAAGCAAAGCAAGGCAAGGCAAGCAAATGACACGAGAAACCCACACCTCCTCCCAAGTCCTAACTGGAAATAGCTTCTTCTATAATCTATACCTCCATATATCCCCCGATCTCTCTGACTCGGAAGTTGATTGAAGTTTTGAGCTTCAGATCTGGAGGGAGAAGCACTTCCCATTGGGTTCCGGATCTGCATCTCAAGTTTGCTTTGAAAGTCACAGACCCAGTTGGCTCGTTTGCTTGGATCTGGCTCAGAATGTGCTGAGAAGAAGATTTTCAAGTCCATTCCTCTGTTTTCCGTGAGTTTTCTTTCCAGCTTTCGTTTGTCTGTTTAAGTTTCATTCTTTTCTCTCTTTTTTTTTTTCCTCTACTTCATGTGGGCAAAATTGATTTAAAAAGTAATGTGGGTTTTGGAAGGCTTGAAGATTAAGAGGGTTTCCAATTGTTGTTAGATCTTAGCCATGCAGTGTCCTTATATGCTGTGTTTTGATGGTTATAGTATCCTTTGCAGGGGCTATCTGGAACTTGTTTGAAAGATCTGAGCTGGAAGATGATCAAAATGATGGGAGCCCTGTTTGTGTTTTTGTTGGTGGTTTCTAGTTGGGGAGTTTTGGCAGATGGGTCAGATCACAAGTATAAAGAGGGCGACCATGTCCCGCTCTACGCTAACAAAGTTGGACCTTTTCACAATCCTAGGTCAGTAGCGAGGAGAAGGACACGTTTTGTTGCCCAGATTCTTATTATCGTTGCTTTTTGGTGTTGTTTCTGTAAGCTTATTTATTTCCTGGTTCATAAAAAGATTATTCATTTCATTCCTTGACATTGCCGAATTATGTTTGGCTTCGGAACTTCTATTGGCTTGTCCAAGTTTTTTTGTCAACAATCACCTCTTTTCTATGTGTATAGTGCAATTTAAATGATTTTCGTTTCCTGTTGGCCTCACTTGAGATATCTGGTGATCAATGTGAGCATATGCTCTCAAAAGTTGAATGCAAAAGTTGTATTTTAACTAATTATAGTTACTAATACTTGCATGTAGAGTATTTGTAAAGTATTATAAATTTTTCTTTCTTAGTCCTCATTTTATTACTGTTTCTCAACTGGTAATTTTTATGCGTTTGCAGTGAAACTTATCGTTACTATGATCTGCCCTTCTGTTCACCAGGTATGCTATGACCATCATTAAGTGGTGTAAAATCTACAAATTATGTCTGCAACTCTGTCGAATATCAGCTAATCAGTTCTCAGATACTAATTGAGCTTATAAATTTATTGCAGAGCATGTCACTGAAAAAAGAGAAGATCTAGGGGAGGTCTTAAATGGTGATCGATTAGTAAGTGCACCATATGAGCTGAACTTTCGTGTGGACAAACAATCCGACAGTGTTTGTAAGAAGACACTTTCTGTGGAAGACGTGCGCAAGCTCCGGGACGCAGTCTCAAAGGACTATTACTTCCAAATGTACTATGATGACTTACCATTTTGGGGTTTTATTGGGAAAGTTGACAAGGAGAACAAGCTAGATGCTAGCGAATACAAGTTCTTGCTTTTCAAACATATACACTTTGATATTCGGTACAATAACGATCAGGTCATTGAAATCAATGTTGAAACTGATCCAAATTTGGCAGAAGATATAACAGAGGACAAGGAAGTGAGTGTGCAGCTTTCTTATTCGGCAAGATGGAAAGAAACCACTATTCCGTTTGAGAAGAGGATGGATAAGTACTCAAAAAGTTCTTCCATGCCCCAACACTTGGAGATACATTGGTTCTCTATAATTAACTCATGTGTGACTGTGCTACTTCTGACTGGTTTCCTTGCAACAATTCTAATGAGGGTTCTCAAGAATGACTTCATCAAGTGAGTGGCAATGCAATAAGCACTTTTAATCTTTTTGATTAATTTTAAAATCTGACTTCTTATACAATTATGAACCACTGTTAAGATATTCACATGATGAGGAGTCACTTGACGACCAAGAAGAGACTGGATGGAAGTACATTCACGGAGATGTCTTCCGATTTCCTAAATACAAGTCTTTGTTTGCTGCTGTTATTGGATCCGGAACTCAACTCTTGGCTTTGTAAGCTTTTGGACGATTCATTCTTTTTCAGATATATAATTATGTCTACAGTTGGTTGGCTGATGAATTGTCCACACATTTGACAGGGCAATTTTCATTTTTCTTCTTGCAATTGTGGGGGTTTTCTATCCATACAATCGGGGAGCCCTTTTTACTGCCCTCGTTGTCATTTACGCTCTTACCTCTGGCATTGCAGGCTACACAGCAACATCCTTTTATTTACAACTTGAAGGAAATAACTGGGTAAGTTGGAATTTTTCTCATGTGAACTAAGTGCTTAGCATGGTGCACGTATGTAAACTTGAGATCTACTATCTATAAAGAAACTAGAGAGAAGAATTGACACCTAAGACGGCTGCTGATATCATCGTCTTGTGCCCATCGATGCAATTGGTATTGCAGTGCTAATAGGACTGGAGATTTCAGAAGCTGCCATTTATATTCAACACAGTTTCGTGTCTTGATATTTAATTGTTTTACTTTTGAGCATAGTGGTGTGCTTGCCGACTATTTCCAGTTTCCTTCTTTTTGTTTGTAAAATTATCTCCAGTTTTCTGTCATTACTTATTTGTAATTAAATTATACTCCTATATGTTTATGAAGACTTGTTAACATGTGCTTGATTAATCTGTGCAGGTGAGAAACTTGCTGCTCACCGGTTGTTTGTTTTGTGGGCCACTCTTTTTAACATTTTGCTTCCTGAACACCGTCGCTATTGCATATAGTGCAACAGCAGCTTTACCTTTTGGTACAATTTTGGTCATTCTGCTCATATGGACTCTTGTTACCTCACCGCTACTCGTTTTGGGAGGAATTGCTGGTAAGAACAGCAAGGCTGAATTTCAGGCGCCATGCCGCACAACCAAATACCCGCGAGAGATTCCCCCACTTCCATGGTATAGAGGGACTATTCCTCAAATGGCAATGGCAGGGTTTTTGCCCTTCAGCGCCATCTACATCGAGCTTTACTATATATTTGCAAGTGTCTGGGGCCATAGGATCTACACCATTTATAGTATTCTATTTATCGTCTTCATCATTCTCATCATTGTTACTGCATTCATCACAGTAGCCTTGACATACTTTCAGCTGGCAGTTGAGGATCATGAGTGGTGGTGGAGGTAATGTCTACCTTTTAAGCTTAAATTATGTGCCAAAAAGATCTGATATCTGGAACATATCTGATGATTGCATTATATAATGTCTGCAATTATGTAACAACTGCAGATCTGTTTTGTGTGGAGGCTCAACCGGAGTATTTGTTTTTGGTTACTGCTTGTACTACTACCAAGCAAGATCAGACATGTCAGGATTTATGCAAACTTCATTCTTCTTTGGTTATATGGCGTGCATCTGCTACGGATTCTTCCTAATGCTTGGTACAGTTGGATTCCGGGCCTCCTTGCTCTTTGTGCGTCACATATACCGTTCTATCAAGTGTGAGTAAGCATACAATGACATCAAGCAGTGAGAACTAAAATGGTCTGTCACCAGTCATGTGAACTGGTATTTAACGGTTGCCACTTTTTCAGTTCAGCTAGGCAAAGTTTCATCAGTCGGACAAAATTTTGTTCACTATATATACTTGCTACCAATTTTGTTGTCATCACTGCTTTGGTTCGTATGTGAAATTTTGTTAGTTGACCACACGTTTTTAAACCAAACTATAAGGTTCAGTTAACAGTTAAGGCATACTGGCAAAGGAAAAAAGTTAACACGAGGCTGGCGAAGAAAACATATTTTTTCTAACGTACAATGAAACAGAAAAAAAGAGGCAGCTTTTAGTATATTGACTGAATGCTTATTGCAGGAAATATGAAAAAATCGCGTTTATGTGAAAATCTTCAGAAGATTAATGTTTAGCTAGCTACGAAATTATACTCGTATTGTTGATACAATTACCTTTTCTTGTTGGGGCTCTACCTTCTACCTTCGCGAATACAGCCCTTTAAGTCTTCAGCAAGAATAAAACTTTTACTGGATAAGTCACAAAGAAATACTAGTACCTCCATCCGGACACGAGTTCAGAAATCTGAATCACAAAATTGGCTTTTCTAAATTTTGCTTCCTCCAACCCCTAAGACCACGTGCTGGGCGTGCATCTGATGGGTAGAATTCTAGTGCGGTGATCTTTCTTTGTTTTTTTGGTAAGGGAAGAGTTTACGGGAGATTGTTCTCATATAAGGAGCATGAGGCCAATCTTTATCGCCATTGAATTTCGATCGGAGGGTGGATATCAAATCAGTGAGTAGGTGAGTGTGTCCTATCAAAGAGTGGGTGAGATCATTATAGATATTTATAGCCATTAGATCAAGATCCAACGGCTACGATTTGAAGTGGCATCATATAAGCCCTATGAGAGCGATCTCATGTAAACTTTTTCCTTTTGGTAACTACTATATTCTAGTGAAGTAATCACAAGAATTGTGTCAACGTATAGAAGCAATTGTGATAATGTCATCAAACGGTAGATTATTAATTTTGGAAGTTTCCTCGTTTCGTTTAGTTATATTAGGATTTTATTTTTATTTTTTATTTTTAGGCAAGGTTTTATATTTCCTTCTTGAAGTAGAACTCTTTTTGTAATAAGTCTATTTAAAGGCTTTAACATTAAGAAAAATAAAAGATGATGATTTGGAGAAAAAATTATGCATAGTACTCTGTTGATTAAAATTCTTTTTTTGGTGATAATGTTAAATAACCATGGTGCCGATGCTATGGTCCACCGTCTGGTATTGATTCCTGCAGTAATCTGTGGTGGTGATTCCAAATAATTAATCCATTTTATCCCTCTTTTCCCTCCGTTTTCCTTCCTTCACGCGATGTCTGTTATCAGTTTGGTAGCCCCATGCAAAAACCCGCAACTTAATAACATGGATCTATAGATGCGTTCTCTTGCTCAATGCAGATATTAAATTAATGGATTCAAAGCCGCTCTTGGTGACATCAAAGCCAACTCGAGGAAGTTACACAACAGGTACATTAGATGATCGCGACCAAACGTGCACAAGTAGAAATGGCTGATGCACAACAGTTCGATGACAATATGCAAGGGAAAACATCTATTATCGAGTCACAAGCATCAGTTCCGATTCTTCAAGCCAAATCAATCCATGTCATTACCTCAAACAAGCCATCCACGCTTCAAATAGTTGCCAAAAAGAAGCTGGCCAAAAGGAAAGAAAGACCAGCAATGCTTGCAGATCCAGTGCTTCCGGTCATTCATGTCTACTCCAACACGCTTCTAGGTGCACACATGTCGTTTTGGGGGACGAAATCACCCATTTTTTTGCTTATCTTTCCGATGTGCCCAATGGATACCTCACCTTTATGCCCAATGACAACTTCTATATATTCTTTACCACCTACGTTTCTATATGATCCCGATGGTATTTTTCCATCGCTAGTGTTTATATGATTTGGCCCGTGAAGTTTTTGGTTGATCTTACACTATCAAATGAAGACCAATACCATCTAAGACACTTTTTAAACAACTACTAGTGCAATCATATTCAGCAAGACTTGCTTGAGCATTCTCGCAATTTACGAGCCAGTCAAGTTTGTCCCACCTCAGGAAAATGATGAAACCATCACATAGTAGATTATTAATTTTAGAAATTTCTTAGTTTAGTTGAGTTTTATATGATAATTGTTTTTATAAAGAATTCTAGTTAGACTAGGATTTTATTTCCGTTTAGACAAATTTTAAGTTGATTTTATATTTCCTTCTTGAAGTAGAACTCTCTTTAAAATAAATATATTTAAAGGCTTTAACATCAAGAAAAATAAAAGATGATGATTTGGAGAAAAAATATGCATAGTACTATAGTAATTGAGATTCTTTGTATGTTGAACAACCATGGTGCCAATGGCATAGTCCATCGCTCGGTGTTGATTCCGACAATAATCTCTTATGGTGACTCCCGGAAAATTTATCCATTTTATCCCCTTTTCCCCCTCCGTTTGTCCCTTCACGCGATGTCCGCTATCAAATTGTCCTATTGATTTTAATCCATCCGTCTCACATCACTATTTCAATATTTGGTTTTCCACAATGAACTAAAACTAAAATGAAAAAAAGAACTAAAACTTCATTTTATAAAATCAAACTAGTACACTTTACAAATAAGTCCAACAGTATACCAGCAACCGTATACCCTCAAATTCTACTCTTTGCCTGCCACTTATCTCATATACAAATTGTCATTTTGCAAATATTGCGACTCTACAGATAAATAACAAAGAACTAGCCCAGTGTCAGTTTGCTAATTGCAACCTACGAGAAGCATTTTTAAATCAAAATTATCCCAGCTCCACAACTTCAAGTTTTAAAGCAGGTTTAAGCGCTAACTGTAAACTTGCGTCAACACCAAAACAAATAGCTATCTTCTGAACATTCCTGATCTCTGGAGTGTTCTGCAATACTCAGCAACTATAGGAGATTTCTTCACCATATCCCAGATACGAGCCACGTTCCACAACCAATCACGTTCAGACATTACTTTGGCAAAGGAGAGATAGTTCATCGACAACAGCTAAAGCAACAAAAAATTTCAATTCAAGATGACAGCATTTCTATCTTGTCTTCGAGTAAACAAGAAAGTGAAAAAAACCAAGACAAATCTGTTCAGCATAGTATTGTACATAATGAGTAGGGAGTGGTACGCATGTCACCGTGGGAATTTCAAGCTTTCAACAAACAATTACGGGGAGAAGAAAAACACAAACAGTTCTTATCATCGTCATCAAGAAATAGATACCCTCGTAGAAAAAAAGAACAATAAAAAAGATACTGCACCTTATTTCTAAGATGCTCCAACGTTGATGCATAACTTGCATGCTGAGCTTGGGTTGAATCATTTAAACTCTTAAATGGGAGCACAAATAAATTGTGATCTGCCAGATATGAGCCATCCATTTCCACATCAACAGATTTGGTTGTATCAATCTCCTTTTTGGCAGCATCCGCAACCTTACATTTACAGAATGATGAAAATTTAAAGAACTGAGACAGTCCTTTTTTCAAGAATTCATGGTTGCTAGGGTAGAGATCTCGATCCTGCAGCCTGTACCAGCAAATTTGCATAGATTAACAAACTTCAACTATGAGGCATTGGATTTTCTACAGTACATTGTTTCATGATGAAAATGTGGCAATGCCTGCTGGATTGACAGGTCACTCAAGAGAAACTCACTTTGTGTGTACAAATACAGGGGTAGCCAGATATTCTTCATTAAAAGTTTGCAAATCTTGTATTGAACTTGTGCCATGTGTAGAAGAAGGCACTAACAAAGATGGATCCGGGATGCCATGCTTTAATAAATCAACCTACATAAATTACAGTAACAAATTAAGGAACTACATTTGAAAATGAGGAAGGGCCAGACTTAAATGTATCTGTAAGAAAGTAAGCATTCCAGTGCATCATAGTTGTAAGGGTACTAACAGTTGTTTTATTCAAACATGCAAAAATAGCCTGATGCGGATACAGCTGATGGTTTTCAAGTGTACAGGTGAAGGCAAGGGTCAATAGTAGTTATTTTCCTAATTGGTATTAAGGTTCACATTTAAGGATGCAGTTGTCATTTTTCATTAGATTGATTAACTGATGTCATTATGCTTTGCTTAGCCTTTATTAGGGACAGTCCCCACTAAAGCCTAATAATATCAGTTAGCCAAAGTAATTAGAAAAATGAAAATTGTACCATACAAATGTAAAGACTAAAACAACCTCAATATCAATAAGGACAACAAATACTATTAAACCCTGTGCCTTCGCCTGTAAATGCAAAAACGAGCCATAAACACAAGCATCAAGAAGAATGCATATAGAAGAACTGGCTTCTACGAAAAATAAGCTCAAAACGATATTGTTGTACGGTAGTGCACTTGCAGATGCAGAAAGCTCAAATTTCACAAACTGGGATCACTTTTGCGCATGTTATATTGTTCTTTACTTTTTCAGGTGTCTACATCTTAGTGAACAATATGTCATTAATGCAAAATAACTTCTTCAATAAGAAATTAGCCAGCTCAAATAAGAAGTAGAAACATGAACAGCAGGTATACCGTTAGCATGAGATGCCACATGTTAAAATCGTGAACTCCTTCTGTTATCACCAGAATAACATGACAGATAGAGGCCAGGAAGACGCCAAGCTACAGTGGTCCTTGCACGTTGACAAAAAAAATTAAAACAAAAAGATAAATTCATGATAAACTACACTGTTCGCAGAGTGGTACATCTGTAAGTTACTACTGCGCTCATAAAATACAACAATTTTTATTTTGTTATGGCATTCTTGATTCTTATTCATTAGATAAATTGCTTATCTAACAATAAAAGATGCACTAAGAAATCTGAAAATTCAGGATTCAAAGCCTGGGATTCTGAGTTGCAACTCGCAAGTCATTACTAGTACTGGATTCTTGAAATCTTGAGATTTATCTATGGAAAAAGTTAATATACTCCCCGGCTCACGCTGGCTTGCGCTGGAGCATTGCAAGCTGTCAGAACGAGATCTGACAGTGCATATAAATCGAGGAGGTGGGCGGAAGATTCAAACCCATATGCCCCCCCGAATTAATGAGAGTTGCCAAAATAGAAATCCAACGGCCCGTGGCACCCCGCTGGACGCCGTTACGCGTGAACCAGGGCGAAATCAAAGGTTTTAAATATGGTCTATGACATCGACTTGTCTTTGTTTACTTTTACCATATTGTCATTTTCATATGGTACTTTTACAAGAGGAAGAAGAGAGATAAATCGAAGGAAGACAAAGGTATATCTACCTACCTGTATACTCATCAATTCATGAGCCAGGTCAGCAGAGATTTGTTCTCCATTAGCAATAGAAATAGTGGATGAACCATCTGGCCTCGTCATCTCAGCTAAAATAGAAGGGCTGAATATAGGCTACATAAGTCAAAGCAGTTTACATTGTTACGGAACAAGTTATGCTTGCTTCTGTTGTTAATAATTTTAATGATTAAAATGATAGCATTACTCAAAAACTCTTCCTCGCAAACAGTTAAGTTAGGAATTAGAAATGCCGATCCAATTAATATCTAAGGCTAAATATGTGGAACCTCGCATACTTCGAATGCTCATCAACCAATTATAATCAGCTAAAGGCAAAGAAGTACTCAGAGAAAAACCTGAGTATCGAGAAGTATAAGCCGTTCAGCTGATATCCGCAGTTCAATCCCTGTAGTACAGTGCTTAGCCATTGCTCTTGTTTCCTCTGATTGTGTCACAAAAGGTGGCAACATCCCTGAACATCATCATAGTATGTAATGTAAAAGATCGTTCTTTTGAAGAGTTCAATCTAGCACGACAAGTGTAACTACTGCAGTTCTTTTTTTTTTTGGTGCAATGTAACTACTGCAGTTCAGCACATCAATTCCAGTTCTCTTTCCATAATGCACCATAATTAATTTTACAAACAGCTATAAATTTGAGCTCTAGAAATCAACATAAAAATGTTTTTTTTCTGCTTTTGTTGGGAAAATAACACCAAAATAACTAGGATTACCAGGAGATGTTCCATCGAAATCGTAAAGCTCATTCAAAATGGTGGATTTTCCAACCCCAGGCGGGCCAATTACGCCGATGACCGTGAAATCTGTGTTTTCCGTCAAAAACTGAAAAAGGAATAACCAAAAAGATTACTCTTTTTCCCTTTCTATGGAGATATCTAAAACTAGAGGAAGTGAGACTGTGACAATGAAGAAGAGCAAGAGAGATTACAGGGAGAATGCGGTCGGTGTGGAAATCCCAAGAGTCGGAGAGGAGGTTGAGCGGGGGGAGGCGCGACCGTAGGAGGACTGACTCGTCGTCGCTGCGCGCGAATTTGGCGACGGAGGAGCCGCCGGTGACGGAGCCGGGCTTCGCTAGCAGGATCTTTGGAGCCGACGATGCGGCGGCCATTGGTGACGGGCAAAGGACGACCGTGACGGAGGTGGCGCCACAGCTGAGTAAGACGATACAAACAATCCGATGGGTGGTCCTTTTGGGCTTTTAGAAATCCAGGCCCATGGACCATGGCAGTAGGAGCTCCTTGCCTCTCTCCATGGGCTAAAGACGGCGTATTTGTGGCAGACCCATGTCACATGGTTTAAGGAGAATAATCAGGGATTTTAGTGTTACATTGCTGGCATTGCTCATTGGAAAACCCACAATTAAGGCTTGCAGTTCATTATATATGTGATATTTTCCTAAAATACAAATAAACCACAATTAACAAGGGGACTAAATTTCTATCCCACAGTTCCAAACACCACTGACCAAGCCAGTTACTTCACTCAACTGATTGTCCATATGCAAAGCTAGAGGGAAGTGAGTCAAAAAGAAAAAGATAATACAATCCAATGTTAGAAAGGAAAAATACAAAGGAACATGCTTGTTGGACTTACTAAATCCCTTTTCCTATTTTGGCTGAAGTGCTTTGTCACACAAGGGGGGGAGACTGGGATTAGAGACTGCTGCAGAACTGTCCCATTCATTTCCTACTTACCATGGCAACAATATTCGTAAACAACGTATGGTTATGGTTGTAACCTTTGTCCTCTTCTATGCATTGATACTTATAAATACAAAATGGACATACAGACTTACTTTTATTAATTAGTGATGGCAGACTGTGTGCATTTCCTCCATAGCTTTCTTGTCTTCGACCTTTTCTCTATCCGTTTTTTTTGTCGACCTTTGTTTATTTTGCTTTTCAACATGAATCCATGATGATGATGGGCCGAAAACTAAAGTTTCAAGCAGAATTTTAAAAAAATAAGAATATATATTGTCCATGATCCAATAATAATATAGTTTCTCTAGCTCGTGTCCATATGGATGTGTTTTTTTATGAATAATCAACATTTTTTTTATTTTTGGCAAGAGAATCGTCAACATAATTCCACAGCGGAGGGGCTGTTTAGTTTATAGCAAGAAAAGCGTTGTAATTTTTAAATTTTTTAGGACAGCCGAAAGCAACAGAGATTTTGTTGCCCTTTTGATTCTCTGTTGTCGGTTGTTACATGTGAATTGTGATCATGAATGGTAAGCAAAGAACGAAGGACCCTAGATCATGCACGTGTATCAATGGCGCTGCGAACTGGCTGGATTAAAATTTGTCATTGCACATTCCTATAGGAAGTGGTTGATCCAAACGCGCTTGTTATGGTCGGATCAAAATCCGACAACCAATATGAGAGGATAATTGTTCCTCTATACAGACTACAGATGAATAATTGGCGCCCTCAACGGCAGATTTATCTAGATCCGAGACAAGCAAGTTCACTAGTGGATCTTCAACTATACAACTCCAGAAGTCCAAATCATTTGACTCACCGATTCCAAAGTAGCGAGATTGCAACTTAGGGGCCGTTTGGGGTGTGATTATTGCAAAACATGGTTTTGGATATCTACTGTAGCATCTATATTTTTTTTGACATCCAGCTTAAACACATCATGAGGTGTTTCAATTAGATATATAAAAGGGAAAAGTTTAAATGAGATCGCTCTCATATTGCTTATATGAGGCCACTTTGAATCATAGCCGTTGGATCTTGATCTGACGGGTACAAATATCCATAATGATCTCACCCACTCCTTGATGTGACACACTCACCTACCCACTGATTTGATATCGACCCTCCGATCAGAATCTAACGGCAATAAAGATTAGCCTCATGCTCCTTATACGAGAACGATCTCATGTAAACTCATCTCTATATAAAATACCTGGATGCTAAGTATAGCAAGCTTTTAATCACGCCCCAAACGGCCCCTGACATATATATTCTCATCCTAGGAATTCAAATCGAAGGGGAAATAAGAAATGTAGCTACCTTGCACAAATATATAGGAAAAATTGTAGTAAAATCACTCTCATTTGACTTACATGAGACTAGTTTAAATCGTAACGGTTGGATCTTAATTTGATAGTTATAAAGATGAGCGTTAAATTAGAATCCAATGACCCAAAAAACTTATCTCATACCCCAATACCCCATGCAACGATCTCATATATAAACCGGTCTCAATATTCCTGATATCCCATGCCTTGTCCCCATCTCCATGTTCAGAGACTCCCGGCAAGAAAGAGATTGACAACGCGAGTCTAGTGCTTCCATCTTTGGTCCCAGTTGTTCTCTGCTCTCACTCATCTTTTTTGCTCCTTCCCCACTCCTCCCAGTTCTCTGAACCATACTAGATACATGGATATAACGCATAGAATCCAAAGATCACATTTTTTCTGCGTGTAGACTGGGAAGAACATGCCTTCATCCCCCCTTTTCCCGCATTCAGTATGATTTAATACACACCCACAGCGGAGCTGGACATACATCGTCAGCAACAGCTGCTTTCTACTCGCACAAGGAAAAAGAGTAACGAAGGAAAGAATAAAGCCAACTTCACGCCACTAAATTCTTGCTTTCCATATTCATTCTTCTCTCTTCCTTTATCTTCACTTCTCTTGCTGACTCTTCTTTGCTTCTATTTGTTGCTGTTTCTTGTCTGTTTGCATGGCGTCGCTTGAGGACATAGGCGTCTCTGCCTTCATCAACATACTCAGCGCCTTTGCCTTCCTCTTAGCCTTCGCCATCCTCCGCCTCCAGCCCGTCAACGACAGAGTCTACTTCCCAAAATGGTATCTCGCCGGCTCCAGGTCCAGCCCCAGAGGCGGCTCCGGCAATGCCTTCGGCAAGTTTGTCAACCTCAATGCCCGTACTTACCTCTCATTCCTCAACTGGATGCCCGAGGCTGTGCGCATTTCCGAGAATCAGATCATTGAGCACGCCGGCCTCGATTCCGCTGTTTATCTCCGGATTTACATCCTTGGGTTTGTACTAAAAGTTTCATGTTTTTTCATTTGCTTTCTGCCTTACTGGATATACAGTCTCTTGTTAGGAAAAAAAAAATCAAAACTGGCATTTCCTCTTATTTTTCTATTTTTTTTATCTTAAAGCAGGCGCTTTTCTCCGGTTACTATTGGGTTTTACTGAGCTTGAGTGAACTGGATGGAAAGTTGCACAATTAGAACTAATGTATAATTTTGTTCTGATGGTTTTATACAGGATGTCTGTTGAATCTTTTCATTCAATTCAGTAACACCTTTGAATTCGTTGGTTTTTCTTACTTTGGTAGTTGCGGCCTCTTTGACATGTATACAATGCAAGCCCTAATTTCATTTTCTTAACTGACTGAAGTGTGAATTTTTTTTAACTCGTGAATGTTGATGGACTTCATTGAGAGTCTAATAGCAGGAACTAATTCTGTCAAGACTTTGCCAAGTGAAACTTGGTCTACAATTCTTATTCAACACCTTATTTGCCTCTATATGCGTCTACTATTCTAAGTTCTGTTTCTTTTTCTTTTTGTTATTTTTCTATTTATCATTCAATTTTTCTACCGTTGGTTGATTGTGAATTCTAATTTGTATGTTTGTCTGATTACTGTGACAGTATGAAAATATTTGTGCCAATCACAATCTTAGCAATCGTCATTCTCATTCCTATCAATGCATCAGGAGGAACGTTATTCTCTCTGAGACGAGACGTGGTTTTCAATAACATTGATAAGCTTTCAATATCAAACGTTAGCCCAAAGTCCCAAAGGTATACTTGTTGTTCTATAAATAGTTTGCAGGAAGAACATTCACTGTTACTCAGACGGCTACAAGCTTTTTGCATGAAATGTAACCACATTAAGGGATGGCCTCAAGCATAAAGAGAAAAGAATATTTTTAGCTCATGCACAATCTCCTTTATGGGCTTTATTTGGTTTGCCAATTTTCATCATTCTATGAAATTTAACTACACTTGCTTGGCCCCTAAGGGTGCTCAGCGTAGGAAGTCATCAGCGAGTAGAGATAGAATTATTTCATTGATCACATGTTCACCGTTGTAGACAGTTTTTGAGTTTCCATATTTAACAGCGTACTTTTCTATACTTTCAATTCCAAACCATTCCAATAGTGCAGCTACTGGTGTCTAGATTTTGTTTTTGACAGACTCAAATGATCTC
This sequence comes from Houttuynia cordata, assembly GCA_039654745.1. Classification (NCBI taxonomy): domain Eukaryota; kingdom Viridiplantae; phylum Streptophyta; class Magnoliopsida; order Piperales; family Saururaceae; genus Houttuynia; species Houttuynia cordata. Next base: position 63,680,465 of record CM077505.1, on the reverse strand, counting down.
TCACCACCAAACTTTAATAACTTCTAGCAGTAATGCTTTCTGATATTCATTTTCACAATGGTTTGATATTAAATGTTTCAGACCTGATAGAAAGAATTTACTGTGTAACCAGGTTCTGGGTCCACATTTTGATGGCATATGCTTTTACTCTATGGACATGCTACATGCTTTACATGGAGTATGATAGAGTGGCTTTCATGAGGCTCCATTTCCTGGCCTCAAGAAATCGCCGAGTTGATCAGTTCTCTGTGAGCTTCATAATCTACATAACCTTGTGGTTAATGATCTTTGAATTCTGCTATATTATGTGGTTTTTCATTGATATTAGTTTCCAACACCTTCTAGGTAGTGGTGAGAAATGTTCCTCATGTATCTGGCCATTCATTCTCTGAAACGGTCGATCGCTTCTTTCAAATGAATCATCCCAACACCTATCTTGGTCACCAGGTATTGTTTTGCTGGTAACAGAAATTTTCAAGATGGACTCCAGTCAATCATGCCTCCATTAAAAAAATTGGATGAACCTGCAAAGAGTCAGAAATTAAACAGGTGAAAAGTGCAATTGAAGGCAAAAAACTCAATGCTTTGAATAGCACGATTTTGAGGCCTGCAGAAATGCTTTCTGCATAAAATGAATGTTAGACTTAAGGGCTATGAAGGAGAATAGCTTTTTTATAGAGCTAGGTCGTGATTTAACTACAGATAATGAAGATTGTCTATTATCTTATTCTAATATGTAAGATCCAAGTTTAGTTACTATAGTACACAACAACTGACTGTTTTTCTAAGGCAATTGACTTCTTCGGTCCTAGTGGTTAGTAAGTGTGAAATGAGTTTATTATCAAAAAGTGTGACCTAAGTTTCATCCAGTACTCAAGAGTCGTGTTTGACTCCTCTAAAAAGTAGGTTGGACGCAATTTCCTTTCTTTCAATAGCTGTCAGATATTTATATTTGTTTTTCTTATATTGTACCTTAATCTTTCAGAGAAAATAATGAAAACAAAACCTTGTCTAGTTTAAATTATAAATTTTATGTTTTTGGGGTTGTGTGCATAATACCTGTTCATCTGTGCATGATGCAACGTGCTCACCCTGTTATAGGTACTATTTTTTTTGCTAAAAGGTTTATAGTTGGTACTTACTAGTTTTTGTTTATTGAATATTTAACTTCTATATTGCATGCTCTTATTTATTGCCTACCTCAAATAGTTGGGAAAAGGCGCTACTTGATTATGATGATTGCATGCTTTTATTTGGTATGAATAAAATTGATCTTCGACTTTTTTAGGCTGTATACAATGCCAGCAAATTTGCTAAACTTGTGAAGACGAGGGAACGACTCCAGAACTGGTTGGACTATAACCAGTTAAAGTTTGAAAGGTATCCAGAAAAGAGGCCTACACAAAAGGTAGCTCCTCTAACTGGAATAGTAACACTTTTTATATTTGTTTTTGCTTGTTCTAAAATTTGAATGTCTTCATCTGGTGTTTTTATCGATTACTTATACATTATGTTTTCCAGACTGGATTTCTAAGCCTTTTTGGCAAGAAGGTGGACTCCATTGACTTCTACAAACATCAGATTAATGTGCTTGAGAACAAAGTAAGCTTAATAGAATCTTTTGAAAGTGTTATACATTAAAAAATATATCTATATGCTATGACTCAAATAGAAATCTGCTGACAATTGGTATAATTTTTCTCACCATTTTTAGATGGCATCTGAACGGCAGAAAATCCTTCAAGATTCAAAGGTCATATTGCCTGTGTCTTTTCTTTCATTCAACTCACGATGGGGGGCCGCTGTATGTGCACAGACCCAACAAAGCAAGAATCCGATACTCTGGTTGACTGACTGGGCCCCCGAACCTAGAGATGTATACTGGAAGAATCTTGCAATACCTTTTGTTTCTTTGACCATTCGGAAGCTAATAATATCAGTAGCTGTTTTCGCTTTGGTGTTCTTTTACATGGTACCCATTGCTTTTGTGCAATCACTTGCAAATCTTGAGGGTCTTGAAAAAGTTGCTCCGTTCTTGAGACCTGTGATTGAAGTGTAAGTATAGGGATTCAGTGTTTTTGGCTTCCTAGCTGGCTATACGGTCAATTAAGCTTTATTTTGTATTTACTCTTTCTTGTGTCAAATTTTCATCTCATAACTTTTTATGTTTCTATATTGCAGGAAAGTTATCAAATCTTTCCTCCAGGGTTTCCTTCCTGGATTGGCTTTGAAAATTTTCTTGTACATTCTTCCTACAGTTCTCATGATTATGTCCAAAGTTGAAGGCCATATTTCACTCTCTGCACTGGAACGAAGGACTGCATCTAAATATTACTACTTTATGTTGGTAAATGTCTTTCTGGGGAGTATTATAACTGGAACTGCGTTCGAGCAACTTCACTCTTTTCTTCATCAATCACCAACTCAGTAATGTTCTGTAACCTTCTGGCAGCTCTATATTTTAAATAATTACTCCTTGCAAACCCTTTGAAATATAGTCTGTGCGGAATTAAGTGGCCTTGCTGTTGCTGTTGGGCTTACATGCTCGCACAACATAAAAAAACTGTATTTTGGCTGCTTCGTGTATGAATAGGGTTCATCACTAGCAGAACCTCTCAGTCTATGATGATTTTAACGGCCTATATGATGGGCAATATATCATCTCGTAGGTTATCCTGTGGGAGCCAGTTTGAACGTGAGCATTTTAGTTTAACTGATTCGCCTTCTTTATGAATTTGAACCATGCATGTCTTTTCTTGTGCGGGAAGGGAGGGTGAGAATAAGATTGATTTAACTCATACCAGGCTTTCATTTTTTTTGTTTAAACACATAACTGTGTTGCTTGTGTTGTTTATTAGTTTTTACACAATTCTGTACAGGATCCCAAGAACTATTGGAGTCTCAATTCCCATGAAGGCAACTTTCTTCATAACATATATAATGGTTGATGGATGGGCTGGGATTGCAAGCAAGATCCTCCGACTTAGGCCTTTAGTTATATTTCATCTCAAAAACATGTTTTTGGTAAAAACTGAGAGAGACAGAGAAAGAGCAATGAATCCTGGAAGTATTGATTTTCCAGAGAACCTCCCAACCCTCCAGCTTTACTTTCTGCTGGGAATCGTCTATGCTGTTGTCACCCCTATTCTTCTTCCATTTATACTTATCTTCTTTGGATTGGCATATCTAGTTTATCGTCATCAGGTTAGTAGGATTTCCTCTTTTTTCTGGTCGTGGCATGTTTAGATTCTTATTCTTCAGTGTTACCATTGCTTCAGATTATTAATGTCTACAATCAAGAGTACGAAAGTGTTGGAGCATTCTGGCCGCTTGTTCATGGACGCATTATTGCTAGCTTGTTAATATCGCAACTACTTCTGCTTGGTTTACTGAGTACTAAAAAAGCCGCCAATTCAACTCCTTTGCTTATTGTTTTGCCGGTACTGACAACATGGTTCCACAAATACTGCAAGAGTCGATTTGAACCAGCATTTAAGAAGTACCCTTTAGAGGTGAGGTCCTATATGCATATTAATGTATATATTTTTCATTTTTTCGTACTGAAAACTAACTACATCTTTTCTTTAGAAGGTCATGACTGTACAGACTCTGCGCTTGTAGGTTTTGTAATAGGTGCACGCCATAGGACAGCCATAACCTTCTCACATCCTTTCTGTATAAAGGACTGTACATACTCCACTTGTAGCTTTGGTAATATGTGCATGCCATAGGACAGCCATAACCTTCGTAGCACCTACTGGAGAGTCGTATCATGGCCTCATTTATGATCTGCATATATTTAGTCATGTATAGAAAAAATGCACTTTTGATTGTCTTCTGTGTGTTGCTGCGAGATAATAATTTGGTTGGTGTGTTCACTATGGTTATTAAATGGCTGAGAGATGATAGAAGTGAGCTATTGTATCGAGAAACAAGGGCTCCTGTACTGATTATCACCTGTTGGCACTGAACTTTCAGGAAGCCATGGAAAAGGATACACTGGAGAAAGCATCCGAGCCTAACCTCAATCTTAAAGCTTACTTGGCAGATGCCTATTTGCACCCAATTTTTCGTTCCTTTGACGATCTGGAAACAGGAGAAATTAGAATCAATAAGAATCAATCGCATATGGCCTCACCTCAATTAGTGAGCTAAGTTCACCGTCTCCGTCACATTATGTGTACCATAACGAGGTTGAGCCTTGATGTGGTGGCGTTGTGGTTGCTTGACTCTGCAACTCCCTTATATGTGTCTCTATATCCCCCTTTTGTTTTTTAGCTTCAAATTTTAATTTGTAAATTACTAGAAACTTTCCTTAGAGATTGCAGTTACAGGGAATTACTATGTTTGTCTATGCCTTGCAAGTTACTTCACCCATCTGTGTCATGTTAACATAAGATCTTTAGATTCAATAGTGATTTATGTTAGTTCGAACTTATAAATTAAATGTTATGAGATGACCTCACATCTAGAGTCTTCGTTTGAAATGGAATTTTTTGTCTACATTTTACACCAATGAATTTACAAGCATATACGGTAAGATAACTAAGTTTTCGAATAGCTCGAGCTATTAGGAGAGAGAAATTTTTATTCATTTATTGTATATTTTAACATCTCCCCTCACATGCACATGCAAGTGACCACAAAGTGTGGCACGTGGAACATAATTGAGATATAAACACCTCCAACGAGAGTAGAACTTAGAGCTTTCCATAGCCTTGAGCTCAGATACCATGTAAGATCATGGAATGTCGTATCGGATATCGGTAAAATATCGGTCGGCCAAAGAGATGAAATATCGGAGATATATCGGAGATATTGTGTAAAAAAATATCGGTAGTCAAAAACTAGTTTTTACCGTATATTTTCACAATCTAACTTCTAAAATGAGTTATACTAATTTAAACAAAGAATAAATTTCAAAATATGCCTATTAGGATAGAAAACAAACATGAAAGGTTTTTTTTAAAAAAAAATTGATTTTTTTAAATATTTTTTTAATTCAAAAAATACCGATATATCGGTCCGAAACCGATATATCGGCGATATTTGGAAAAATTGATATTTATTGGTATCGATGTATCGGTTTAGGCCCGATACCGATATATCGGCGAGACGATTTTCCATGTGTAAGATAACCAATTTTTATGAAACTTGGTTATCTTGCAACAAATGAATAAAATTTTCCTTTCTTAATAACTCGAGCTTTTGGAAAATTTGGTTATCTTACATAGTATCGGAGTTGCAGGCTATGGAAGGTCTTGTGTTCTAGTCTTGCTGGAGGCATTTATATCCTAATTATGTTCTACCTGTCACACTTTGTGGATGCTTGCATGTGAGGGAGGTGTTGGACTACAATAAATAAATAAATATTTTTATTTTGCTCTTGGAAAACTTAGTTATCTTACATATACAAGCTCCTTTCTTGTGTGCTAAAATCTCTAGTCATAATAGGTAGAGCTTCACAGCGTCCCTCCTTGTGAACCCCTTTTAACGGTCAGTGGGTGTCTATCTTCCGCCCCCCCTGCAAAATAGTCGGGATCCTCTATGCAGTCTTCTAATTCGCTTCATTTGCCTGGATCCTCTATGGACTGCCAACTCATTATAGCCTGCACAAACACCAACTAATTACAATATGTTACATACAAAAGCACAATTCTCCTCATTCAAAAATTTCGTTTTGCACCTTGTCTCTTCAGGTTAAACCTATCGCAAAACCAGCAGAAAAGCATAAAAAAAAGGTTATTCAGTTAATATTTTCAATTGGTGAAACCAAAACCTCAGAAACTATGGAACACTCAACACTCGTGAAGTTTGAGAAAAAAGGACAAAAAAATTGTGTATCCTAATCTCCAGTTACATAGGCTTCATGTAGCTGTATTCTTCTTTCATCGTTTAATTGCTCGACCCACTTGATACAATTGTCTCTCCACCCGTAAAATACAGATCTTCCACTTGAGACAAGTTCTTGAATATAGAAAAAAACTTTGCAAATTAAACACAACCACATTGTGTGTTTCAAATTAGAGAGCATATAGCAAAAAATGCTGTGAAGAACTAAGGCTAAAGAGGATCAATTTTGCAACTAAAAAAAGTAGTTGCATAAACACTTCAAAGTTCATCCCACTACTTTGTAATTACGTTCGTTCGAATCTTAAAGTTTAGCAACTTGAGTGTTAAAAAATTAATGAAAGTCCCAACTCCCATCCCGGATCTTCTTTTCTCACTTCTCCTATATCAACTCTAATCTGGCAGGCAATGAAAAAACCAAAGAAAAACTCTAGCAACTTATAAAGCGTGTCTAGAACGTGTGCATCACGATACCCGTCAGATCATACCATGCCCACATAATCTAACGGTTCTTCCCCTTACACACGTGTTATCCTTTTGTTTTTAAGAATGTGGCCGTGGCCTATAAATAGCAATCAAAGACAAAAAAGGCGAAGACGGTCAACAGTCAAAACCCAGCACGGTTGGGTCGTTCGAGCGGCTCTCCCGCCTTCCCTCTTTCCTAATTTTCGTCGGCAACTTTTGGACTCTTCTTTTCCCTCCGATCCGATCCTGCACGCCTCACGACACCGATGCCGTGGACGCCTCGCAAGAGCCAGGGCATTCTGCCGGGCGACGTGACTCCGCCCCCCGGATCGCCGTCCCTCCGATCCCTGCCGATGTCCCCCCTGACCGGAGACCAGGCTCCCGCGGGGGAGAGGCCCGTCCGCGTTTACGCCGACGGAATCTACGATCTCTTCCACTTCGGCCACGCCCGAGCTCTCGAGCAGGCCAAGAAGTTGTACGTTCTTGAGTTACTTGCTCTCTTTGGCTTTAGATTCTGCGTTTTTTTCTTTTGTATTTCTCCTTTTGGTTCGAATTTGCTTGTTGGAAAGCGTTGTTGTTTTCTAGGATTGTGGCGATGCGCCTATTATAATATGCATCTCTGCAATTTTCAGCTTGCTTTGTTTTTGTATTCAATATTGAAATTTGGTTATCAAGTTATAGTAATCCGATTGCCGAAGGAAAATGCGGGTTCGTTTAATTATTGTTTTGCTACTCGTTAATGTGAAATTGTGGTTGGAACAAAAGATCTTTGAGTATTCGTTCTTTCTTGTTGTATAATTTCTGTGGCTGGCCTGCATAAAGTTAGTTTTATTTTAGTCATCTGTTTTTTATAATTGAGATCCGAGTTTAGTGATTGTCGTCGAATCTAAGTTTCTATTTTGATTAAATAAGTAGTTAATGTGAAGGATGCTGCCCAATTGAAATTTCATAATGTAATTAATGCGTTTAGACGGTTGCAAAATGACAATCACTTTTTTTTTTGTAATTCGAAGGTTTGAAATATTCTGAAAAGGTGCACCTGTTCTGGATCTTGCTTTATGAGCTGAAAAATTGCAGACATCTTGTTTTTTTGTTGCGTTCTGCTCCCTCTGTCCAAAAATATGTGTCCTCATTAGAAAACCAAACTGAACTGATTTTAGTTCAATTTGTTTTTTCTATTGAGGACACACATTTGGACGGAGGGAGTATTTTGTACCAAATACTTGTGCTTCCGTGATACAAATTTACGTGCTTTCTGTTTAGGTTCCCGAATACATATCTACTCGTTGGTTGCTGTAGTGATGAGCTTACTCACATGTACAAAGGGAAAACTGTCATGACAGAAGCTGAGCGCTATGAGTCTCTCCGACATTGCAAGTATTTAACTTCGCTTTTTAACTGCTTAAATATCATCTTTTACAAATCACTTTGTGTTGTTTAGTTTTCATGTAGAAAAATGGCTACTATTAAATGGTATTTGTCAAGTTAAATCTGGTAAAATGTGTGTGTATTGGTAAATGTACATGCCGATACAAAATATGCCCTTTTTGTCCCCTTCAATGTGAAATTAAAACAGTAGTAAGACATCATTTCAATAGAATATTTAGGACTACAGTTTTCTTCTCATTGCTGTATATAAGTTGCTTAGATCCTTATTTCTGTCTCAAGAAAAAGTTTGGATACTAATTTTCTTCCATGCATGGTCTCAGGTGGGTGGATGAAGTCATTCCTGATGCTCCATGGGTAATCTCGCAAGAATTTATTGACAAGCACAACATTGATTATGTGGCTCACGACTCCCTCCCGTAGGATCAATCAACTCAATGTGTAAAACTGTTTTGTTGTAGACATTGCTTTTATTCAACTCAAAAACTGAATAACTGCTAGATGCTTATATCCTTAATTCAATGGCTGACTTGTCTTTTACAAAAAATTTCTTTTACTCCATCTTTTGTTTGCATGAAACCTAATTTTTCTTTATTTATACGACATCTTTACAGATATGCTGATGCAACTGGTGCTGGCAAAGATGTATATCAATTTGTAAGTTATTGTTTTTGGACTGTGATAACAATTAAGTTCCTGCAATGCAGGCTTTTACTTTAAGTTTTTAACTGATCCGAATTACCTTTTGTTGTAGGTTAAAGCTATTGGGAAGTTCAAGGAAACAAAACGCACTGATGGCATTTCTACATCCGACATTATAATGAGGATTCTTAAGGATTACAACGAATATGTTATGCGTAATTTAGCCCGTGGATATTCAAGGAAAGAACTTGGAGTGAGTTATGTTAAGGTATGACTGACTGGTAGTTTGCTCTTTAAATATGAACTCAACGATACTAAATTTGATTTGGACAAGGTAGCTCTACTAAATCAATTACATTTTCTTTGAGGATGGTGAATTGTTTTTGAACCGGAAACTCACATGTAACTTTTGGCATGTGTTCCTTTTAGGAAAAACAATTGAGAGTGAACATGGGTATAACTAAGCTGCGTGAGAAGGTAAAGGAGCAGCAGGAAAAGGTCGGCAAGAAGGTACAGATGGTATATTAGTAGAAATTTCTTCTTTATTCGATGAGTATCGCCTTAGCATAGATATAAAATAGCAGCAGTCCTTATTGGTCTTAGCCCTATATGCATTTATGTTGAATTTGAAGTGCACTTTTCCTAGTCATAATATGACAAAATAATTCCACTTGTAACAGCTGCTGAGACTGATGATGCACCACTTTCTTATATTTGCAGTTGCATACTGTCGCAAAGACAGCTGGTGTGCAACACACAGTCTGGGTGGAAAATGCAGATCGGTGGGTGGCAGGTTTCCTTGAGAAGTTTGAGGAGGGATGCCATAATATGGTGATCCAGAGTCGCAAACCTTGCAAGAGCAGCACATCAAGCATCAGCAGATGTGGAAGTACCACAATCCCGTTGCTCTTTTCCCTTTTTGTTTTATTTTTTGGTCCTTATTTTTTCTTGAGATGATTATAATAACTAAATCCGGATGTACCTATGTTTAGTAACTGTGGAAAGTAGATGTCCTTTTTTTTCAAGAGGCAAAAAGAATTGCCAAATGTTGCAGTTGTTGCAGGCTTGCAGCTCATGTCCACTAAACCAGTCATCTGGCTGATGAGCGAGCAAGCAGAATTTTTGTTTTAGAGGATACATTATTAGCCATGTTCAAGTTCTGGAGAGGCTACTGTTAGACACTTGCTGGCCGGTGGGAAAGCAAGCAAATATTTTTGAGTCATGTATGTTTCCAGTGAGAGTTTTTCCACTTTTTACACTTACGTGAAATAACTATTGTGGTGAAACCATACATTTTGCACTGGAAACTGAGTCCATTTCTTTGTATGTCAGTTCAATTAATTTTTAACCCTTTGCATTTTGAGATTTAAGTGATTATGTTACTGCTGAAGGGACAAGTATATATTTTGGATGGTGAGCAGTTTTTGCTTTATTCTTATTGATTTGTCTTCGATGCTAGAAATTCTACCACAAGGATGTAATGAAGTTGCAATTCATTGTAATTTTTCTTCTTATACAATGCTATTCATTGAACTTGATAACATTGCTATATCTACCAACAAAACAAGCAAACATTGTTCCCTTTCTTCAAAAGGGCCATTTGTTAGCCAAAAAAAGAGAGGGTCATTTCCCCTCATTCTACAAGTAAGAATCAAGAGGACTAGCCTTTGATTGCACTACAATATAAATAAATCTTTTAAAGTAGTTCTAGTGTCAATCGAGGAATGACTTCCATGGCTTTTCATATTTTCTTTAACCTGCATCACAACAATTGCATAGATGTCCATTAGCTTAGATAAAGCTGCAGATCCCTGACTCGACCACAACATAAGCTCACCTCAAGTATTTGATTGAGAAAAAACATGAAGGAAAACTCATCCAAACTTCGTCTTTGTTCACTGCAAAACAACTTTCCTCCTGCCGAAGTGTACGCATACTAAATTCTTTTGTGCAAATTAAATCGGAAGCCCAGAAGGTCTATATAATGCAAATCAAGGAATGTGCCTCAAACAGATATATGAATATAGTAGTGCGATCTATCTTTCAGGGTAGGAAGTTCGAGTAAGCCAAAGCATGTTCCCTCTTCACAATTTACACACTCACATAGTGATCGAAATAATAGAAAGTGGTTGAAATGAGCTCAAATTAAGCTCTCAAAACTTATTTTGATATCCCTTTATTGTGGCCATTAGCATAAAAAAAACATACTCCATCCAACCACTTTTAATTGAGATAATTAGCAAAAATAGCATACCAAAATTAGATATTTTTTCCCCTAATTATTCTCATGCTGGGTAGCCGGAGACAGCGATGATGGAAGCCTTGCAGCGACCCTAGGTCGACGTCGAGGTGGAGAGGCCTTTGCAATGAAATATGACTCATTCGCTAGGAAAGTCTAGGCTTTTACTGTAGTCCCCTCATCTCAATAAAACTTGACCAATTATTTGACAATATCAATTAAAAGTGAACGGAGGGAGTAACATTTTTGTTAGAAAAACATATAAGAAGCACAAAATTAATTTAGTTCATATAGTTGCTTGAATTCAGCATATTGGTCCTTTTGGGCAGCCGCCAATAATTCACGATCAGGTCAAATTGAAAGGGGCGTCGTTGCATATCACGTTGATGGAAGCGTCGAAGGATGTTCGCCAGGATATGCTCCATCGAATGAGAGCTGTCGATCATCAAGATCAATGGCGTACACGCTACCACTGTGTGCTCCATAACTACAGAACCCAAGACCACTCTGACTGAACCAACCCAAACCCATTCCTCTCTTGTCCAACCGACCCAACCCAGCAGCAGACAGAAACCATCGTCGCAGCAGAGAGAGCCTGCAGCCTCCCCGCCCGGCCCGGCGGCTCTTCAGCCTCTCTCCGGCCACGCCCTTCAGTCTCTCTCCGGCGGCCGGCTTCCACCTTTCTTCTCTGATAAATCAATCTTGTTCTCTTGCGATACAGAAAGAATCGAGTGAAGTGAGGACGATGAAAGGTTTGAGATCGGATATGGAGAGCGGGGGTCATCATGACGGCGGATGCTCTTTCGAGGAGTCTAGGGTTGTCGACAATTTCAAACTCCAGCTCAATAAAATGGTCGCCAAGGTCGACGAGGTTTGCCCTATATGCCTTAATTTTACTAACCTTCTCTCTCTTTTACTCGACTTGCGTTTTAGGGTATTGAATCGAAAATTTGGTAAATTTGAACGAATGAGCTTGAATAAATTTTTTCGGGAATGAAATTATTTTGGGTCAATTTGCTTAAGGGCTTAGGCAAATATGGATGGATGGACCTGTTTTGATAATCAGTTTTGTAGCCTTATGGTGCATCGTCTATAAATTATCTGGTCTTGATTAAACCTATATAAGTTATTGTTTTGGAGTGCCTAAGAACATACCACGAATAGAAAATCCATCTATTTATCTCCGTGTGAATAATTAATGTCCACATTAAAAGTAATTGCTTTTGGAGCTGGGAATCGTTCTATAAATGGCGGGGTTACATTTAAAGAGTAATATGATGAAAATGGAACAAAATGGGGATGGAAAAGAATAAATTTTAATCTAAAAAGTCATTCTAGTTCTGTTTCCTAATGGATTCATTCTCTTGTGTGCTCTTTATTGATAATGTGCTTTACGTACTGAATGCAGCTCGAGCAAAGAGTGAGCGAAGTTGCTCAGTTCTACACGTCATTGAGTAAGAAGCAGCCAAGTAACTCTAAAGGTGGCTTAATTGTCAAAGATCGGGACGAAGAGAAGCAGGTTGCAAACAAGAAGCCACTGGATCCTGCTCGTAAAGAACCTCCCTCCAGCAAAAGAAAGCTAGAGCTCATGCGTCAAATCTCCACAGTATTGCGTCAGGTAATTAGGGTCACTGTCCTCTGTTGGATTTCTTTTCACTATTTGACATATTTTACATGCTTTTTATATAGCATTCTGGATGTTGGCAGGGTCTTCTTAGTTTTAATTGAGTGCTCAGTTTTGGTTATCAATTTCTGCGCTAGTCATACTGGCAGCCAAATGAATATTTATTTGATTTTTTGGAATGATTAGCAATAATCTTGCGTGTTCTAGAGAGAGAACCTTTAGCCTTACCCATTAAATCGTAGGTTGAATTCAGGGGGCTCAACCAGAGAGAGAATCATTGGATCGGCTTTGAGGGTGACTAGGGTTTCTCCTCCCCACCCCATCGTGGCCTCCCTTCTTGGAGGTCAGCCACCCTGGCTGGCCGTCGTCCAGCCCTCTTTCCCTCGCCCTCACCCTTGCCTTGGCCCCATAGTTCCTCCTCCTCAACACCCTCCCATCTCGCCCTCTACTGGTCTAGCCATTACCAAGTCAATCTCTGTTCCCTTTGTTGTCACTGAGAGAATCTAAACTGCCTCCGGGCGGATGGGCCAGAGCAATGGCCGCTTTCTCCTCTGTCTTGCCTTGGAGAAACCTTTTTCCTCCATCTTTTTCTTCTTCCTCCAAGCGTACCGCTTAGAACCATCCATGAGGAGCCGACTCGATGGGAGAACTCTCTCGTCGGCTATGTCTTGGGAAAGCGACCATATTTCGTATGGCTGCGCTCCATCCTCCAGTTGCTTTGGAGGATCTCTAGCTCTCTGGAAATGTACTCGCTTTCAGATGGCGTCTTCCTCTTTGAATTCTCAAACGCAGATAATTGTGAGGCTGTTCTCAAAATCATATGGACAATTGGCGGTCGATCCATGATTCTTTGACGATGGACGGGCCGGTCCATGAGATCCTCAAGAGCATTTCAATCTGGGTAAAATTTTCAGGTCTTTCCATCCAGTAGTGGCCCGAAGAAAGCTTCCGGTTGGTTTGCAGCACTTTAGGAGTGCCAATGTATGCAGACAATCCTGCCATCGACAAGTCTTGTTTAGTCTTCGCCCGCATCAGCTTTGAAATTGGTCCGGAATTCAAATTATCGTTTGTCATCACTGTGAAGTGCGATGATGGCTCCTCCTTTCAACAACCAGTTGAGTATGAGTGGCAGCTAAAGTCTTGCTCAAAATGCTTTACCTTTGGCCATGATACAACGACATGCACCTCGAAATCTGTGTGGAAACTTCGAGACAGTCATGGTGATGCAGTCATCACATGGAATATTATTAATTTTTGAAGTTTTCTAGTTTAGTTATGAGTTTTATAGGCAGTTGTTTGCAGTTGTTTTTATAGAGAATTGTAGTTAAAATAGGAATTTATTCCCTTTTTTTTTATTTTAGGCAAATTTTAAGTTGGTTTTATATTTCCATCTTGAAGTAGAACTCTATTTGTAATAAGCCTATTTAAAGGCCTTAACGTCAAGAAAAATAGAGGACGATGATTTGAATGATTTGGAGAAAAAACTTTGCGTAGTTCTCTTTTGAGTGAGACTCTTCGGTGATGATGCTGAACCACCATCCGGTGTTGACTCCGGCGGTAATCTCTGGTGGTGATTCCAAAAAAATTTATCCCTCTTTCCCTTCTGTTTCTCCTCCGTGCCCTGTCGCTATCACATGGTAAATCAATTCCTGTCAATATCGTGACTTCAATATACCCATCCTCGGCACTTGGAGGCGTCCAAGTTCCTGCTCATGGTGATCATGTGGCAGCCATGCATGAACCTGTTACGACTCCTTAGTATTAGGCTAATTGCTTGTTATTTGATTATTATCATAAGGCCATGTGGGCCGCTGCAGTAGGAATAGGCTATTTACTTAATCGTGTATTATGGCCCATCAGACCCATCAGCTCTAGGCTCAACGCCTATATGTAAGGGACGACCTGTCCTGTTTGAGGCATTGATGAATGAAATCCTAGTTTTTCACCTCCTTCTCTACTCTCATCCCCTTCCCTAACCCTTTGCCGCCGGCTTTTGTGCATCCTCCTAGGGTGCACAACACTAGTATCAGAGCAGTCGACTCCTGGCTTCCGACGCTATGGCTCGGAAGAAGGCTGTGGACAATCCAGAAGGTCCATTGATCCAGTCTGACGAGGAGGTGCCCACTGGCCAGGCCCAGGCCGCACCTTTTGCAGTCATGGATCCGGCCTTCCTTAAGACCATGACAGACATGATGGCAATGATGCAATCCATGCAGACCTCGCAACAGGCGATGTTCGAGCGGTTATCAGCGCTGCCACCCCCGCCCACATCTGGGCTGGAGCATCAAAAGACCGCCGGCCTACAAGGGTCTTCCTCCACTGCGGCTCAAGGGGCTCCTCTGCAGACCCCGTCGTTCTCTGGTCACTCGTCTCCTCCGCGGCATGGGTTCTCTCAACAAGAAGCTATGCCGCAGGGCCAGGCCACTGGTGCAGCCCAGGGCTCTCCCTTGCCCCACAACCACGCCGCCGGTGCTGCACATGGATCTCCCTTTCCCCAAGGCCACGCCTTTCAGTCTTCAGCCATGTTTAGCCCCTTTGATCTGACTAATATCTTGCCACCAGGGGCAGCTGGCACTCATCTGTGTGCCTTTCCTCATCATACTGGCCGACCCCATCAGCAGCCACAGGGAGAGGTGCCACCCTATGGGCCATTACTTGGAGGACCGACTCTTATTGGCTTCTCCAACTTCACGCCAGGTATGTCTTGGGCCCCGTCTCAGGACCCATTCGGATGGGCCTCAGCTGAGCCTCGATTGGCCCGACTTCAATTTCCTAAGTATAGTGGGGAAGATAGCCCTATTGATTGGATATATCAGGCAAATAAATTCTTTGAGTATCATGGCACTCAGTCGGAAGTTGATAAATTGCGCATTGCAGCCTTCCATCTGACGGGCGATGCCTTAGTCTGGTTCCAATATTTTGAGAGGGATATGATTCATCCGACACGGGCTGATTTTGTGAACGAGTTATGCGTACAATTCGGGCCAAACGATTATGCTGATTTTAATGAATTGCTAGCATCTCTCCGTCAAACATCCACGGTGCGCGCTTACCATCAGGAATTTATGCGCATAGCTAATCGGCTACCTAATTGGGACCAGGCGGCATTAGTGGGGGCCTTCATGCATGGCTTGCGGGCTGACATTGCAGATGAAATCCGGCAATTTCGGCCTAAATCTATGAAGGATATCATTGGGCATGCTCGAGTTGTGGAAGAACGGTTGAACCGGCAACGGCGTGTGGTCCGGCCCCCCTTTCGGTCTCCTCCTTGACTACCGGCCCCTAGGCCAGTTCCTCCTGTTGGGGTCGTCGCCAGTTCTAGGCCTGGACCACCAGCAGGAGCCACCCTGCCTTTCCCTATTCGTCGGTTATCCCAGGCCCAGATGGACGAAAAAAGGGCCAAAGGCCTCTGTTTCAACTGTGATGAGCGGTACGTTCCCGGACATCGCTGTCGCACGCCCCCTACCGCTTTCATCTTGGAGGAGTCCTGTCCTGAGGGGGACGATTTTATTGACCAACCGGTCGAGGATGCTTATGTCGATTCGACGGCTGAGATCTCATTTCATGCTTTCTCGGGAACATACATGCCTCATACTATGTGCGTGCAAGGTTAATTAAAGCGCCAGCCAGTTGCTATTTTGATTGATAGTTGGAGTATCCACAATTTTATTAATGATAGGATGGCGCAGCGTATGGGATGTCATATTGCTCAGGCATGTGCTTTTGACGTTCTTATTGGTGATGGCACACACATGCGCAGTAAGGGCCTATGTCCCCGCGTATCTTTGCATATTCAAGGGTATGACTTCGTGGTGGATCTCCATCTTCTACCCACAAAAGGAGCTGATATTGTATTGGGGGTCCAATGGCTCCAAGAGCTTGGGGACGTGGTATGGAATTTTAGAGATTTAGTTATGTCCTTTGGGGTGGCCGATCACCAGGTCCGTTTACAAGGGTCCATTCTAGGAACTCTTCAGTCAGCCCAGGCTGTGGGGTCTTTCTTTCGGCACTCGGCCAATGGGTTTTTGCTGCAACTTATGACTATATCTGACTCGACCCTGCCAAACCTTCCGGCCGACTTGACTGCTCTCTTGACTGACTATGGGTCCCTCTTTGGAGAGCCATCGGGACTACCTCCTTTGCGTGGGCACGACCATCATATTCCCATACTTCCAGGGTCGAGCCCAGCTAATGTGTGGCCCTACCGTTACCCCTATGTGCAAAAGGCTGAGATCGAGCGTTTGGTGGCTGACATGCTGGCAACCAGTATTATTCGTCCCAGCTCCAGCTCATATTCTTCTCCCGTTTTGTTGGTTCGGAAGAAGGATGGGACATGGCGGTTCTGTGTCGATTATCGTGCCTTAAATGCTATTACATTGAAGGACAAGTATCCTATTCCCGTTATTGAGGAGCTTCTCGACGAGTTATTTGGTGCAAAATATTTCTCTATACTTGATTTACGTTCAGGCTATCATCAGATAAGGATGCACCCAGCGGATATTCATAAGACTGCTTTTCCTACACATGACGGTCATTATGAGTTTCTTGTGATGCCATTCGGGTTGACTAATACGCCAGCCACCTTCCAAAGTCTAATGAACGATATTTTTCAACCTTTCTTGCGCAAGTTCATTTTAGTCTTCTTCGATGACATATTAGTCTATAGCGCTACCTGGGAGGATCACATTGGCCATCTGCGGACTGTCTTTGATCTCTTGGTCGGGCACTCTCTTTTGTTGAAGCGGTCCAAATGTTCTTTTGGCCAACCTCAGATTGATTATTTGGGCCATATTATTGCGGAACATGGAGTCTCTACAGCTCCGGCCAAAGTGGCCTCTATGCTCGACTGGCCCACTCCTACCTCACCGAAGGCCTTATGAGGTTTTCTTGGCCTGACGGGCTATTACAGGCGCTTCATTGCTCATTATGGTATTTTGGCCGACCCTCTTACTGCCTTGTTAAAGACCGGCGCCTTCGTCTGGAGTCCTGACGCCCAGGGGGCCTTCGACTCTCTAAAGTAGGCTATGTCATCCGCCCCAGTCTTAGCCTTGCCGGATTTCTCTCAGCCGTTTGTGGTGGAAACTGATGCTTATGATAGTGGGTTGGGTGCTGTCTTTCTGCAGGCTGACTGGCCCATTGCCTTCTTTAGTAAGGCCTTATCGGGGCGCTCTCTCCGTTTGTCGGCCTACGAACGGGAAATGCTCGCTATTGTGCATGCCGTCACGAAATGGCGCCTATTGGGCCGGCACTTTCTCTATTCGGACGGACCACCGGCCCCTAAAGTATTTTCATGACCAGCGGATCTCCACTCCAGCCCAGCAACGTTGGGTCACGAAGCTCATGGGTTGCGATTATGATCTGGTTTATAAACGGGGGTCTGACAATACCGTGGCCGACGCTCTATCTTGGCGCGACGCGGAGGTGTCTCTTTTGACCCTCTCTGTCCCTACCTTTCCCTTCATGATTGACTTGCTGCAGACTTACCAGGACGTACCTGAGGCCACGTACATCTTACAGCGCCTCCAGGCTGACCCGACGTGCTTACCCTCTTTTGTTTTGCAGGGTAGTTATATCTTCCGGAAGCAGTGCCTCTGGTTCCCCCGAGTCCGATACTACGGCGGAATATTATTTCCTTCTTTCATGACACCTCTAGTGCTGGTTATGAAGGGTTCTTTCGCACCTACAAGCGTGTGAGTTAGAATTTTCTTTGGCGGGGAATCAAAAAGGAAGTTCATTCTTATGTGGCTGCTTGTGATGCGTGCTAGCGCGCGAAGGCCTCCACTACTACTCTTGCGGGCCTTCTGCAACCCCTCCCTATTCCTAATCGCGTATGGGAGGATGTCTCCATGGACTTTATTGAGGCTCTACCTATGGTCCAAGGTAAATCAGTTATTCTTGTGGTAGTGGATCGTCTCTCTAAATATGCTCATTTTTGCGCCCTTGGTCACCCTTATACGGCGAAGGCTGTTGCTGAAATTTATGTGCGCAAAGTGGCCAAGTTGCATGGCATGCCTCGGACGATTGTGTCCAATAGGGATAAAATATTTATTTCTCTTTTCTGGCGGGAGTTCTTTGCATTACAGGATACTAAATTGCACATGAGTACTGCCTATCATCCCCAAAATGATGGACAAACGGAGGTGGTCAACCGTTGTTTGGAACAGTACCTGCACTGTTTTGTTGGCTAGGAGCCTCGCCGGTGGCTCCAACTTCTTCCCTGGGCTGAATGGTCATATAATACTGCTTATCACACCTCTACCGGATTCACCCCCTTCGAAGTGGTTTATGGCCGGCCTCCGCCTATGGTGATCCGTTATTTACCTTTCAGCTCTTCAGTGGGTGAGGTAGACTATGCACTTCAGATGCGCGATGAGGTTTTGCGTCAACTCAAGGCTAACCTCGCGACTCTTCAGAATCGGATGAAGCAGGTGTATGATCGCTCTCATATGGATCGGGAGTATTCAGTTGGGGATTTGGTTTATGTTAACCTCTTGCCTCATCGACAGCATTCCTTGGCGGCTGTTGCTTCTACCAAATTGGTACACCGGTTCCATGGGCCTTCTCCGATATTAGAGCGTATCGGGCCGGTTGCTTATCGTCTGCAGTTGCCACCCACTTCACAGGTTCATCCGGTTTTTCATATGTCCCGTCTGCGGCGCTTTGTGAGAGATCCTTCTCGCCTTACTAGTGGGGTGCCTGCACCGTTGCTCTTGCCGGAGGATCATCCTGTCCTTGCGTATATTTTAGATCGCCGCCGGGTTCGTCGTTTTGGACGCTTGGTGAATGAGGTGCTCGTTGCATGGCAAGATCATTCTCTGGACGATGCCACCTGGGAGTTGGAAGACAATTTCTTTACTCGTTTTCCTACATTTTCGCCTTGAGGTCAAGGCCGTAGCGGAGCGTGGTAGAATGTTACGACTCCATAATATTAGGCTAATTGCTTGTTATTTGATTATTATCATAAGGCCATGTGGGCTGCTGCAGTAGGAATAGGCTATTTACTCAATCGCAGGCCCATCAGCTCTAAGCTCAGCACCTATATGTAAGAGACGACCTGTCCTGTTTGAGGCATTGATGAATGAACTCCTAGTTTTTCACCTCCTTCTTCTCTACTCTCATCCCCTTTCCTACCCCTTTGCCGCCGGCTTTTGTGCATCCTCCTAGGGTGCACAACAGAACCTCAATGGGTGTTAGAAGAGACAAGCCATGTGTCATCGCCCCAAGCTTCCTCCCAAAGGGGTTCCATTCCTTCCCAAAATTCAGGTATGTCAAGATAGGGAAATGGGGAATTTGCAGGATCTAGATATATTGGCATAAATCAAGGGATTCCCCTCCTTTGTGCTAGCTTGCTTTTTTCAATGGCCGATCACCCTACAAATCAGGCTGAGCAAGCAAATTTGTGTTGGACCTTGGGTGAGTCAGATCCTCCCCATTTGGTTAAATTCACAAACAATGGTGGGTCCCAGGGCCATAGTCCATTTTTGTGGATGTTATATAAAGAGAAATGTCTCCCCAAGCCGTCCAGTCGTGCGGTGACTACATTAAATTTACAGGGACAATGTTGCAAAACATGGAGAATCATGAGCATTCCAACCCGAAGGCCTTTATGTGGACTTGTTGGAGCCTAATCAGGTCGCACGAGGAAGCTCTAGTCAAATGCATATGGGTTCTTATGTTAGGCAAGAGTGGGAGTATAGCGATGAAGATGAAGATTCTCACTCGCACTGCAAGAAGAAAAAGCTCAATAAAAGAGGTTGGCGCAGAAGAAACAAATTGTTTTAAGGAGGAATAATCTTTTAGTTTTTCTCTATTTGTTTTCCCTCCTATAAAGAGACGGTTTTTCTTGTTTTGTGTTAGCCCTGGGTTGAAGGAGGGTCAATCTTCGAGTGTATCTGACATTCTGTACTCTCCTTCGGGTTGCTCTTGAATATAAACTTAAAGTACCACAGAAACAAAGAATGTTGCGTGTTTTTAATATAATGGCTACCTTGTCAGATAACGCAGCACAGGTGGGCAGGACCCTTTATGCAGCCTGTTGACGTTGATGGTCTTGGATTGGATGACTACTATGAGGTGGAATTTCTTTCAATACTTCTGCAGCCGTCAAGACAACTGTGTAAACAGTTGTTTGTTTCAAATCACTTTAAATCTCAGATTTCTAGCATCTAGTGAAGCGGTTAATATGGAAATGTACTCCATTCCTTAAGTGTATGACGTTTTCTGAACTGTGATATTTTTAGATCATCGACACACCCATGGATTTTACAACTATCCGGAATAAGATGGAAGCAAAGGATGGTACAGGATATACAGATGTCCGACAAATTTGTGCTGATGTGAGACTGATTTTTAAAAATGCAATGACATATAATGATGAAAAGAGTGATATATATGTCATGGCAAAAACACTTTTGGAAAAATTTGAAGAGAAATGGCTGGTGTTACTGCCTAAAGTAATGGATGAGGTAAAGTTTTGCAAAGGAAAACGATATTGCTACACCAGTTAGACATACACCGGTAACGTGGCAGGTGTCTGTTGGACAGTGAAAAGGTATCCACCACGTCACCGGTGTACGTCTAAAGCGGTGTGCAGTTAATAGCTTCCTTTTGCAGAATATTGTGGGAACTATTTTCTGGGAGTTAATTTTGCTTTTCTGCAGTGCCGTTGCTGTATAAAATGGAACAATTGATCAGTGAGTTCATCATTTTCAGGAGGCAAGGGGGAAAAGAGAAGAAGCAGAAGCTCTAGCAGATATGCAGCTTGCACAAGAGGCTGCTAATGCAAAGATTGCAAGAGATATAAGTAATGAGGTATGCTTTTCATGAGCCTTTCCAAGTTAAAAAATTCAAGTAAATTTACCTTTGTTACAGTGTGTCTGTACTTCTACATGGGAACGTGAAATAAACAGGTTGGAACAGTTACAAATAAAGCAATAAGACATGCTAGAATCTGATTGCACTTGCACTTTTTTTCCCCGCATAAAGAAAAAAATGATGTGCTTAATTGGAATTTTTGTTTAAAATCTTTGTGTATTAGTGGAACTTGGTTTTGGCTTGAAAAAATGCATTAACTTTGTTGTGAGATGACTTGTTACACAATGCGCCTGATTCAGATATTGAAGGTAAGCAGTTGGTCTAATCTGCAATATCATCACACTTTTTGCTCACCTTTTGTTACTTCTTTGTAAGATTGCATTCAGGTCATCAAGTTAACATCAGAAATCGGTAGTTCTAGTTTGTTGGGAAGAAAGAACAGAGACCCTGCAACTTAGTTATTAATGATCATGAGGCCAATGAATATTGAATACTGAAAGACTTGGTTGGTTTGTTTTGTGCATTATGAACATGGGTACTCAGAAAGTATTTTGTTCACTTCTACAGCTTTATGAACTTGACTCATATTTGGATGAACTCAGAGAAATGGTTGTCCAAAAGTGCAGGTTTGTTTCAAAATACCATGATATTATTTGTGGTAGACAATTTCGGTTTTTTATTGATTTTATGTGCTTCATCTGATGCTGACAAGGGGTTCTAACTTACAGGAAAATGACTACAGAAGAAAAAAGAAAACTTGGCATAGGCTTGAGCCGTTTATCTCCTGAAGATCTTAACAGTGCGCTTGAAATTATTGCCCAGAAAAATCCAAGCTTTCAGCCTACTGCTGAAGAGGTGGATCTTGACATGGATGCTCAGGTCAGTTTACTCTCCAGGAATACTCTTTATTACTTCAATAGAAGTCAAGGCAAGGATTTCATCTTAATTCCGCGTTCAAAATGAATGATCACTGACATGATATGAAAGAGTGGTTAATTTGAGAAGTTCATTACGTCTCAACTTTTGTGGAGTAGTCAGTCGAACTTTATATTTTGAAGTGGGAATTTTCTCTTTCCGATTTCCACCGTAGAATCAATGATATTCATTGGTTTGACTAGTTTTCATACTTCTGTTATCAAATGCAGAGTGAATCCACTTTGTGGAGGCTCAAGTTTTTTGTGAAGAATGCATTAGAAGTTCAGGCCAAAAGCGCAACTGCCAGGGGGCATGATAATTCCAAACGCAAGAGGGAAATTTGTGATGCACTTGCCAAGACAGCTAAAAAAAGAGGCAAAAAACTATCGGCTTGACATATGTTTTGCTATAAAATGGAAAGAATGAGTTACGCGATTTGATTTTCGCAGCTTCCATACCATTTTTCCATCATTTGTAAATAGGTAGCTTTGTCTTTTGCTCTATATCCAGCAACTGGAATTGCCAGGTGCTTTATGGTGGATTATAAAAAAAAGGTGCTTTATGGTGGAAAAAACAGAATTGGGGAATTACTTGGATGTTTTTGGTATCTCTTGTTTCGTTAGTGCCCTCATTCTGCATATCAAGCCTCCTAGTAATATGAGGAAGGTGTATGGGGTTATAACCCAAGATTGACAGTTACTTAAGGCTTTAATTTGACATATTTATAGGGAAGCTGATGTAGCAGCCGAGTGCATGACAAACTATGCATGAGATAATTTTTCTTGTTGTTGGCTAAAGAGTTCGTCCAACATTATTATTCCCTCCGGTCACTTTTAATAGATGTAGATTTTTTCAAATGAATTAATTTTTTAGTATTTTTGAAAAAAAAATTGTATTTATTAAAAGTGACCAGAGGAAGTACGAATGCTTTGCTGATGTAATTGGCCTTGCAACTCCTAGATGTATCTCTTTTGTTAATAAGTAGCCATTCAAGGGCTATTTGGAGTCAAAACAAAAAAGACAGTTTACTGTTGAAAACTCTCATAAGGGTCAGCCTGCAGCTGGTTGCAACTGAAGAGAAGGAATGTTCAGATACCTCTAAATCCGATTCGCCATTAGGTATCTTTAGTGGTTATAGTCAACTTTATCGGAGCTCACTGCTTTCGCTCATTGCCACGAGTAATATTGTTGGTGAGGATCTTTAGTTTCCCGAGATCAAACTAATCTTGTATTGTTGGTGAGGATCGTTTTTTCTAGTTACGTGAATGTTGTTCACATACCTACTCTTTGATTGATCAAATCCTCATTGTAGATTAATTTCCCCTTTATTTATTTTATTGGAAACCGGAGACGTCATGTTCATGGAAACATCTTTCTAGTTATGAAACTCATGGAAACATCTTTCTAGTAATTAAACTGTCAATATATGCAAGCGTCCGTTTCCAAACTCATCGTTACTTTGAAGGGTGGTCTCTTCGAACTCATGAATAATCGGTAGATTGCTATGACCATATTTTTAGTTATATCTCTTAAATTTTTAGCTGAGAGATTACCAACTCACCTTGGACAATGAAATGGTAAATGTGTATTTAAAACCCATAATCTTCTTTTGGTGTTACTAGTTATGAGAATTAAATCAATTCTTTTTTTTTCACTAGAAGGGCCCCTATGGGGCAAGTTAAACTGTCCATTTAAACATAAAGCAGCTCGTCTAGCCTGACCAATTTCTATTACCAGCATCACATTATCACCAAAGAGCGTCATCATGGGATAGGAAGAAATGACTGAATAGAGGAAGAAATTGCAACTTTAACTAACATTTCAGGCCCCCCCCTCCACGTGCCCCTTGGTCCTCCTTTTTAGGCACAAAATCGGGTCAGGAAAATATTTTTCAACACAAGGCCATACACGAGAACTCGCTGCAATTATAAGGCCAAATGGCTTTGAGTACTCACTCACTCAATTCTAAATTTTTAAAGATGTTATAGATGTAGCAGTACGAATCAAAATTCACCTCAGAGTTCCAAATTGGACTTTGTTGTTCAGTTATAACATTGAGAAATTAATATCGTCATTGACAAAAAATAGAGGTTAAATATTTTTGGTTTTTTATGGCACATTAATATTTTCTATCTAAACCGTCCAGGGTCACCCTTTCAACACTAAAAACTAAGGGTATTAAAGCCAACTTGAAAGCTCCACTCATGTTCGACTCAAGCTCGAAGTTGGTCAAGCCATGTTAAACCTTACCTCTACTTGGCTCGGCTCGGCTTAACTTGAAGCTCGAGAAAAGCTAAAAATCACTATTTATATATTATTTTTTCCGTATGTGCATGCTTATATCACACACCATATATGGAATTTATATCAACCAAGTCTTAACTTTTATTATATCTCATGTCATTTTTTATTTTTTAATACATAATTATCTCAATCTTTATCTCAATCTTTGTGCTTGAAAGAGTCAGGTAATGTGTCTCATGAGATTTAAGACCCGCTTTTTACATTTATAGATTCAAACTAATTAGAATATATATATAATAGTCTATCTTTCCAGTATTCACAGTTTGAGTGTCCGGTGGATATCAATTCTTGCCGGCCATGAAAAAAGTCGTGGGGATTTTTGGCCAATACCAATGATGCAGAAAGTAGGTCTACATCGGAAATTAACGAAGATAAAGAGTAAAAGAGTGCTGACTAGAAGTAAGATAACTAAAAGAGAAGTAATTCTGGTACCTTGATTGCTAATCTCGTTGCCATGGGCCTACATATATAGAGAGAAGAACTAGTAGTTTTACTTGAATTAGAATGTCCCATAATAAGTGTCTAAGAATATTAGAATATATACTTCTAGTAAGACTACTCTTCCTAGCTTAGGAGTTGTGTACAATAAAGTAACTATTTTGGACGTGTTCCATAACATATGGCCACTTGTTTTGGCTTTTAGTTGTAGTCATGGGAAGAGCTTGACAGGTTCTCTTATATGTCTGGAGGAATTGGACGAACATTGTCATGGCTTTGTGCTTGCTTGTACCACGTTATACTTATTACTTTGATCAAATTCTTCGTATTCGCTACTTGTTATGTTGGAGTTGGCATGTCCACTCCTTCCAGCGCGGCATTTGGATGCTTGTATCCACACCACCATTCTTAGCCATTTGTGGGAATCCTTTGGAAACCTATGGGGGAACACTGAGGAGAAGGTCTTTGGTCCAATGATTGGTCGAAGTCAGGAATGATTTTGGCTACCTTGGATGTTTGTTGAGTTTCTTGTTTTAGCGTTGGATATGTGAATTGAGAAGAAACTAAGGAGAAAAAGAAATTTGGATTTTAATTATGATTACTTGAATATCAAAATACAACAAAAAATGATATATATAGTCTTACACATAATAAGTAAAAAATGAATTTACCCTTACATCTAATAATAACTTTAATATCCCCCCTGAGACTCAAAATATGATTGCAATAAGCATCAAGAGTTTGCCAACCAAAAAACGAAAATGCGGAACCATATGCGACTTTGTAAATTTGTAATATGCATGAATGAGGAAACAAATGACAAGGTAATAGTGCCATGCTGCAGATGATGACAGGTGAAGTGATAGCCAATCTCGACATGCTTGATCCTTTAATGAAAGAAAGAGTTATGAGCAATCTGAATAGCAGTGTTGTTATCACAATACATAGGAGTGGGATGAGAAAGAGGAACACCCAAATCCACAAGTAACTAACGTAACTAAACGATTTCAATAGTAGTGGAAGCCATAGCGCAATACTTAGCTTCTGTGGAAGATCTAGATATGACAGCTTGTTTCTTACTTTTCCATGAAATAAGAGAATCACTCAAAAAGATACAGAATCCAGTGATAGATTTATGATCGACATGATCATTAGCCCAATTAGCATCAGAGTAGGCCCGCAACTCCAAAGATGAGGTAGATGAAAGTAAAAGACTCTGAAATATAGTGCCCCAAAGATACTAGAGAATACGAAGAACAACTGAATGAACTGTACTAGGAGGAGCAACAAATTGACTAACAATGTGAATAGCATAAGCAATATCTGGTCGTGTAATAGTGAGATAAGCCAATCTACCAACAATAGTGCGATATAAAGTAGGATATGACAAAGGAATGCCATTCATCAGAAGGAGAATACTGAACATTAAGTTCAAGAGGAGTATCAATAGTCTTAGAATTAGTATGACGAGCGCGCTCAAGGATATCAGTTGTGTACTTGGACTCTGAGAGAGCATAATATCGAGTGTAATCATCAATAAAAGAAACATAATATCGAGACCCCCATTTTGTAGGAATCTGAGAAGGTCCCTACACATCAGAATTAACCAAAGTTAAATGGGGCAAGAGAAGAAGAAATACTATTATTAAAAAGAAAAAGTAGAAAATTTTATCAGTTTACAACCACTACAATCAGAAATATCATGTGCTTGTAAATTTCCTAATGCTTCTATAGAAGTTAAGTATTTTAAACGAGATGCTGACATATGACCCAAACGAGAATGTTTTAAATAAAAACTAGAAGGACTCAAACGAAAAGAAGACAAGTAAACACTAGAGGCTGCAACTGATGGTATTCTTAGCTCATCGAAAATATAAAGTCCCCCCTTCCTATGGCCTATCCCAATCCGCTTATGAGATTATGGATCCTACACATGACAAGAAGTAGAAGAGAAAGAAACTGAGTAACCAGAGTCACACAATTGACCAATTGAAATAAGATTCAATGTAAGATTGGGAATATGCTAAACATTAGAAAGTGATAAATTTGGGGTGACAACAGATTCAACACCTGCTAAGGGCATAGGAGTACCATGCGTAGTCATGACAGATACAGATGAGGTAGGACACAAAGAAGCAAAAAATGACATATGATGAGAAGCTCTAGAATCTAAGACCCACAAAGAGGAAAACATACTTGAAGAATTAGGAGATGACAAACATTTAGGATCAGAGCTAGACATAGCATGTGGCTGCGTGGCAATAAACTTCTGAAATTCCTCAGCCAGACCAACCACTGTGGGATTAGAGGATGATGTTGCTCCAAATTTAAACGGGTCTCATGGTGGTATAACTGCTGCCATATTAGGTAGTGGAGGCTTGTATGGTCACGGTTGAAGTTGGTTTTGATTCCCAAATTTCTAAGGAGTTTGTTGTAGGCATGTAAGATATTGGTTATGCTGCATTCTATTTAATAGCTTAGGACATTGATTCTTTCAATGTTCATTTTGCTTACAGAAATGACATTCATTATTACTAAGCTTCGAAGGGGGCTTGCTTTGATAATTGTCAGGAAGTCTCGGAGGTACAGCTAAAACAGATGGATTAGGAGGTTGGAGAAGTCCTCTTTCTGCATGGGACTTAAGACGAGTTTCTTCAGCCAACAACCCACTGACCACCGAGTCAACAGAGGGAAGTGGACTACGATGCAGGATTGTCCCACGAAGTCCCTCAAAATCATCACAAAGAACCATAAAACATTAAACCAATCGTTGTTCCTCTTTACGAACAATATATGGGGCAAAAACACTGAGTTTTGTTGATTCAATGAGAGCCAACTATAATACCCAGAAATTTTTAAATGTTTAAGCGGGAAATTTTGCTCAAGGTGAGTGTTTAATTTCTTTGAAATGGTTGAACTTTGAAATTGGATTTGAAAAAATTTGAAATTCGTAAATTTGAAATTTTGTTGGGCGCGATCGATCGCGTCAAAAGAGCCGATCGATCGGGCTTGTTTGTGATTAGAGTTTTGTTCCGCGCGATTGATCGGGAGATCGACGATCGATTGTATCTACTAGAACTTTCGGGTTTTCTCCTGCCGATCGATCATTCTCTCGGTAAAATGCGATTTTTGTGTACTAGCCGATCGATCACGTGAATTGTGCTGATCGATCGCTGCATTTTGTGAGATTTCGGATTTGATTTTTTTTAAATCTTTCCTATGTGATTTGGTAGGCACGTTAGTGATGTGGCCTACCCATTCGGCCCACGATTTGGGGGATCAAATCATAGGGAGATTAGAATTTAAATTTCTAATTTGAATTGTTTTGAATTGGAATTAAATTGGGAAGTCTTAATTATGGACAAAGAGAGAAATTAAAGAGATTTCTTTGAGACATTAGAGGAAGGTTTAGCATGGAATATTCCATTTGATTTGGTGGCGCCATGAGTCAAGAGAATCATGCCAAAGAATTGAATTTGATTGGGAGGTTACTTAGTTAGATATGGTAACTCATCTAATTGGCTTAAATCCCTACCATATGGGACTTTTAACCGAAATTGAGTCAAGAGATGACCACGTCCTTGACTGAGATTTTCCTTGTGTTGGACAACTCGTGGCCCTTGGATGAAAAGGAGATCAAGGGTGGTGATTAAATGATTGGATTTTAGGCATTATCTATTTAAACCCAAGCATGGAGGGGCTGACATCTCTTTTGGAACTTGGAAGTCGTGCCAGGGATTTGGTGACCTCGTCCTCTCCTTCTCCATTCAGTCATAGAAAACTCGTGGTGGTGTGAGCCTTAGTTCGTGAGAATCCGTACGCAAAGGAGGTGGTGCGAGGTAGAGCGGAAGCGCATAAAAATTTATTGGTTCGTCAAAAAGGTAGGATGCTTATTTTTCCTACAAATCTTATTATCTGAAAATCTAATGAAATGGATCTTAAATATGAATGATTCATGAATGATTCGATAGTATATCTATGCCATATTTTCATGGTTCTTATTACGTATCATGTCTTATAATGATATTTGATACATACTTAAACTATTGCACTCGGTTTAGTGTATGTTTCTAATTATCACTCGTCCTAGTGCCTAGATTGACATCCTCGCCTTGTTTGATGTATAAAGTCGTGTCTTTTATTCCTCTCGAATATCATGTTTGATCTGTCCAATTGGTTTGGCTCATCTCTTGTTCATTATACATCGATTCTATGGTAATCTTGTTCAATTTCTTACTATTAACCCTAATTGAAGTTATTGTTTGGAATACTTCACTAAATCGTTGATGATTTCCATACCCATGTCTCTGATGTTGTAAGGCAGATTATTGAAGTCACGTCACAATGTAGCTGAATGTTTTCGTGCCTGATATTAATTGTCCTCTTTTGGTATTGTGAGACGTATGGAGTTACTTGGGGTATTAATCAATTGGGTAATATAATACTCTTTAATTGATGAAGGGATTGTAGAGTTCCAGAACTAATTAGGTTCTGTAAAGTACAAAAGAGACGAGTAACTAATGTCAGTTGGAGTGATTAATTAGTTATTTAGGTTAAATCATCAATTAATTGAAATAAAGGAAAATGTATGCTCTCGGCCAGGACTCTTCCTGCACCAACGAGCAGTAATCAGAAAATGATAATTAATTGTACAAAGATCAGAAAATTATGCCGTCTGTTGGGTTAAAAACTAGACATCTAGAACTATATGTGATAAAAAATTTAGTTCAAATTCGCACTGTGTGGATGGTAGTGAGAGATGCAAGTTTTCTATTGTGCGTGAGTCAGAATATTGTATTAAGTACTAAAACCCCAATTTATATTAACACTATAAGTTATGGGTAAATATGGTATTAACGACCTTAATTTATATTGTAAGATTATGGGGGGTACTGATTACAGTAATATTAAATCGTGAGTACGGGTTGTGGAGTTGAGTCCTCCTGTCCAAAATTAAATGTCTCAAGCTTCAAGAGTCGTGAATAGTTTTTAGTCCAAGGAGTTTCCTGTGAAAACACTAAACCTTATATCCTATTACCTAATGTACTATAGGACACGTGGATCTTGCGTCAATATTCCTGGGGATTGTCATATCTAGGGCCAGGTACGGTGAAGATACTCATTATGTGGATCTTTGATGAGTTTCAGTTTGAGATCTCTGATGTTTGTCACTCTAATTTCTTGAGTACTCCAATGAGAGTCTATTCATATTGTATCAATGAGATTGTTGTCTTACTCCTCTGTGAGTCGAATTCGGGAATATTGTTGTCTGAGTCTCTAGATGAGAGAGCTCTTGTTATTTCTAAACTGATTCAATTCGATGTAAACTGTTTCTCCACTAAGAGTCATTGATGAATACTCTTAGAGTGGAATCATAGTATGTTCACGAGTCATAGCTAAATCCTCTGTGATCTCAGATTACTCATTGAACCTCTGTAATTCAGCTGATGACGGCAACACGTGTGCTTTTAGACTGTATGATATTACGGAAGGTCTGCAGTCTCCGCCCATCATGCCCATAAGCACCGATGGGGCCAGCATCTCTAGATGCATGGTCGGGTTCCTATGAAGAACCTCTAGGATGTTTTGGTATTGATGTCCATAAGGGAAGTGGACTGAGCTGAAACAGAAATTGTTGTCTCCATACACTTTGGATGTATGGAGCTGATATTTTTTTTGTCTTCTCCTTATGCACTGTACGTTCGGAGTTTTGAATTAAGATTCTATCCATTTTCTTGACCATTGAGGGTCTTTGATAGTGATTTGTATCCAAGTAAGTAAATTTTGTATTTACTAATCTTGATATTATTGAACATGTCTTTATTCTTTTTACCGTGTTGTCAGTATTATTTTGTGGATTTTCTTGGCATCCTACTGAGTATTTCCTATGGAATACTCATGCATCCTTTGATGCAGGAATCAAGAAGGAAAAGAACTCACAAGGGATTCTCGATGGTGATTTGGTGGTTGCTTGCAGTGTGAAGATGCACTTGATTTTATTGTGCTCTATTTTTGTTGTTCTTTATAAACTTGTTGGCCTGTGTGCCAGATTATTTTATTAAGTTGGATTTGTGAGACTTAATTAATGTAATAGACTAAGTAGTCTTTTGATTTTGTTATTTAAGATTTAAGTACATGGATATTGTTTAGTCATTTCGATTATGTATTGGTCCTATATTATGTTGAATGAGAATGAGGATGATCGAGTATTCAATCGCATCCCAGATCTCGAACCTCTTGACAGTCTTAGATTGGTAGCTTCCGTGCTCTAATCGAGGTTTTGAAATTTGGGCGTGACACCAACTGATCCTAAATTTCGGTCATGGCAATAGAATTCTTGAATACTCATACTTTTCTGTTGAATTCCCCAAATGTCCATTTTCAACTGATATTGTTTTGCAAAATTAGACTGTGTAAATAGTCTTGCCAAATGATCCCAAATCTCCTTGGCTGTTTCATATTTTGTCATACCTATCTGCTACTCAATAGAATTGTTTATCCAAGTAATAATTTTTGAATTGTTGGATTCTCAAATATTTAATTGTTCTTCATATTTGGCAGAACTTTGATCTATAAGTTTACCCAAGTCCCAATAACATAACCCCACATCTTTTTGCCCTTTAAAAAATTCTTCATCACATAACTCTAATACGAATAATTTTCTCATTCAATCTGACACTAATAGAGTAAATCATCTATTTCACTAGCCATTTTGAAAATTAATAGAGACAATAAGCAATCACAAAAAGAGGAACAAATTACCAAATTCAAAAACGGGAAAGAGAGAGCTCTAAATTACTGCGATTCAAAATTATTGAGATTTCTTGATCTTCGACTCCATATTACAATGACTCCATATTGTACGGAATCCAAATTTCTTGGCGGTCGAAGAGATCAAACTTTCTTCCATAAGATCAAAGATCAAAACTTTCATTGCTCTAATACTATGAAAAAACTAAGGAGAAAAAAGAACAAAGAGGGAGGCTAGGGTTTCAATGTTTGAATATCAAAATAAACAAAGTGAGATATATACAGTCTTACACATAATAAATAAAAGATGAATTTACCCTTGCATCTAATAATAACTCTAATAGGATCAAGAACGTGGTATGGTTGTTCGTGGGCTTGGTGTTCGATGTGGATTGAACTTGGTAAGATTTGATAGCTTGGAATGCTTGATTGTCAAGCTTTGATTTGTTTACGGAAATCAAGCTTGAGTTCCAAGTAGTTAGTGATATTATGGTTTTTGAATTTTTTATTTAAAAAAGGAGATTGATTTCTATCATAACAGGAAAAAAAGGTCTATCATAACAGCCGAAAGCTCAATGCTTCTGATTGAACCAGTCAATACCCGGTTCCTTAATAATAAATGAATTATTATTATAAAGGATCACGGGAAATTCTGCTTTTGAACCCTTGATGAAGCTTCTAAGGCTCCGTTTGGTAGCCTTAGGGAAATCTCCTTCCCAAATGAATTTCAATTCACTTCTTTCGGTGGTATTTTTTGTAATTTTTGAAAAAAGACAGGGCCATTTATAAAAAAAAATGCTCCTTTACAAACGGCCCTGTCTTTTTTCAAAAATTATAGGAAATGCCACCGTGGACTAAATTCTTTTGGGAAAGAGGATTCTTGCCAACCAAACACCTTATTTCTCACTCCTAACTTCCTACTTTCCCACCCCTAAAATCCCTAACCAAACAGAGCCTAAATCCATAATTATAAATTCCCTCCGTCCAAAAAATGTGGCTGCATTTGAACAATTACAGATCCTCCATTAAGTGACTGGATTTGCCAATAGATCCTCATGAGCGTACATGTGCAGGGCTAACTAGAGCTTTCAAATTATGTGGGCCCTACAGGCTAATAAACTTGGGATCATTTTTAATGCTGCCAGGTTTTCTTGGACAGAGGGAGTATGAAAACAGTCAATATGAAGCTAAAATACAGAAGCACTAGAAAGTGCGATCCCAAAAAGAAAAAAAGTAAAAAAAATCAAGAATTAGGTTCAATGTGCTCGGGGGTCAAGTATGACGATTTTATTGGATTCAGGAAGCTCCAAGCTTGGTCTGGCATGTTGTAGATGACAGCTTCATTAATGTGTTGATAGTTCGTTTTCTTGCCTAACTTTGATCTGATCGCATGAATGTTACACAGCCAATGCAAGACTAAAGAAAAGAAGAAGATTACACCCTTATGTCATAGTACTCCATTATATCCTTCTGTCCCGCATTAGGTTTTCTAGTTGAAAAAACAAAAAGGGCCACGCACGGCGAGTCAGAGCACCGGTTTGGGACAGAGTTTTGTTTCTTTTGTTTTGGGTATTCTTTGTTTAAATAATTATTTTTCGGTAACTTTCCTTTTCTTATACGTTTTTATTGTCTTTTCCACCTTTTGCAAACAGCCGCATCGACTTTTTCTATGCGACCTTTTTTTTGGGGAAATTATATAATAAATCATAAAAAAATTCTAAATAGTACACTGTAGTAAATATTTCCCCAAATGGTGCTATGACAAGTGCGGGCACTTGCGTGGCTTTTTTTTAAATTAAACCGAAAGACGTCGGTTGAACCGAGTGAAAGGGAGAAAGGCGTTCGGTCCCTTATGATTTTCGTTCCATTTTAAACGGGTCATCACTTCAACGATGCATATCTCTCTCATTTTAATCCGTTTTTACTTATTTTTTTCGTTCTTCCTTATTTTTAGTACTTTTTCTATTCATTATGATATCACAAAGATGTTGAGTCATCACATACTATTTATCATAGTTTTTTGATATTTTTTTGATAAATAGTATGCGATGGATCAACATCTTTGTGATATCATGATGACTAGAAATGTCACGCCCCGAAATCCCATACCTCGAACGGAGTGCGGAAGCCAATCAATGATATACATTTGGAGGTAGAGAATCTCGGGCGCGAGACCGAACTGTCGAATTAACAGCTCCAGTCATTAAAAGTGAAAGGAGGGAATGATAATCATATTAAAAAGCTCCAGTCATTAAAAGTGAAAGGAGTACAATTTCTGCTCGCTGAACCGATCACCCGCAAGTGACTATACCAGAACCACCCTAGGGGTCCTCTTTTTGGAACCCTGCCATGCGTCTAGGATGCTGGCCCCACCAGTGCTTACGGACACGATGGGCGGAGATTGAAGACCTTCCGTAATGTCAACAATCTAACGTACGTATGTTGCCTCTTTTTGGGCAGTGTGGAACCGCAGTACCACAAATATTAGTGACCCCGCAAGATCAAGCAATGGCATAATGTGAGCATACTATGAATCCACTTCCGGAGAAATCCCGCAAGACCTCTAGTGGAGGAATCAATCAAATAATCATGATGAATAATAATTCAAAGAAATAGAGGCCGCAACGCTCTAACCACATAAGGTATCAATCACCGGAACAGACTCACATACAGAGTATAAGTGGGAATGTCACACACAAAGAGAATAACACAATCCATACATACGTTCATGCTCAGCCCTAGATGGAAATTCATATAGGTCTTATTGAAATATATATATAAATCAGAGACAAGGTGTTAATGAGTCCTAGATGATTTGGATTCCAAATGGAACCTCAAATCGACACAAGCGCTTTATCTTCAAATACACGATTACGGTTTTCTTGACATAAGTATTACCCATCTATCATATTAACCATAACCCAACCTTACTGTGATAATCATAAGGATATAATCCAGTAATAGTTACTGACACGTCCTACCATCTTCACATCATATTAAGTGGTTTTACTTAAGTACTTAGTGTTTTCACTTGGATTCTGCTCACTGTCTTTTGCATAACAGTCCACTTCCGGCGGCTCCCAGACTCTGTACAGTTAATATTATCTTCTGAAATTTTTACTGAGAGTACCCTTATGAGTCTAGTTTCTAACCCCACCGGTTTTATATTTTTCTGATATTATATGAATTAGTTATGAATTATTCACTGTCGACTGTCCGTGCAGAAACAGTTCTGGCCGAAAGTGAGAAACTTGATTAAACTTTAATTAACTTATACCGTACCACTTATAGATGATATTATACTCATGATAGATGATAGTACTCCCCTCCTAGATCAATTACAGATCCTGGAATTAACTAGAATTACCAAAAGATTCCCTTTTTATCATGTTTCTTCACATATAACACAATCTTAGACCATAATATCTTTCAACTAAATTGATTTAAGCAAAACGATCATTAAGGTATAAGACTCAATCATTAGACATCATAATCAGAACAATATCAGAACTTTTATCTTCTATAAAATTAATAAAGCATCCATCTTTGATGTGATTTACCATCTAGACATGAAGCATGAAGGCATATATGCATGTATCGCAATACACATGGAAAACAAGACATAAATCATTAATCCCGCAAGATTCAAGCAATACTCCAAGGAAATCAGTAAGAATACTGATCATATAATGTGAGAAAAGAATAAGAAGAGAGGGAAAAACCATCTTACTCTTTATCACCAAAAGACGTCGCCTTTCTACGCGATGTTCGTCTCCTCCGCTTCCTTCCAAGCTTCCCGATCCAAGCTCTTGAGCAATTCCCACTAGAAGAGGTCTTCTAAGAGAGGGATGAACGTGGGAAGGAGAGGGGAAAGCCTCTGGACGTTCTAGGGTTTAGTTTTCCAAAAGCACAAGCCTAGACTCTATGGGTTTATATAGAGTTTTTAGAAAATCTTTGCCCAATCAATTCTACCATATCTTTGGCACTTTCCACCAATGGGAGAGTCCCTAAATCACCCTAGGAACGTGCAATATAAGTTTAGTTAGGATATGACATCTTTCCCAAACAAATCCGCCTCAAAATTAGGTTAGAATTCGCCAAACCGCAACTGGCGATCGATCGTGCAATACGGCGATCGATCGTCCTGCGCTGTTTACAAACTGCGCGATGGCGCCGATCGTAGCCGATCGAAGCCGATCGATCGTTTTCCATAAGCCGATCGATCGTTTTCAGCGCGATCGATCGAGTTTATTCAATTTCCCATATCTTTTTACACCGAACTCCAAATCACACAAAATTGGTGTCGTTGGAAAGCTCTTCTCACCAACTTTAATTTAAACAAAGCATCACATGGTCAAATCAATCATTAAGAGGGTCAAATTTCAGTTTTAAGATACTTACTAATTTTTCGGATGTTACAAGAAAAAACACTAAAAATAAAAAAGAATGAAAAATAAATAGACGAAAATGGATTAGAAATGAGAGAGATATGCATCGTTGAATTTTGTCCCACTAAAATAGTTCAAAAGGGGCGATAACTTCAACGATGCATATCTCTCATCCGTTTTTGCCTTTTTTTATTTTTAGTGCTCTTTTTGGTCATCATAATATCACAAAGATGTTGATCCATCGCATGTTATTTATCGAAAAAAATACAAAAAAAACTATGATAAATAGTATGTGATGGCTCAACATCTTTGTGATATCATGATGAATAGAAAAATACTAAAAATAAAGAGGAATGAAAAAAATGGACAAAAACGGATTAGAAATGAGAGGATATGCATCGTTGAAGTGATGACCCGTTTAAAATGGGACGAAAATCATAAGGGACCGAAAGGCGTCACCCACACCTTTCTCCTTTTAACCCGAGGCCGACGTCTCTCAGTTTAATTTAAAAAACAAAGCCACGCAAGCACGCGGCTTGTCAGAACACCATTTCGAAAATATTTGCTACTGTGTGCCATTTTGGAAATTTTTTTTTATGATTTATTATATAATTTCCCCTTTTTCTTCTACGCTCTTGCTGTGTATGTTGCGAAAAAAAAATAAAAAATCTTGCTGTGTATGGCCTTTTCTCCCTCGTCCTTTCGAGACATGTAGTTCCCCTATTGCCCCGCTGTGGTCCAAACATGGTTGTAGGACCTTGCTCTATAGCTTGAGGTTAGCTCCCTTGCTGGACAGGACCAAGTTGCCCCCCTCTATGGTTATGGAAGCTCTGTTTGGCATTTCTCCTTATTGAATAGACACAGCTTGCCAATGACAGTTTATATTAATAACTAGTACTTCCTCCATTCCAAAATACTCTGTACATTTGAGAAAATTTTCTTTTTTATTAGACCATGAAACTCACAAGGAAATCACATGACTCATTCTCCCTGATATCCTATCCAACTCTTCTGCTCATTCACAAACCAAATTCGAGTCAATCTTTCCGAGTTTTCTCCAATTTTAGAAAGAAGAATTCAAGTGGTTTGTCAAAATATACACAATATTTTGGAACATTAAATATTTTCAAATATACATAATATTTTAGAACGGAGGGAGTACTAATTACGGACAGACAAGAAAGCATGGCTATGCCCTATACGGTGCCTGCTAATGTTAAAAAAAAGGAAGATTGCAAGGAGCCTACGAATGACCATACGAGTAAATTCCAAAGGGAAAAACAATAATCATATCAACTTAAGGCAGACATCAGAAGAAAATGAGAAAACCATTGAGGGCTGTTCTATACACTGGGTATAAGTATCTTAAAATAAGCCATAAAGGGCATGCCTATCTTTTGTATCACATGCCGTAGTTGCATCTAGAAAGAAAGCAATATTTGCTGCCTTCTTCAGCAGCAGCCAGGAAGGTGGTAATTTTGAGGCCTCTTTTTGTTATGGCAGCCGGAAATGCCGCGGCAGGTACCGTGGGGCACATTCCATGACCCACATATAGCCGTAGAGGCAGTGGAGGGGCAGTGGTGAGGCAGAGAGTCGGTTTCACAGATGGTGAGACGAAGCTAAAACGTCACTGTAAAAGCTTTACTGATGAGAATAACTATTGCGTATCTGCTTCATTTATTTCCTGATTTAGTTCTCCAAACAAGGTTTGTACCATAAATTAAAATCAAGGCAAGTTGATACCTGCGACTATGGGGCATAAAAGATAAGGATTCAGGCCGAACATAACAAAAGAAAAAAAACCCCGGTCAGTGTTTCAGCCAGAAACGCTGGCGACTGGCTAGGCAATAAGATTCAGGTGTTCGGCAAACAAAAGAAAAGCTTGGATAAGAAACCTCGACATTGTTCTAACCATATCGGATCTAGGCAATCATATACAAACACTGGATAAACTGCTTGTTAATACAAAGCAAGTGGGACTATGCGGTTTGGCTCTGTAAGAACGATTATTCTGTGTATACCTATACGAGAAGCTACAAAACATAATGTTGACATGAGAATGTGACACTTCATTACAGTATGCATAAAGGTGCAGGAGAAAGACGACTGAAAAAATTGGGCTAGGCACGTCCAAGTATAGGTGGGTTCTATTTGTGGACCAGTAAATTGTGGCTTCACACCTCTCAAGGCCGTGCTCCCCTGAAGTACATGTAAACTTTCTGCAGCAGCCGTAATATGACATTAGAAGCAGGAACTAAATCATAGGCAAGTCTAATCAGTGTAAAAAAACATAACAAGGACGCTGTGCACCCGGAAGTGCATCAACTGTGAAGGGCAATATCATTGTCGAAGGCTCGTAAGAGTCAAAAGTGTGGCCCCCCAAGCGCCTAGGCTACCACCCAGACTTGACCGACCACCTGGACCAACAAAGCAAGGTGGTCAATCAGTTTTACATTTTTGACGAACTGTCCAGTTGTGGTGCCACAATAGGCGGTCTCCCTTTCCCCTTCCGCCTGAGCCCATGGCCATGCCCCGCAGCAGACAAAACACTGAACTTACCATCATCCTCAAGATCTAAGTTTCATCTCCAGTTCCATAGAACTAGATTCATTGTAAGGCCTATAGGCCTCAGCAAAACTACGGAATCCATCGTCTAAGACAAACAAAACAGCCAAATCCCAAGACCAACAGAATCTGTAAATATTCCCACTTTCCCATTGACACAAGCACAAGTAAATGTAAACTTACCGTTGCATCAAAAGCAGACCATCTTAAAATCATTTCAATTGTCAACCTTCATCTCAAAACTAAGTTTATCTAAATCCTTGCAGAATTTATTGGAGAAAATTGACAGCAATATATAAGCAGCGTAGAAAACTGAAAACTAAAATAATGAAGACATGAAATCTCTTAACACCAACCTGAAGTACCCACATGCTGAGAAGCAGTTCGAGGCAAAAGAACGCAAACCCAATTATATAAAATACCTGCAAAATAGTTTTGTATAAAAAGACCATTTCATATACATGGATGCAGCTCATAAAACTTTCTAATCACGCTCTTAAATTCATAAGACAAGATGGCAATGTAAAGATTCTAACACAGATCCTTTCGAAATTATGTCAAAGAATCCAGCTCTAAAAAAACCAAAAATATTGTGCTTCACAAAGCTTCAGACAAAACTTAAACAGCTAAAACATTCTCACAAAATAAAATCGAACTTATCATTTGTATCTACTGATGCAAGTACACACAGCTTACCCCAGCCACTGCATCGTCCGAGAAAACATCCAATGCTGCAAGAATACCACTGCAAGATTTTTGGTAACAAAAAACCGTCAGTACCAAATGCATTCAACTTGAATCAACATCTAACCAAACAAGGAGTATATTGGAATGAAATTTGAGCAATTTTTTTAAAAAGAACACATGCGCAAGTAAGAGCACATACATTGCCACAAGGAAATGTAAGTACAATAAATGTATTCTATCATAACCCACAGCATCATTAAGACGCTACCCACTTAGCTCCAAGTCCATTAGGGGCAAAGGATGTCCAGTTTATTATGGTCAGACAAATTAATAGATGAACCCAACTTCATGTTTTATACATGAACTAATTTCTATCTCAAAACATTTTAGTATTATTCAATTTCATATTAGTTGTTTTATCAACATATGAGCGAAACTCTTTTGAAAAGAATGTATCATAGGGCCTTGACATTAATCATAATCATAATCAAGTAGTGCCTTTTCCCAACTATTCGGGGTCGGCGGCACGGATCTTACTCCTCCATTCTAGCCTGTTTTGGGCTACCTCTTTTGTAAGAGATAGTAAAGTCAAATCCTTTCTTATTAACTCCATCCAAGTTCTCTTAGGTCTCCCACTCCCTCTTTTAGCATCGTTTACATGTATCCCTTTTAATCTTCTCACATTTAATCTTCTCACAGGAGCATCTAAAGGTCTTCTTTGCATATGCCCATACCAACGCAACCTACATTCCCTCAGCTTCTTCCCTAAAGGCGCTACTCCTAGGCTCTCACGAATATATTCATTTCTAATCCTATCTCTCCTAGTTATCCCACTCATCTACCTTAACATTCTCATTTCGGCTACATTCAACTTATCTATATGACTCCTCTTTGGTGCCCAGCACTCCGCTCCATAGAGTATTGCAGGCCTAATGGCCGTCCTATAGAACTTGCCTTTAAGTCTTTTTAGAACCCGCCTATCACACAACACTCCCGAGGCTGCCCTCCACTTTACCCACCCCGCGTTTATCATATGCACCACATCACTATCAATATCCCCTTCTTTATGGATAATGGATCCTAGGTAACAGAATTGATCACACCTTGGCACTTTTTGCCCATCTATTTCAACTATGGCTCTATCTATAATTCTACCTTCCTTAAAATTAAATTCCATGCACTCTGTCTTAGTCCTACTTATTTTAAAACCTTTTGATTCTAGAGCATCCCTCCATAATTCTAATTTCGCATTTAAACCTACTTTACTCTCATCAATTAAAACTATATCATCTACAAAAAACATACACCAAGGTACATTATCTTGCAAATGACTAGTAAGCTCATCCATAACTAAAGCGAAAAGATACGGACTTAAGGCTGACCCTTGATGAAGACCTACCGTAATCGGAAACTCCTTAGTTTCCCCCCCAATAGTCCGCACACTAGTCACAACCCCTTCATACATATCCTTTATGATATCTATGTAACCTCTTATGACACCCTTCTTCTTCAAAACACTCCAAATAAGCTCTCTCGGCACTCTATTGTAGGCTTTTTCCAAATCTATGAAGGCCATATAGAGGTTTTATTTTCTATCCCTATACCTCTCAATTAACTGCCGTAGTAAAAATATAGCTTCCGTTGTTGACCTCTCTGGCATGAAACCAAATTGATTCTCTGATACTTTAGTAACTTTTCGCAAACGCCCTTCTAGGGCCTTGACATTAATATTATTAGATAAATCCTTGCGGTTAACTTTTTCTACGAACTCAATTTATTCACCCTCTTATTTAAGCAATACCACGCAATTAGAGGATGAAATGATATAAAGGAAATACAAAGCCATAGTTGATAAACACCATAACAGATATGCACTTTGACTACCAAAAATTGGCTACGTAAGACACTCACGTAAATGACTCTCCATTAAAGACTATTGGAGGAGCAATTGCAGCAAATATGCAGAATCCTATATGGACCTGCATCATATAATCAACTATAAATTGTCAGAAACAAAAGAACAAAGTCAGACACAACTGCCATCAATATAGATTAATAATGCAAGTCAAAGCATCACCAAGTAAAGCAGGAAAAACCAGCCAAAATTTATAGCACTGTCTGTCCTGAAAGTCATAAAGGAATTCAGATGAATTATATGAAGGTCATTATCTTTAGCTTATTTTATAATGTGAACATACCGATGGTCCCATGTAAATATTGAACAAAGGCTTACCTCATTGCACGATACAAAGGCCTATACCAA
The DNA here is from genome assembly GCA_039654745.1 of Houttuynia cordata. Classification (NCBI taxonomy): domain Eukaryota; kingdom Viridiplantae; phylum Streptophyta; class Magnoliopsida; order Piperales; family Saururaceae; genus Houttuynia; species Houttuynia cordata. The sequence continues at coordinate 63,639,135 of CM077505.1, read as the reverse complement.
AGCAAGTATGAAAGAGGGCATCCAACTAAGGCATATATAATAGCAAGGAAGAAGATCTTAACTCCTGCAATTTTTGGAGCACAAAATGTTTGTTGAATCAAGCGCACAACCCTATGAACAATCAATATAGGACTAGAATTTTAAAGCTTACCCCCGCCTTTTATCCAATAAACAGTTATAGCGACTACGTTCCAACCAAGACATAAAACTATACCTGAAAGACAAAAAGAGTACTCTCCTATAAAACCGATAGCAATAAAGCTTCAAAGATCTGATACGACAATATGTAATGAAACTCTGGCTTAAGCAAAACACTTGTGAGCCTTTCTCAAATATTTATTAATGGAATGCTTCTTTGACTTGGTGGTTTGGCAGTGGTGGAAAAGTCATAAACTGTTCCTCATCTTGAATAAAAGATGAACGTGACCCTTCCTTAACCTTATTAATGGGATCCTTAGCCTTACTGTTACTTGGTAGGTTGGCAGTGGTGAAAAAGACAATCTGTTCCGCATCCTGAATAAAACCATGGAAAAATGCACGCTTCTATTTCTTCTTTTGTAAATCAATGAAAGGAAGCTTGAGAGGTGGGTGACCCCAACTCTTCTGGGTCGATCAAAAAGTTTTTCAAAAATGAAAGTGGCACATTTGGCTATGAAAAACAGATTACAGCATGTGCAGATGCACTAACGAAATGTTTCACTACAGCAGCTATGTAGATGGTGTCTTTTTTCTATGTAAGTTATTGGAGGGACCTCATACCTAGCCAACTCGCAAAAGCCAGATATTGCAACCTCTGTACAGGGACAGGTATCTCATTTGAAATATCATGATGGATAATAGGAAAGAAGGGAGGCCAGTTTTTGTCGTCTTTGGGAACACCAGCTATAAGTGAAAGGATAGATTAGCAACTTATAAAGAACAACCACAAATGAGAAAATTTGTCAGGCATACCAAAGCTTACCTCTGGCTACGGCTTCTTCCCTTCGTTGTATATCCTGGAACAAAATAGTCGCAAGTGACATCAAGGTACAGCAGATAAAAGTTAGATATAGTACCAACAAAACATCATTATAATTTATGGATTTTTTTATGATTAAACAAATAGCACCAGTGATATAAAAAAATATAACATATTACAATAATAGAAGAAAAGGTAAATAAATACAAATTAAGCGAAAATAGTATTCCGAGGTGACATCTAACCTTCTCTCTCCTTTTTAGGTCTGTTTCCCATGCAGTAAGTTCTTTTTCTCTTTTTTTCGTATCCTGAACCACATTTTCAATAAGGATTGCTAAAAGAACAAACAATACAAAAAAGATTGCCAAGTCGGTAGAAAGCAATTTACAAAGTACTGCCTCATACATTCATTGTATCTAGAGGAATGTCGACTGTTGCATCATGTTTGCGTCCAAAACCCAAAGGCTCAGAAGGTAGTGGAGGAAGACGTGTGTTTGAACCAGGACCAGCAGAATTCTGCAAGTTTGGAATTTGCAGTGTCATATTAAAATGTTAGAGCTAGACGATTGACCAAAATAAATATATAGCAGACGACTACGGTAATATAGCAAAGGCAAACATTGACTTGCATTTTCGTAACACTCTCTCCCATTACTGAATTTTTTCTGGTCCAAAGTGTATAATACTCCCTCTGTTCCACTTTAATAGTCCGATTTGTCTTTTGAAAAGGAACTGATTTTAGGTCATTTAGAAAAACTAAATGCTTATAAATGTGGAACGGAAGGATTCACATTTTTCGAATTCAATATAAGGCAGTTGCAACACAAGACGAAATGAAAAAACACTTAAATTTCGCAGTAGCTTAATCACTAGCTTAAGAAGAATTCTCAATTATACGGATTTTAAATCAAATGGCACAATTAGCGTATTGTAGGGTGCTCTAAGAGACCGGCTGGTTGCCCTGCCTCATCTAGTCAGGTCCAAGCTGAGTCTTACTCCACAACGAAATTCAGAACACCAAAAACTCAGCTCCACAAATCCCACTCAAGAAATGATTGTTCGTAAACAGCTAAAACAAAAGGAAGAAGTAGAAGAAGAAGAAGATGGGGGGAATTCTTACAGAGAAGGGATTGACATCCTCGTCGTCGAAGGGGTTGGGGTCATGCTGCCGATGCATCTCTCTTCACTTCTCTCCTCTCTCTGGCTATCTCCTCTTCCGATTATCACGCCAGAAGCTTGCACAAGATGAGGAAGAGGCAGCCGCAGCCGACGGAAATGCCGAAGAAACCGCGAATTTTTCTGTTCTGCTCCTTCCACCTCAAGCAATTCAAAGCAAAAAGTCGGCGTCAAACGGCCTGCACATTCCACGCGCACGCAGGTCTTCTCTCGATTCCTCCGAAGTCGGTACCGTACATCACGTACGCTCGCATCACGCTTTCCTCTGGCCCCACGAAGAAGGCGTGGGTCCCGGAGCACTGTGTGAGCGTTTCTTGTTGCCGGCGCATGGCATTCGTCGAGCGATGCGCTGTAAATTTGGTCCGAGCGTGCATATTAAAGCGCCAGTTTTTTTCTTTTTTTTACGGGAATGCCATTGCCGCCTTCAAACACGGCCCATTCCAACTCGTCCCCTGGGCCATTAGAAGAGAAGATTGGAGGCCCAGTATCAAAATTGGGCTCAGATGAGCGCTCATATGAACAGACGAATCTACCACTCTCCCCTAGGCCACTGGGGGTGGAAGCCCAATAGGAAAGTAGGCCCAGCCGAGCTCTCTCATGAAAAGACGGAGATACCCCTTTCTTCACCTTTCTCGACTCACTTCCCGTCTCGAGCATGGTTCGCCGTCTCGGATCTCGGTCGACTAAGGGGCCGTTTGGGGCGTGATTAAAAGCAAAACATCCAGATGGGATGTTTTGCTACACTGTAGCATCCGGATATTTTATATATCTAGCTGAAACTCCTCCTGAGGTGTTTCAGCTGGATGTAAAAATCCACATGGATGCTACAGTATATATCCAATATCCAGTCTGGATATTTTTGCAATAATCATGCCCCAAACGGCCCCTAAAGAGCCGAGATCTCGACGAGATGGCGAATCATGATTCCCATGCAGAAAAGATAAAAACGAAAGGAAAGCCAGCCATATTCTCTTGGTCATAGTCATACAGGGCCCCATTAACGAGAAAATGGTAAGTCGAAAAAGTGCTCCCCTTGAATGAAGTGATGGGCTTTGTACAGACAGCAGAATCCATGCTTGGAGCTTCAAAAGCAGCGCCCCAAAGGGAACAAAAGGTCTGTCAGCCTTGACACTCGCTCCTCAACAGAAATTATTGGAAGCCTTGGAGAATCAGTTGGCTATCAGATCCGTTTGGAAGCAAACTGCTCTGCACGGACTTGCCTTCACCCTCCTCTCTTCTCCCTCTTCCCTCACCGCCACCACTGCTGGCTAAACGCAGCTGGGCAAGCACCTCACCGTCGCCGTCGACCACTGGTCCTTCCCCAGCGGCCACTCCTCTCGCGTCTTCTTCATCGCCTACTTCTTGCCCTCTCGTCGGCTTTACTCGAGGAAGCCGTGGCACAATTCGGCGACGTCCCGTAAAGGCCGCGTTTTTATGGTCGGGGCCCGGGGGCGACGTCGGCGTCGAGGATGTTGCTAGGTAGGCACTTCCTGTTGGATGTGATTGCTGGGGCTTGTTTGGGTGTGCTTGAAGGAATCGTGTTGGATGTGTTCGGAGGCGACGTCGGCATTGAGGTGATTGATTGCCTCGACGACGAAGAGCCCCCAGATTGGGCTCTTCTCCAACCCATCCTCCCCCCACTCCCCCTCCCGGTTCGTCCTCCTCTGCTCCCTCCGCCTCTCCAAAGTAAGTCCCAGTCGCCATCTCCAAAAAAGTTCTCAGCTTTTTGCTTTTTTATTTTTCCTTTTCTTTCATCGTACTATACACAGGAATGGATTGGTCTCGGCGAGATCTCGGAGATTTCGGAGACATCTGGGCGATCTCGGCGAGATTGGAGAAAAACGAAATTCCCTTGTCTCGTGTCCCCGGTAAGTGCTCCGAGACCGAGATCTCGCCGAGATGGCGAACCATGGTCTCGAAACTCCCAAGAGTCCAGACCCGAGTAGAGTGACCACCGGCGACGACTCTCGACGGCGCCGGAGGCTTCGGACTCGTCTCTCCGGCCACTTATGACTCATTCGTGGGGGAGATGAGTTGCGAGCACTTCGATGGATGGGACGAGACCTTCCTGGATGAGGCCATCCGCGCCGAGGAGCGAGCCCTCGCCATCCGCAACGCTACTCAGGCCGCCGCCGATGCTTCCATTGCCTTCTCTGCCTTCCCTAACATCGACTTTTCGCCTCCGCGCGAGCTTTCCTGGCGCTTCTCCCCTAAACGCCCCACCAGCTCCGACTGTCCCTGACGACTTCAATGCCATCACACCAATTTTGGTCCGTCTCAAGGAAAAGCTCCAGCATTTGTAACATTTGCATACATCCACATTTGTATGGAAAAAAATGGGGCAATACCAATCGAAAGAAAACAATGTACAGCTTAGCTAGCCTTGGAGTATATTTTTGTACTCTGAGAAAACCACGGGAAGTGCGCTGGTAAGAGGGGGGACCAGGAGAAGAAAAGGCAGTATCATTGTATCAAAGTTTACATGCAAAATTGCTTGATAATCATTATATAAGCAAAAAACAACAAATTGCTTGATGATAATTGCTCAGGCCACCAAATGCATTTTTTTCTTTTACTTGCTAAAACAATGATACACATTTTCATTCCATATCCAGCTGTGACTGACTAAAATCGCCTGCATTGAGTAACACTGTTTGGTTTCAAACACAATGAGTCAACTACAACTACAAAGGTAAAGATCCATATCATGCAAAATTTTGGTGTTTTTTTATTGGTACAAAAACAATCGTGTTGTTACTTTTTTGTGGCACTATAATCTTGTTGTTCTTTGTCTCCTACAAGTCAGAAGACTATTCGTTCTTGATGCATCCCAAAATTTTGTGAAGGATCGCGCACATTTTACTTGTTTTCATTGGCGCTCTACAAGATGTTTGCGCTTATTTATATTGCCCTTGATTAAAAGGAAAAACAGTGACGGCCTGGTAACTTACAACATCAACACAAAGTGCAATCATGTGCTGATCACAATTAGGTTTAGCAATACGTAAAAACAATACAAAAAACTTTTCTCATACATCTCGCCTAAAGTTGTATGAATCTGTTCAAGCTTATTTTCAAATGCCTGTTTTACAGTAGCAGGTTGAAATCGAGCACAAATGCTTATTTACAGTGGTCATAAGCTGAAGGCCGTCAATGTTCAAATAAACTTGTTGTGACCTTAATTAGTGATGATGATCCTGAACATACCGAAGGCCACAATACTTACAAATCGCTGGTTCTGCTCGATCCAGACAGATAAACTCAATAGGATGCCCAAGAGCAGGATTGCTATCTGCATTCATAAGAACCACAACAAATGTTATGAAGTGGTAAAATTCTACTGCATATGCAAATGGAAGATCATCTAAAGAGCATATGGCTCTTTCATGACACAGCTAGATGTATCAACCATTCAGGTCAGAATTTGCTACTTTTAAAAGCTCTCTGATGTTTCTAATTGTTGCCAAAACTTGTTCTATCCACTAATCCTTGGAGAATACATTACAGAAATTTACATGATCACATCTATCATATAAAAGCTGCTTTTATTCTATACTCCCTCTTCGACCTCCGTCTTTTCCTTCTAATGAAAATTGCAAGCCCTCTTTTCTTGCTTGAAAGAATTCTGCACAAGATTTTTCTTAGTAGCTTTACCAGCCAACCACCCAAAGTTCAACTGTAATGAGAGTTAATAACGAAGAAATTGCCTCTTTCAATGGGCTTGCTAGCTAGTCACTAGGCACAGACAGCACCTATCAAGCAATCATTTCTACCACATGCCCTTGCATTTGCAGAACTAAATCTCTAACCAGTGCGTTCTCATACCATCCCTCCAGATTCTGTGCCAACTGGAACTCCTATAATTTTGTCACATAGAAGTAATATTTTATCACGATAGTATCTTAGCATTTATTTTGTTTGCATAATAATATTAGCTACAATTTCCTCAGAGTTTTTTTCCCAACTGCAGCTTGTGCATAATTCTGGTTTCCCTTCCTGCCCCCCAAAAAAGTTTTCTTAGTCATTGAGGAGAAAAAAGTTCATCCAACCACTGACAGGTAGTAGGCAAAGATATCTAGCACAAAAAAAAGGTAGTAGGCAAAGATGGATTCTGATGATGTAAAAAAACTTAGAGGGCTATCTTTTGTTTTTGAAATCATTGGCCGCCAATGTCATTGCGTTCAGCAATACTCATTAAGTAAGACTCATATTAAAAAGAATAATGGGCAAAGTATAAAAATGACTATACTCCATCGGCAATAATTCTATAGTTAACTTCAAAAAGCTAAGTAAGAGCTCTTACCTCCTTCACAAGCAACAATTCTATAGTTAACTTTAATAGGTGGCACTTCATTAATCAGCTCCATCGGCGACTTCTTACTAGTGTCCTGCGTCATGAAGACAGAATTTTAAAAACCTCATAACTGAATTAGAAATCAGCTCCAACATTGCGGACACAATCACCAGTTAAAGTTCCGAAGAATCTAGACAATTTAACTCCATCAATCAAAAAGAGAAGCTTGCACAAACAGTACTATCATCATAAGCATCTACAATGACAATCCCAGATCTGCTCAAACAAACTACAAGATGGTTCCCACAAAAAACACACAAATGAAACAAACACGAAAAGGCGGAACACGCCACGCGGTGAACCAAATCCCGAAAGCAAGTATATAATAAACGAGGAAACCTCGTACTCAACAATAAAACTGGCATAGAGCAAAAATTACTTGAATCACAATCACAAAAGCCAATAACGCAACAGTACAATTCGCGAAATTAGAAAAAACAGCAATCAACAATCGGCGAAAAATCGGATGATGGGATGCGAAAGGGCGAACAACGAATGAATCAATTGAAGGGAAAAGGGAAAAGGGTGGGCGGGGAGAGACCTGCATCCATTTAGAGGTATGGGCGCTGACGAGAGAGGAGGAAAGGCGTCGGGAAGACGGAGGGAGACGGAAGGCATTGGAGTCCCGGAGGAAGGTGGAGAGGAGGATGATGCTTGGCCGGCTGAGCCTCCCCATCGTCGCTGCTCGCTCCGGCTACTGATCCAAGGTGGTGGAGGTAGGCTGGCCGGTAAATACATGGACTCTTTGGTGGGACAGCAATTCCACGAGTGTATTACTTGTGGGCTCAAAAGGCCCACTTCAGATTGTGATAAGGGCCCACCTTCATCAAAATCTGTTGGGCTTTTTTTTTTATGATTCAAAATCTGTTGGGCTTGTCCATAATATCAAAATGCAGACAGGCTTCGTTGGACGGTGTGAGTAGAAGGGCTGGTTATTTTTGGGCATATGTTTTCAAAATATATTAGAATCGTTTCTGCTAATTCTTATACTGCCCTTAGTATTGTACAACAAATTTTGTGTATTGTACAAAGTACACTATTCAACAATAGCTAATTTTCTAAGTAAATAAACATCTTCTAAAGTATTCTATACGTGCACTGGCTCCATTCAAACCATGGTCCATCCTCAATTATTGGAGATTATTTTTACATGTGATGAAATATGACCAATATGCCGCAGGCGTACTGCTAAAACGATGCTTCACCATACTGACCCTCAAGTAGACCGTATATACAAAAATGCCCTCCAAAATATGTATTAACAATATTGACCCTAGGCCAATGCAAATTGTCACATATGTGATAATAAAAGACCTAACTACCCCTCTCATCTTTCTCTCCCAATGACCCTTCCCTTCCACCCTCCCCTCCCCTCCCCTCCCACATCTTCAGGTCTACTCCTCCACCTGCTTCGGGCTCCTCTCCTTCTCCGGCACCTTGTCTTCGCCATCATCTCCTCCTTCCTAACCCCACCACCACCACCACCTCCTCTTTTGTAATCGCTTCCCCATCCTCCTCCCCGTCAGAGGGTCAAAATCTGATTTTAAAACCACCCATTCATATATTGCATATCACATGTGACATATGTCAGATATTATAGTTCACAATGGCAATACCAAATTCATTGTAAACTATGAACTATGATATGTGATACGAGAAAGGGCGGTTTTAAAACCCTGACATAGAGGTGGTGGAGGAGGAGGAGGTGATGGTGGCGACGACAGTGGTCGTGGTGAAGTAGGTGAATGAGGAGGAGGAGGTGGCAACGAAAGAGGAGGAGTTGCTTGTGGTGGTGGAGGTAGTGAAGAGGAGGTGGTAGCAGTGGTGGAGGTGGTGGCAATGGCGGAAAGGAAGTGGTAGAGTCAGGGAAGGAGGAGGAGACAATGGCGAAGGCACAAGAGCAAGTGGTGGAGCAGGCCTAGAGATGTCGGAGAGGAGGGCTAGAGGTACCAATGTCTTTATCTTTCGTCACTGCCTCCTCCTCCACCTACTCCTTAGTCACATCAACCTTAGGAACAGAAGCCCACACTTTCTCCTGAGATTGAAGCCTTAACCAATGTCGATTTGAGCATTTTCTGACCTAGAGGGTTTGCATTAAAATCTCACATTTTATATTTTGAATCTCAAATGTCACCTTTTGAAATCTCATTTAAATCCAATAAAATAAATAAGTGCTAACTTATCTTATTTAAATTCACAAAGCACCATCAATCTTAGAACCACCTTTTTTGGCTTCTAAGTTTTATAGTTCCCTTATTCATGATTTCAATTACAGGATAAACATTTCAAACAATATCCAAATAACAAATAAAATGTGAAATGTGATATGTGATACATGAAATGGTGGTTTTAAAATCGTATTTTTGACCCCCGACGTGGAGGTGGCGGTGGTGGCCGTGGAGGATGAGGAGGTGATGGTGGTGGGGAAGAAGAGAGGGGTGTTATATCTCCTTAATTTAGGTCTCTTAGTTATTTAATAAGAGTAGGCTAATCTTGGCCATTGATTGTGTTAGGTTGTTTATTTTAATTAAGCACTACGGGCCCACTAGGGCTAGACTATGTAAAGGGCGTCCTTGCCCTGTTGTGACGAGACATGGTGACAGTTGGATTAGGGGAGGTGCGCAATTGAATTCCAGCGGTGTCTGTGGGCATGATGTTCGTTGGGTTGAAGGTTCCAAATATCGTGGATGCAGGGGAGACGCGAGGCTGCAGCTGAGGAGAGCCCTGCAACACCGGAGGCGGTTGGGGATTGCCCTATAGCATCGGAGGACACTAGGTGTCAGCGTCGAGGGACAGCGGTGCAGGCACCAGCAGGCGCTCTAGGATGGTCTGCTGGCTGAGGCGCAGAGAACGCACATCTACAGTGAACTCTGCGATGGCCTGTAGCATAGTTGAATCCATGGCGGTGGTAGGGGCGGTTTGTGCCGAAAGTGCTTCCTTGTCGGACTGGTTTAAGGGACCATCCTGGACCTCTGTTGCATTCTTCTTGGTCATGACAACGAAAGAAAGGATCTGAGTACTCTGATACCAGTGTTGTGCACCCTCGATGGGCACACAATAGCCAGCGGCAAGACGCAAAGAGGAGACGAGAGGAAGGAGATGAGATAAGCAATTAGGGTTTCAATCTTCTTACTCCAACACGGCAAGGACACACTTTACATAGCCTAGCCTTAGTGGGCCTGTAGTGCTTAATTGAAATAAATAACCTAACACAATCAACGACCAAGATTAGCCTACTCTTATTAAGTAACTAAGAGACCTAAATTAATGAGATATAATAAGGAGGTGATGGTGGAGGTAGTGGCGGCGGCGGCGGAGGCGACAACAATGGTGGTGGTAGTGATGGAGGAGGAGGGGGAAATGAAAGAGTAGGAGGCGACGACGAAGAAGAGGAGAAGCTAGTGGTAGCGGTAGTGATGGCGGTGGTGGCGGCACTGGAAAAGGAGCAGGTAGTGGCAGTGGGCAATAGCAGAAGAAGAGGAAGAGCTGATGGTGGTAGCAACGCCGGAAGAGGAAGAGGTGGTAGAGTCGATAAAAGAGATAGAGACAATGGCAGAAGCAGAGGCACTAGAGGGGAGTCACCGAAGTAGGAACAGAGAGCACATATTGAGATGTAGGAAGACGGGGAAGGGGGCAAGTGGGAATGAAATAAAAAATGAAAAGAAAGAGAAGAGGGGCAGTTATGACTTTTTGTGCCACATGTACAAGTGTTCGCATTGTACAGGCCATTTTTGTGTATACGGTCCACATAAGGGTCAATAGGTAAAAGCCTGCATTCAATCGAAAGAAAAAAAAAACAATGGAAGGCATCCCACCCTTCTGTATTATCCACAATGACCGATACAAATAGGTATCAGCTATATACACCTGTATCATCCCATACAGTCTTTCAGCAATTGAAGTCACCGATCAGAAAATTTCCCAAAAGTTTAACAGCCTATAAATGATGAATCCACAGTTTTTGAAAGTCTTCAGTCAACTGAAGCTGCATGAGATGACATAGTATCTTCATTATAAATATAAGCGGTTGTAGTCCTGGTATATGTGCATAACACCTACAAACATATAAAATACTGGCTCCATGACCATGGATACAGAAAAAAAAACATTTATGCAAAGAATGGAGAAGAGAAAACTAGTGGAATCTTTTTCTACGCAGTCCTGCTTCTGAGGCACTTGCTCCTCACCACTAAAAACTTGCCTTATGACGTCTCTCATATTTTCCCGAATCAAATCGATGAAAACAAGTCTCTCCCAGTCATCTGCTACATCTTCCAAAATCAAATTTACTTCTGTGGCATATAACTTACAGTGCTTATCTGCGCAATCTAAATACAATTATATCTTCTGTCAAGGTATTGCAGAGCTTCATTGTGGATGACCACACAGCTCTCCAATTGTTCCAAATATTCACAGGATATCATCAGAAGTGTAATTTCTTTTTCCCAGCCCCATGGGCACACGTCATTGCTTTATAACTCACTAAACACAACTTGAATGCTTTGCCGAAGATATCACCCTTTTTCAACTTTTGCTCCCACTTTCAGACTGTCCAAGAAACGGACTCCTTCCTGGTTCATAGCATCTAGAAGCTCCCCAGCTTCCATTTGCTTCCCGATAAACTCGTAAAAATGAACTGCCGCGCTTAAAATAAAGCTGTCTTTTTTCACAGATGCATTAATCCGTTCAAACAATTCGATGCCTTCTTTAGTGTGCCCGAAATCCATATAACCTCTCATGAGTGTGCGGTAGGACTCTAGGTCAGGACTTAAACCAAATTCCTCGATCTTCTTATACACTCTTTCAGCATCATCAACTAATCCCCCTTTGACAAAACCGGAAACCAGAAGGTTGAAATGGGCACATGTAGGGTTGATGCCATTGGTCTTCATCATCTCCAGCGTTTCTTCTGCTTTTGAAAAATTCTGACTTTCAGTGTAAGCTCGAATTAGACGAAGATATGTATAAGAATCAGGAGAATTTCCATCCTTTTGCATAGCACGAAAAAGCTTCTCTGCTTCAAGATGGTGTCCAGCAACAGCATAGACATTTATCATGGTATTGTAGCTGAACTGCATGGCATATTAAAAGGAAAAGGTATAAAATCATTCTTTTAGAATATGCTTTCATTTTTTGACATAATTGAGTAAACTAGTTGCTATGACTAGAGATAAATACAAAATTGAGGTTTCAGACAACAAGAGATACAATGTTAGCGCCAAACTGACACTCTCCAAAAAGTACAAAAATAGATGTCCATCACTTAAGAAAGAGGTAAAAGTTTAGATTTCTCTTCGTCATAATCTATTCAACTCTAAACAACTCAATTTAAAAAATTTCAATTTCCTAAGGAATTATTTTTGTCAATTAATCTGAAGGCTGAACTGCTTGATATTTGGATGCCTAATCATAGATTTAGGCCCTGTCTTGGTACTCCTTAATTTTTCACTTTAAAAGTGAGAACTTCATATGTAGATTTAGATGTACACACCACATTGCAATTGAGAAATTTAGATGTACATACCACATTGCAATTGAGGCCTTTCAAATTCTAGTCAATCTGATCCTTTTTCTTATCACAGTGCACTTTCTCTTGCTTACGAGATGCAAGTCTTGCCTTTGGCAGTGCTTAGAATAAGCATTAAGCCATACATGTATTTACTATTTAGCCTAAATTTAACAACTAAAGGGATTGATACACCTAGAAAGAAAACAATAAATTACATGAAAAAAGAACACACAAAACATCTAGACACTATACATACCTTTCCAGGTTGAATACCTTCTTCCTGCATCTTATTAAACAGATTTGATGCCTCCTCAATCATACCTAGACAAACAAAAAATTAAGAAAAATGAACGAATTAATAATTTATAGCTTACATTTGAAATTTTTTAGCAACAAAAGGAGAAAAATTGAAAAGACTTGAGGTATGAGTTCCTCAAACAAGGAACCAGGATTCTCATTGGGGATCCAAATAGTGGGAACAGGCATAATTTTTGTTCTTGAGGATTATGACTCTTAGAAGCAAAACATAAGATATGTGAAAGAGTACAATCTTAGATCAAATGGCCATATCAAGATATCTATTAATTTAAAACTGAAGTTTCATATGAAAACTACACTATTCCCAGATACAGATTTAATAAAGCCATATTTATAGACAGTTTTGTAATGGGTGTATCAGTGATCTGAAAGACCATCATCATGTGCAAGATTCTCATATAATTTTCACGAATCGGTCAAGCAACGGGATGCATCAATCAGAATGTTAATCAGGATTAATCAATATGTCCAAGAATTTATTACTCAGGTAACAAGGATGAAACTGTGATACTATTTGTGCATACAAGTACTGCAAATAAGAGATTCACATACCAGCTTTTCCGTAATAGACAATCATGTTTGTATATGTTTTCTCATCTATGGGGACACCCAAGCCGCGAACCATGCCAAACATCTCAACAGCTTTATTCAGGTTCTTCCCTCGGCCATACACACTAGCACATGCAAAATACAAGAGAATCATTCTTTTCTGCCATAAAGACAACCATAGCCAATCAAGACCGTTGGAGGAAAAAAAATATTAACACCATAGATCTTATTCGAATAATACAATGTCAGCAACACTGATTTGGTTACACCATTTCAGTCCATTATGAGACAATCCTACCCAGGCTTCATTTGGCACTGCCATGGAAGAGCAAAGCTAAAGCTATGACCCAAAGGAACCACGTATTAAATTTTCAAGGACATTGAAAAAGATAGAATAGAAGGACCATCTAGCATCTATAAAGTTCCAAATTTCTGCTTTCTAAATCAAAGTATAAAATAAGGAGATGCCTTTCCGATTGAAAAGAGCTGTTTGTGAGTCGTACATTTAGATGACCCTTTGGTATGCATAAACTAATATCACCCCACACCGCTTCTTTGAGTGACACCACAAGCAGATAAAGTGAAAGCACCTCCAAGAATCTTATTTGCTGAATCAACTCTTGTCATGTTTTGCCTTCTTTTCCCCCTATTGAACCCTCAAGTAGTTGTTTAGGTCACACCAAATTCACATCATTCTTTCGACAATTAATTTCACACAGCAACTGTCTATCCATGCTAGATGTCTAAGAGTCAGAGATCATTTATGATGTTTAATTTTCCTGTTATTGCATTCTAACTTTAAAAGTAGATGGACCAAATCAATACCTAATCATAGTGCAATACGTCTGAATTGATGGTGCAATACCAGAATCAATCATTTGACTATATATCTTAGCAGCCAAATGCAATTTTCCTGCACAAGTAGAGATTGAAGCTGATATTTGACCAATAATAATTGCCCAGCTTTAGTCAATTAACAAAGAAAGTAGGCAAGCAATAACCTGCCACTAGCATCGCCTTAATATAGGTATTAAATGCCACAGTATCAAGCTTCATGCTGCTCTGAAAGCTGTTCCTGATAATACTTTCTGCTTCTTGATATCTGCCTAAAGAAGGTTAAAACCCGTAAGAAACCCATATATGTAAAAAATATTCAGTCATCAGAGTTACCAATGAACTTCCCTACCGTGGTTAGTCAAAGCATTCACAATTACACTTGTCATAACTGCATCAGCATTATGCCCTTTATTAGAAGCACTCAAATAGAGCTGCTGAACCTCGTCTAGTTTACCGCATTTTACATAGGCATCGATCATAGAGATATAAATTGGTTTTCCATTGGGTGATTCACGTGCAAGTTCAAATATTTCTTCAGCTTTTCTTATTTCCTTTTCTCTTCCATAATAAGTAATTAGAGCTGCAGCAGTTGCATCATCAGGTCTGAAGCCTAGCCGGATTACTTGATCATACAGAAACTCAGCTTCAGATATATCACCTGTGTCAACAAAAAAAAATATTTGAAGAGATTACTACTAATACCAAAAATGATTCTCAATGAGATACTATTCGCACAGAGAGAAAAGCACCATCATATGGTTCCTTGCCTTGTCTGATAAATTTGCCAATACATTGATTGATTACTGATAAACCAGATCTAGTCTTGAGAAGTAGTTTCACCAAAGATTGAGCATTATGAGAATTTCCATTTTCCAGATAAAGGAAAAGCATTTGAGTGACAGACACTGAGTCAGGTTGCTCTAAAGTTTTGAAAATGCCCTCTGCCTTTGCCAGATCTCCATATTCTGCATACATGCTCATCAAAGATACATGTATAAACTTATCTACATGCAAATCGTTGTTCCTCATCTCTTCAACTAGTTTCTCAGCTTCATTCACCATACGCTCTTTGCTATACACTTTGATAGCAACTTTGTAAAGCTCCTCGTCAAACTGTATTTGGTCTTTTCTCATCTGACCAATTAACAATTTAGCCTTTTCAAGCAAACCCATCTTAACATATAGATTAAGCAAGATGTGGCAAGCAGCAGCATCAGGAGTTTCTGTTTTAGACAGAGCTTGAAATGTAGCTTCAGCAGAATTAATATCTTCTTTGCTAACATAACACTGAAGTAATGCATTATATCCAAATTTGGAAAGCTCAACGTTTTGCAACTTCATAAGCTGCAAAACATCCAAAGCTTTCTGAGAGTTTCCACTACTTAAATGAACTTGTGCCATTGCAACATATGTTTTCTCGTCATGAAGAAGATTAGATGATTGAATCTCCATAAATATTCTCTCTGCATCCTCGTATTGACCAAGCTTACCATAAATCCTTATAAGTATACCATAGATGACTTCGTCAAGAACAACATTGTGACTTCCAATTTCCGAGAAGAGTGACAGAGCTCTCGCAAAATCCCCACTCTTATAATGCAGACTAAGAAGAGAAGAAAGTGTATAGTTACTTGGAACATGGCCATGTGATTTCATGTCTTCATAAAGTTTAAATGCTTCGCCCGGATTCCCCTTCTTGGCAAAAAGGCTAATAAGCAAACTATAAGTTACTTCCTCGGGAATGAAGCTGGAGCTTTTCATTTTATTAAATGTATCAAAGGCCTCCAAGAGAAGGCCCTCCTTAGCATATGAACATATAACAATTGTGTAAGTGAAGTGGTTAGGCTGTACACCAGAAAGAATCATCTGCTTCCAAAGCTGAATAACCTTATTATGCAGTTTTTGCTTTTGCAAAGAAGAAATCATGAAATTAAAAACTGAAATTGAAAGAGTAATCTCCCGTTGTTGCACAGCTGAATAAAATGACAGCATCTCTTTGTGCCGACCCCACCTTGCATAAGTACACAACATGGTTCCACAAGCCACTCCATCAGGCTCACATCTTGACTCAAGCATTTCCAGAAACATTTGCTCTGCAAGCCTAATCTTCCCAACTTGACCGTATATGCGCAGAACAACCGTGTAGGCAACTACACTGGGGTTGTAGCACAGCTGCAGCTTAAACAAGAGAAATACCATTAGGAAGATTCACTTTGCAAAGACAACCAATTCCAATCAAGCAAATTACAACTATAAATTGAATGAAGACTTCTCAGTTTGATGCTAGTATATGAGAAAGAACGAGAAAGCAGCATCCACCCCCTAATTTGTCACTCATCACCAACTCCGTCTTTAGGTAGGAAAATCAGAAAACCAGTTGACAACTGAGAGAATTAGAATCCAATATAAACCAGAGCATTGCAATAGCTACATGTTCAACCAGAACTAATCCCAAAGTGATAAAAAGCTGGACTGTGGTTTACTTGAGGTAAGAACAAACCTGTAGCTTCATCCAAGCAAAGAAATCTCGAACCTGGCGCCAACCCTTTTGCTCCTTCAACACGACGCACATCTCCTTGAACGTGAGCCTGGTCACAAACCCACTCATGACCTCCCTCATATCATACGACCCCTCCTTCCTCCCGGACAAGCTCCGCACAAGCCGAATGGCCGCCACGACATGCTTCCCATACAAATGCCCCGCCCTGTCATCATGAAGCCACTGGTCCATCTGCTCAGGGGTCCTCCGAATCCACTTGGGGGTCTGGGCGAGGGAGCCCTGGTGCTTCCTCAGCTGGCTCAGGTACCTAGCCTTGGCCTTCATGATGCGGCGGGCGTTGTCGTCGGAGAGCGGCTTTTTCTGGTTCTTCTTGAAGGGCCTGGGCCTGGAATTGGGATTGCCGTCGCTGAGGGTCCATGGGTCGGAGGAGATGGAGCAGGAGACGGCGGGTTGGCCGCCGCCGCGGCGGGAGATGGAGCTGCTTTTCTGAGGATGGAAAAAGGGGAGGACGGGCGAAGAGAGGAATTGGGTTCCCAGAGACTCCATTATTGCTTTGGGTTCTGCTGCTTATGCTTCGAGGAGAGGACATGCTGAGTCTCGCTCGCTTGGCGCCATGAGCGACCAGATTTTTTCCTGTACAAACTCCAAACCCAAAGCATTCGAGCCTTTGACCAGATGTGACCTTCAAGGAGTGAGGAGTGACTCTGCATCGCGTGCCACCTGAGATTTGCGCCCATGTGGCATCAGTCGTCCATTTAGGCATTGACGCTAGAAATTGAAGCAAAGATGGGCATGGGTGTGTAGTCCCATAAATTATTCGGTACAACCGGACCTGGCAACCGTCAATCTCAGATATTATAAATATGTGCCCTAATAAATTGGTGCCCACTAAAGCATGCATATCTAGTTGATGATGTGAACTACCAATTATCTTTTTATGGGAAAGCTTTCAAAGATTAGAGAATACAAGAATTGATTGTTGAGCATGTCTAACCAGTTTGATCACCGTGGCCAAATCTCCTGATCAAACAGATGTCTATATACTACCTTAGAGAGTGATTTAGTTGTTGTTCGCTTGTTGCTCATGATTTGAAGGAACAACGGGTGAAAAAAGTATTCCTACTTTAATTATTATGTGGATAAGAGTTAAGAAGAACATGCTTCGCCGCCCTCTGGATCTCGGTCTCGTCTCGGTCGACCAAAGAGACGAGATACATTGATTCCCATGCAAAGAAGTTAAAAACGGAAGGAAAGCCCGCCGGCCGACCAATGCTGGGCAAGCAATTCACCGTCGCCGTCGACCACTGGTCCTTCCCCAGCGGCCGCTCCTCCCGCGTCTTCTTTGTCGCCTACTTGTCCCTCTCGTCGGGGGAAGCCGTGGTACAATTTGGCGACGGGGACTTCGCCTTCTACTTAGTAAAGGCGGCGTTTTTATGGTCGGGGGCGACGTCGGCGTCGAGGGTGTTACTACGTAGGCACTTCGTGTTGGATGTGATTGTTGGGGCTTGTTTGGGTGTGCTTGAAGGAATCGTGTTGGATGTGTTCAGGGGCGACGTCGGCATTAAGGTGATTGATTGCCCGCTCCCCCTCCCGTTTTGCCCTCCTCCGCTCCCTCCGCCTCTCCAAACTAAGTCCCATTCGCCATCTGGACCATCATTTTGTTCCCTTCAATGAAATAAAAACGAAACTCATCTTTCTTGCCGAAATAAAAATTCAAAAGCGGCTCCAAGAGCAGTTCTGCAACAATAAAAATTCAAAAACCTTTAATCATGAGGATGTGAAACACCAAGATATAACTTTTGCAAACATGCAGTACCATTGTTGTCCAACAATTAGTAAACAAACTATTGATGCTATGCTTTCTAACTTTCAAGTGCAGAACCATATAATTTTAAAGGGAAACGATATTTGTACATCAGATTTTCTACACATTTCTATACACAAATATGTAGGAATCTGATGCAGGGTTATCACTGCCCAATTTTAAACATGGCCTGACATGAGAGCAGTATATTTCCCCATAGGATGAGAGCAATATCACGTTTAGAAACATCAAACTGACACAGTTCAGCTCAGCTGAAAAACTCTAAAGGACAACCAACATACATATTAAAAAAGGTGAGCCATTCATCAAAACCTGAAATATATCTGTTTACAGATGATACTCAGAAAAACTCCACGAACTTATCTCTGATGTTATCTTGACATACTACGAGTCTAATTGCTCAAATTGCATTCCTGGATGGACCTAAACAATTTTCTTGATTAAAATTATAGGAACGATAAGAAAGACAATGCTAACTCATTAAGAAAATATTCGTTTTCACTTCTCTAACTAGATAAACATTTTGCATCCCCAAGAGAGCAACCTTGACAGGAAAAATCAAGAATAACCTTAAAAGTCTATGTTACACATCTAAAAGAATTCATGCGAAAAACTAAAAATAAAGAGAAGTCATTTTAAAGCAATCTTCTGAAATATGCTATGGAAGCCCACCAAGTTCCCATCGTGGCCTTTTTTTTTTAGAATCTCCAATAGCAACCACTTACTACGAATAAATTTGCATAAACAAAAGAATATTTAAACAAAATGTCAACAAGATCAAACAAAGCTTACTGGAGGTGCCCCAACTAAATAGAAAACTGAGCTATGACGCCAGTACTGTAAGCAATTTAAGAACACCCTATTCTATTTATAATAAAATTGTACTTGAAAATGGATACGATCCACGACCGCCCAGTTGAAAATTTTTAAATGGTTCATCCATTTTCTGTTTGTAGACTTCAACAGAAAATTAACAAAACTATTTCCATCCATGGGCAGCCAAAGTAATCGAATTTATGTTCCTAAGCTGAAGGGGATTGTGAAGAAATACAATAATCTGATGGAATATCGACAATAAGGAAATAACAAATGTGCATCAAGGAAATCGAGGGAAAAATTTGACACAGAGATTCGAAGCAGGA
The DNA here is from genome assembly GCA_039654745.1 of Houttuynia cordata. Lineage (NCBI taxonomy): Eukaryota > Viridiplantae > Streptophyta > Magnoliopsida > Piperales > Saururaceae > Houttuynia > Houttuynia cordata. The sequence goes on along the minus strand of CM077505.1, from coordinate 63,619,967 downwards.
AGTAAAAAGAGAGAAGAGAAGAGATGGAAAACCTGCTGCTCAGTGCGGGTGAGGGGACGATCTCGCCTTCGAGTGCCCTCCTCTCTTTGGCCGCGAGAGGAGTCGAAGGTAGGTGAGGGGCTAGAGCTCGAAGGGCCAGTGAAAACAAATCGAGCCCGACGATTTTCCCCACAATCCCCCATCTGAGGGTGGAAAATTTAAAGCCCCACTTTCCACCCAAATCCCCCCTCTTTCCTCACCTTTCCCCGCCCACTTTGTTCATTGGTGGAAAGTTAGGGATTCCTCTTTCCTTTCCCTCAGTTTCCACTACTTTTTAGGGACCAAACAGACCCTTGGGAATTTCGTTTTTCCCATTCTCGACGAGATCACCGAAATCTCAGAGATCTCGCCTTCAGCAGTCCATCTTTTCTGTGTATGGTACGATGAAAGAAAAAAGAAAAAAGAAAAAAGCTGAGAACTTCACTCTTCCGTTTGTGGTTGAAACGGATGCATCAGACACGGGCCTGGGGGCAGTCCTCTTACAACAAGACCGACCTGTGGCCTTCTTTAGCAAATCCCTTTCTGGTCGTTCATTGCAGTTATCAGCGTATGAGAAAGAAATAATGGCCATCGTTCATACAGTGACAAAATGGCGACCATATTTACTGGGGCGTCGATTCACCATCCGTACTGATCATCAGCCTCTTAAATATTTTCTTGAATAGCGGGTATCGACACCGGCACAGCAGCGCTGGGTGAGCAAATTACTGGGGTATGATTATGAAATTATCTACAAGAAGGGGTCCGAGAACACAGTGGCAGACGCCTTGTCGCGCCGGGACAGCATGGGCACATGCCTGGCACTCTCCGTTCCGAGTTGTCCGTTCCTGCCCGACCTCCGTCAGGCATATAAGGACGACCCCTTCACTCAGCGCCTCCTCACACGCCTTCAGGAGCAGCCCGCGGATGAGCCGTCCTATGCATGGCATGATGACATTTTATTATGGCGAGGCAGATTATGGGTACCAGATACGGGAGATTTGCGCCAGCGAATCATTTCTCATTTCCATGATACAGTGATGGCGGGTCATGAAGGTGTGTTTCGGACGTACAAGAGGGTGAGTCAAAGTTTCTTATGGCCTGGTATCCGACGCGCCATCCAGACCTATGTGGCCGCTTGTGACACTTGTAGCGCGCCAAGGCGGCAACCACTTCTCCGCAGGGATTGCTTCAACCCCTTCCGATTCCAGATCGGATTTGGGAGGATGTTTCAATGGATTTTATTGAAGCGTTGCCAGTGGTGCAAGGAAAATCAGTCATTCTAGTTGTTGTGGACCGGTTGTCCAAGTATGCCCACTTCTGCCCCTTGAGCCACCCTTTCACTGCCAGGACGGTGGCGGAAGTTTACGTCAGCCACATCGCTAAGTTACATGGGATGCCTCGAACTATTGTGTCCGATCGCGATAAGGTATTCCTATCTAACTTTTGGCGTGAGTTTTTTGCTCTTCAGGGAACAGCGCTTCACATGAGCACGGCCTATCATCCCCAGACCGATGGCCAAACTAAGGTGGTAAACAGATGTTTGGAGCAGTATTTGCGGTGTTTTGTGGGGGATCAGCCTCGCAAATGGTTACAACTGCTTCCTTGGGCCGAATGGTCGTATAATACGACCTATCATACCCGGACGAGTTTTTCCCTTTTGAAGTGGTATATGGCCGACCCCCACCATCGGTTCTCTCTTATGTCCCGCAGCATTCTTCTGTTGCGGAGGTGGATTATATGCTTCAATCGAGGGATGAGGTACTCCGGCAGAATCGAATGAAACATATATATGATAAAAAGCGCACAGACAGGGAGTTCCAGGAGGGTGATCTGGTCTATGTGTCAGTCCTTCCTCAGCGCCAGACTTCCTTGTTTCGAATGGACCAGGCCAAGCTGGCGCCCCGTTACCATAGTCCCTATACAGTGGTGGAACGTGTTGGCGTCGTGGCTTACCATCTAGCCTTACCTCCGAAATCGCTGGTTCATCCTGTCTTCCACGTTTCCCGCCTCCGTCGATTTGTTGGTGACCCCACTACCGTGACTATTGGTGGACCTCTTCCCCTTCAGCCTCTGGCCGACTCTGACGCACCTATTCCGGCGTCAGTCATGGACAAACGCCGGGTACGGAGGGCTGGGCGTATTACTAAAGAGATTTTGGTCGCCTGGCGGGTAAACCGTTGGATGATGCTACATGGGAGTTGGAAGACGATATTATGGCTCATTTTTCGGAACTGTCGCCTTGAGGACAAGGCGACCAGCAAAGCGTGGTGGATTGTTGTGACGTCAGGCCAGGCCCATTGTATTTGTATACGATAGCAACCCACGTCACTGGCCCATCACGATAGACATTAGGATATTTGATTGAATCGTATCTTATTGTAATCAGACCCGTTTAGGCTAATTGTTAGGTAACGGGCTGAATGGGAATAATTAGTGCCAATTAGTAGCCCATCAGATTGGCCAGATGGCGCCAGGCCTAGAGAGCTGCGCCATCTGCTCTCTTTAAAAGGAGGTCGTCCTCCTCATTTGAAGGCATGCAATCAAACAAGTTCTAGTTATCTTTCTATTTTCCTTCTTCTTTGTCGATTGGGTACCTTGTGATCCTTGCGGGTCACAACAGGATTATTATGCTACAATGCCTTTTTGATGTGGCTATATTGCCTGTATTGCTTCTAAAGTAGAATAGTGTGAGAATGGTTGGGGGCAGATGTTATTTGGTAATGTTGTGTACTGTTGTCTTATTCACAGGTGGTGCAATAACTCTCTAAAGACGATAGTCTTTTGGTGAGAATGTATTTTATTGTGCTTATTTGACATCAATTTACCGTCTCCATACTTCAAATTTAGTTTAGAACTATATACTTGGAGGGATAATGAACAACTACTTAATGAGTATTGCACAATTACTGAGCTGATTGTCAAACCAGAAGTATCAATGATATTGCAGAAATTTGATCAAACGAAAATATATTGGGGTATTTGTTTTAGCATTACTAGGGAAAGGACCATGCTAAACTGACTGCAGACATGACATTTTGGTAAGGACTGCTAAATCGTGCGCCATCATGCCCAATATGTGCGAAGATGATCTGATCGTGGAGCACGCTTTTCTCATTTTTTTTGAGAGCTGATATCCGTAAAAAAAAAAAACTCTGAGAACCTCCCTCACTTGCACAGGGAGTGAGTGTGTGGGGCGACGGTGGTGGGGTGAGGCAACCCACATGAGCTCAAAGATCTCACCTTTGTGTGTGTGTGGGGGGGGGGGGGGGGGCTCAACAACGGGGGCTAGGCGACGGTGGTGACAGAGGGGAGTGGGGCGACCCACCTGAGCTCAAATATCACACCTTTGCAGCGGGGGGGAGCTCGACATGGGCACGACGACAGTGGCGAGGGCGGGGCAAGGCGGCAAAGAAGGGGGGAAGAGATTCCACTTTCCTTTCAAGACGGTGGTGGGGGCGGGGCGATGACGACGGCACGGAGCAAGGCAGCAGAGGGAGGGGGGGGCTCAACAACGGGGGCTAGGCGACGGTGGTGACAGAGGGGAGTGGGGCGACCCACCTGAGCTCAAATATCACACCTTTGCAGCGGGGGGGAGCTCGACATGGGCACGACGACAGTGGCGAGGGCGGGGCAAGGCGGCAAAGAAGGGGGGAAGAGATTCCACTTTCCTTTCAAGACGGGGGTGGGGGCGGGGCGATGACGACGGCGCGGAGCAAGGCAGCAGAAGGAGGGGGGGGCTCAACAACGAGGGCGAGGCGACGGTGGTGACAGAGGGGAGTGGGGCGACCCACCTGAGCTCAAATATCACACCTTTGCAGCGGGGGGAGAGCTCGACATGGGCACGACGACAGTGGCGAGGGCGGGGCAAGGCGGCAAAGAAGGGGGGAAGAGATTCCACTTTCTTTTCAAAACCAAACCAAACAAAGATATTCCACTTGTATCGGATTCCACTTTCTCTAGGTACAACCAAAGGGAAAAATCCTCTTTCTTCGTGTTTCTCTTTCCCCCGGATTCTACTTCCGCTTTCTCTTTCTCTTGTCCCTGCTTTCGTTGGGAACTAAACAGACCCCCAAGTCTCCCGGTAAATACTCCGAGACCGAGATCTCGCCGAGATGGCGAACCATGGATAAGACTGCTCCAGCCTAGGGGCTTGTTCAATATGTTTGAAATGGAACTAATTAAACGACTTCTATCATCATGGCGAAGTAGATTCAAGATTTTTCAGAATGTCCAGATCATCCAACGATTTCCAAAACTCAAAAAAAAAAAAACTATAGGCACAACGCATTTAGCATAATTAGTGTTGCATATTTCTTCTATCAATTTGAATGATCAGGTTTTTTCTATCAATAAGAGTAATAGCTTTTGTAGTTTTGATGGATGGAATGAAATTACAAAAATCAATTTGTCAAAATATATACTAAAATCAAAATTTGAGTTTCAATCCAACGGAGAATCGACACCACCCCATGCTCAACTACATGAAAGAATCTAAATGGGATAGATACTTCACTTTTTTATGATTGTGGCAATTGCTAGTCCAATTGGATGGCCGAAATGCCAGACGAGATTTGCTTGGTTCGTGGATCACCACTTTCTAAGGAAACACCTCGTGCATCTTCTCTTACGAGCATGGGTAGAACATTAAGCGAACTCCAAGCTTGCATTAAATTGTAGTTGGAGTTCCCCAAAGTAATAGCAAATACTGCATCAAAGCCCCCTGCTCCAGGAACTCCCGCCAGAAGAACTCCTTCCATATTCATGGTGGCATCCAGAAGCCTTGTTTGAGAGTCCGGTTCTATCTGCAAGACGGGGAACTTGAAGAGCTATATATAATAGAAGAACTCTCAACTTCTTGGGCCACGTTTAACATATTTGGTAAAAGCAAATAATAACAATAAGTAACAATTTCGTCATCTAAACCATGTAAATAACTGTATTTCATGTGATCCAGCCTTTGATGGGCGGGTGGGATCTCTCCCGATGGTGGGTGAGGTTCCAGGCGTGCATACAGTGTGGGACTGAGTCTTACCAGGGTGGATCATATACCATAATTAAACTCTTCTCAGAATCAAAATGATGATACAAAAAACCATGTAGAGAAACATAGAGGCAAGTTTCTATGCTGGATGCCCTTCCTGATGCAACCCTCTAAAGAAGGGGACAATGAGATGAAGGTTTAACACCATCAACTTCATCATACAAATTTCCCAATTCTGTGGATTGGCTTTATGATATGATGGTTGCACATGAAACCTCTGTGTTTCATCTTAAACAGCTGTGTTTTACTATCGAAAAAGCCTCTTCTAAACCGTGGATTCATAGGTGAAAATTAACCATCTTCAACAAAAAACACATACCGGAACTCCAGCCGCCTCGCCCATCAGTCTTAGGAGAGATCTTATCTCAAGCATTGCATCTCGTGCTCCAAGCAAAGATCTTACAACAGCTTCATGGCATTGATTCTTCACAATGCTCATCCACTAGATATCACAGTTTAGACATATTAGCAAAGATATTTATTGCTGTTTATTTCTCTTCAAGAAGAAGAACATATGCACTGATAATCATCAATCTAGAGAAGCGGCAAAAAAGTAGTTGATTTTTAAGACAGTTTTAAAAGCAATAAACTGCCATTCTTCATTTCCAACTTTAAAAAGAAAGGGAACCATCCAAAGAAAATGAAAAGGAATCATATAGGACTTAGTTATCGTCATTCTCACCACTTCTTTTCCAGCTATTTAGTGATAAGTTCAAAGAATACAGTCTGTCACCCTCTCTGTTATAAGTCATTTCTCAATCGATCAAAACCTTCTCCCACTGACGTGATATCATTTACAGCTCACATCTAACACGGTGGGGAGGTCAGTCAACAATTTTGTCGCTGGAAAAGATCTCCTGTTGCTACATTAAATAATAATAATAATAATGAGGGTTAATGAAATACCTTCTCATAAAGGAGACTACTGCAGCTGTCCACAACAAATTTGTACGTCTCCCATTGCTCTGCCAATTTATGCAACATTCTGAGTTGCATCTCAAGCTTAGAATTTGCCTCCCTAAGTTTCCTACAAATTTCTTGAGATTGTTGAGGATAAGATCTCTGCCACTGTTTAACAGAACCAACCATTGATGGCGTGGATGACCCTCCAGTTCCAGGTTCTCCTAGCAGCTGGGAGCGGAGTAGAAAATATTAGTATAGTTGTTAGTAATGACCCATCAAAGATGTCTCACATACATGTAAGAGTAACCGCATATTAATCTGAACCTAGAGTTCACGGTCCTACGTAAAAAGGTGATAAGATGGTCAGCTGTCCAAAATTCTTGCCTATGGAGGCTCTCTTGCATTAGTGTTCGACTTTAAAAAGTATTTTCCTCGAAAAGGTTACAAATGAAGTAATGGATCACTTAGCAAAAATAGAAGTTTACATAGATTTTATCATGGTGACTCGTAGCTTGTAATAATTTAGGTCTTATTGTCATCTTTAAAATCAATTATAATTCGACCATCATATGCCTTTTCTTCTATTTTGACACTACCTTGGATCCCTCTTTTCATCTACTGGACGAAAATTTTCAAAAAGTAGAAAAAATATCGAAATTCCTAAATTCCTATAACACACGTATACATCTTACCAATATAGAAAACTCATCAGATGTCCAAGCAGTTAAGTGCAACTCACAAGGGTCATCAGTGGAGGCAATGAAAAATGAACTTTCTCATGATCCCATTTCCCTTCCAAAGCACCAGCTACAGTATCTTGTAAAAGTCTTCCATTAGCTTCAACCTGCAGCTTCCCAAAAAGTAAAAACTTCTTAACATTCCTAAGAATGTCCTCAACAGGTAAACATAGATGAAGAATGACGACATGAATTAGGTTAAGGTGTTACATTACTGTACTTCTATCTATAGTTCGAGAAGATAATTTGGTACTTAGAAGCAAAAAAAGGACTGTCAATATCATAATCATTTCCCATTGTTGTGAAGCATAATTACAGGTTGCTTTGCGTTACAAGGCTTAAAAAGAATTAACCAAATTTGACATGATGCTTACACACAGTTGTTAACAGTTACAAGAGTGAACAATCTGTATCCAAGAACTAGTCTAACCTATAAAAAGCGGCAAAAAGCAGTTTGCAAACTCAGTTATACAATCAATAAATATGCGTCTGACCTCTACGAAATGTTGTAGTCGCCAATAGATGAACCAAAAAAATCACAATTGAAAAACGTTTGCTAAAAGAAAGGTCCATCAATCATGCCACAAATTGTTGGGTAGGCTACAACCATGATTTACCTATGACAACCTTCCTTGAAGATGTCATTATTCTTGATTTAACTATAAGTACTATGAAGCCACCTCATGAACATCTCATTATTCATAGATGTCAGTGTCCATGTCTGTGCGTGTGTATGTATGTGTGTGAGAGAGAGTACCTGAGCAGAAGATAGGATCCCAGGGGAAAATCGGATATACCGTTGACTACCATAGACAGCAGCACTGACATCAAAACCACTGCCAACTTTGCCTTGTGCAATGCAGTGAGCACTTTGAGCAACAATATGTACTAAGTCAAGATCTGAACTGTTAACCATCGCTACTTGTTGGCCTTCAATAGAAACAGGGAGGTTAACAACACCAAGGTAGTGAAGTAAAGCCCCCACCACAGCTGTGGTCATTGCTGCTGATGATCCTAGTCCTGTCTTTGCAACCTCTGGTTTCTTTTCGTTTTCTCTATTGGACTCATTAAAGGTTATTGGTGAAAATGGTGGAAGTGATGCCAATGCTTCTGCTGTTAAGGGAAGTCCACGAGCTTCAATCTTTAAGGTACATATAAAATTTTAGATGCAAATTACAACGAAATAAATTGTATAAAAAGCAAAGGAAAAACTTGGACTTGTAAAAGTGAAAAGATTATGGACGAAAACCCCTAAACAGCAAGGTAAATTATTTATTTCTCTAGAATGTCCACCTGTCCTCGATAAGAGTAGAAATCATTGGATCCCAAGATTGTGATATCTAGACCTGCAAGGCTAAACCATAGTATTTAATATTCACGATTTGATGGAGTGTAGTCGGTCATATCAAACGGCTAAATGCATAGGACCATACTGCAGACAAAAATAAACATGTAGAGTAATCATATTAAAATACCTTGCAACAGTAGTTTGTGTAATGCATCCCTGTCACCATCGCCCCTATGCATTATCTGAGCAGTTGCTATTGCATACTGCACGGCCTGTTCCACAAATGGGTTGGAAAGGTCCCTGATATCAAGCTATAAGGAACATTAGCGATACTTGTCAATTGCCACCACCATATCAAGCCAAAAGGAACACTATACTTCCGTAGAAAACATAAAGTTTTTTTTGGTAATTAAACGATAAAGTTAATAACTAACAAAAGTAAATTAAGCTTGCAAGCTTCCTTTTTCATAAAAGTAGTTTGCATACATATTAAATTTATTGTCTTTAGAAAAAAGGCTAGCAGCCGTAAACACATTTAAAATAACACATCCACAAGCTTCTCCCATATTTCAAACCACAGTAATGTTAGCACGGCTATAACGTAGTGGAAGCTTACCTTGAAGACACATTTTGAAGGGTTGATTTTTTAATAGACAATTTGTAAGAGGTTTCTCTATTAAGCTGAGGAGACGCAACTCTTACATCTGTCCATGCCTGATATAATGATGAGGAGAAAGCAATAAGAGAATTGGATTTAATTGATGATATATAGATAAGAAACCATAATCAACTAAGTAAGCAAGAAAAATAATATACTTTAGATAGAAGAAAAAACAAAACTTTTCCAAAAAGTACAAATAAGAGCTGCACAAGAACAGAAAAATACAACAAAATTATTTCCAGAAAGTCCACAGAAGAGCTGAGCAAGATAGCAAAATAATCCCAAGTAAAACCAAACAATGTTAGCATTGACAGTTGAGCAAAAGAAAAAACGCACCCATGCCCAGCTTTCAGGCTCAACAGCATCATAAAGTGGCCTCACAATTGCATAGAAACGAGCTGTTGTAGCAAGTACGACCCCTGCATTGGGTCGCTCTAATATCAGATATCCCCCAGTCATTAACACCTTTCCTGGAGCTGACACCGTCCTGCCAACATTCAAAACCAGCAAAGAGAAGCATTCTGCAATCATTGTGATTCTCAAAGATAAGTGCTTTGATCAGATATGGAAAGCGAGCAACTTACACAGCCATTGGGATGCGGAAATCCAATCAGATCCAGGCGAACAAAAGTCACAAAATTCTCTCTTTTATCTTTTGTCAATGGCAGCAAATCTATGGAACCAGAAGTGAAGGTAATGCACGATCCAAAATCTAAGGTCGCACCAGAAGTGCAGACAGTGTTTTTGGAATTGACCCAACATCCAACCTGGATTGGTGGCCGGGTTCGGTTTTCCTGGGCATCCGACCATAATTCTGATTAGGGGCCGTTTGGGGCATGAAACAAAGCCAAACATCCACAGTGATGTCTCACTTTCATTATTCATTTCCGGTTTTTTTCACTTTCAGCAGCTAAAACACGAAAGTGAAAAAAACTCGAATCTACGGTGAAAGTGAAACATCCACTCTGGATGTTTTGGTTTTTTCACGCCCCAAACAGCCGGAAGGAACCGCTAATAGCCCGGACTTAGAAAGCCGACCGTTGTCCAACCCAGTCCCATCGGCGGGGCTGGTTTTAAAAGTTTAAATGAGATCTTTCTCATGTAGCTTGTATAATGCCAATTCAATTCGTGGCCGTTGGATTTTTATCTTACATCAACAAGAACTCAGTTACCCACTCACTGATTTGATGCCCACATCTAATAACCCAAAAGATGGGCCTCATAAGAACGATCTCATATAAACCTTCTCAATTGAAAACCCGTTTCCCAGCAGCTCAGCCTTTTGAGATATCCAACAACACTAACAATAGGACTGCACCAAAAAACATGATCCGACCCAACCCGGATGGAACCGACCCGACATTGACCCGGATCTGGTCGGGTCCTATCTCGGGTAGGGTCGGTGACAAAATTTAAAAACCTGCTTCTATCTCGGGTTTGTCTTTAAAATACCCAAGAACCAACCCGACCTGAGATATATCATTTAAATTCCTAATTTTTTAATATATATAATTTTTATTATTATTATTATTATTATATAAATTATTTTATTTAAGATTTTTATAATTATATTAATTATTTTATTTAAAAGAGAATTTATTAAATAAATCACACAAAAAAATTCCGATCTGACACACTGTTTATTTTAATTCAAGAACAGGGTATCTGACGAGCCACGCAGGTGGACGCTTATGCCTTTGATAGCCATAGGCTGTTTTTGTCCCACTTTAAAAGGGTGATCACTTTAACAATGCATATCTCTTTCATTTCTGATCTATTTTTTTCATTCTTCCTTATTTTTAGTGTTTTTTCTTATAACGATGATATCACAAAGATGTTGAGCCATCACATGCTATTTATCGTAGTTTTTATGGTATTTTTTCGATAGGATATCAAAATTATTATAATATCATGATGACCAGAAAGAGCACTAAAAATAAGGAAGAATGAAAAAAATGAGTGAAAATATATTAGAAATGAGATAAATATGAATATTTGAAGTTTGGCCCACTACAATAGCTAGTTTTATAGGTGTCGGTTATCTTTAACAATTTGTCCCATTTTAAAAGGGCAATCATTTCAACGATGTGTATCTCTCTCATTTCTGATCCGTTTTTGCCAAAAAAATAAATTTTATTCTTCCTTATTTTTAGTGCTCTTTTTAATTATGATGATATCACAAAGATTTTGATATCCTATCGAAAAAATACTTCAAAAACTACGATAAATAGCATGCGATGGCTCAACATCATTGTGATATCATCATTATAAGAAATAACACTAAAAATAAGGAAGAATAAAAAAATAGGCAAAAACGGATCAGAAATGAGAGAGATATCATCGTTGAAGTGATCACTCTTTTAAAGTGGGACAAAAATAGCCTAAGGCTATCAAAAGGCATCGGTTCAGGCATCGTCTTTCTCTTTAACTTAAAGAACGACGTCTTTTGGGTTAGTTTAAAAAAAAAACACACTAGCGCTTGTGTGGCTCGTCAAATACCCTATTCGGGAATTAAAATGAACAATGCGTCAGATCAGATTTTTTTTGTGATTTATTTAATAAATTCCCCTTATCAAAATCTCGGTTCCTATCTTGGGTTCTCAAGTATCGTGGGTTCTATCTTGGGTTGAGCCGGGTTTAGGAATTTCGGGTCCTATCTCGGGTAGGGTCGGGTTTAACTAACTCGGGTCCTATCTCAGGTAAGGTAGGGTGCGTGTGATAACTGTTGTTCCCCAAAAGATCGAGTTTTGTTGAGTATGAATGCACTTATTTCGTATTCCAACACTCACATGCACGTGCAAGAGAATTCATCAAACTTTTGCAAGTTAATATTTATATATGACCTGGTTAGTGAATTTTTGGAAGTGGATGTTTGGGATTTTTCACGATCCAAATGGCCCCATAGTTCCTACATTTACTAGTTGAAGATTCATGCACAAATTCTTAATGTGGTGATTGGAACAAGCTAGGTGTGAGAACAGCCCATCAACATGTCATTTTATATCATTGATATGCAATTTTATATACATGTGATCATTGAATTTGTAATCATTATACAATCATGTTACCATTCAGAAACTTAGTGCTTTGGATGGTGTACATTCAAGCAATGCGCCGTCCATTCTTAACCAGGCAATGCCACTTCCCTAGGAACTATTGACAATTGACTTGAAATTAAAAAAGAAATAAAGTGATCGATCTGCTTATATGACGTGATGCGATCAGCTTAAATGATGTGATTAATTGGCTTGAAAGTGATCAGTCGTATCTACTGTAATTTTCAGGTCTTTGTGTTGCGTTAATCCTGATCAATCGCCTGATAAAGTAATCGATCGGTAGCAGCGGTTTTTGGAAAAAATTTGCCGTTTTGGCTTAAAAGTTGCATCATTTTCTTCCTGAAACACCATAACAGAGTCCTCCTATATATTGAGAATGGGAAATCTCAGAAACAGTTACAACAATACAATCAAACTATTTTCTTCTTCTCTCTTAATTCTTGATCCATCATTGAGCAATAGCATCTCCTCTGATCGAGTTCCAGACAGTTTGATTTGAAGTGCACCTTTAAACTGACGGTGTGGTTCGTTGTATTTCGGGAACGGAATGTCATTGATTGTCTGTGTACTGAGGGTGGCGTATCTGTTTCAAGGACAGCGTATAATGCACCTCAAACCGGGTTTTATCTTCTTCTCTCTGGTATTTTCGTAGAGTTATTCGTCAACTGGTTAGTAGTATTCTAGCCCTCTTTTATTTGACAATCCCAACATGAACTAGTCAATTATTGATATTAAGGGTCACAGGGGCTGTTTCATTTAAGTAATTATGCATTTGAACCCTTGCTGAAGTTTGTAAATCAAAATTATCATTATCATAATTAAGTAGTGTTTTTTCTAGATAATTTGACGTCGGCGACATGGATCTTATGCCTCCATTCTAAATTAACTAAGAGAAAAAGTAAAGGTATGAAGAGAAGCAATGGAAATTGCAATGTGAAAGATAGTTACAACGAAAAGTAAAAAACGAGGTTCTCTGTATTTAAATTCCAAGAAATGCCAGAAATTGTCAAAAACCTACGACTGTATATATCATTAACATCATTCTTTCCATAGCTACCAACCTATGTAGGGCTGAAAAAAAACTAAGACAAAGGCTCCCAGTCACTTGCATCATACTATTATTGTGTTGATTCTCTGTAACCAGCATGCCTCTAGCTCACTGGCAACAACCTCATTGACTCATTGATGAGGGAATGAGTGCTCTTAGTGTCAACCAACACAAGCATCCGTTGTTTGCCATCTAACCGTTGACACGCATAGTATAAGTGGCTTCACCACCCAGATGGGCATGGAGTGAGATTGACATCCACCCGATAACTAACAAAACCAAATCCACAAAGTTTGAATAAGAAGAACGCCACCTTTCAGCCAATCTAAGATCTCCCAACAGTTGCATAGGCCAGCCGAGATGGCAGACTGGCAGAGTCTCTCTCCCTGAATCAGAAGGAAGAAGAAGAACAGATTGGAATTTGGGCACCGGCTCCAAAGGAGGTTGGTTAAATAGGCGCCACTCCACTCCAATGGCTCGATTAATCAATCCCTTCATCGCTAAAAAAGTCCAATCCCTCTTCCTTATCAACAACACCAGATTTGATTTTTCCGACCGTTGGAAATCTAAGCCGATCAACGGTCGTCGGCTTTCCCGGGAGGGCTCCCCTGCCCCGCCCTTGTCCAACCAATCAAGCTCCACAAATTACGACTTTAACTTAGGTGACATGTCTAACTTTCATTCGTTAAACGGCGATTTTGGTGACCGTTCCCTCCCCCGCCCTTATCTTTCCAAATTCCAACTTATGAATGCTTAATTAATTATTAACGAGTTAACATATATGACGTGTCCGTTTTTCGTTGGTTAGAGAGCAAATTGGTGGGCCGGGCTTGTGCACCACGAGGCTCACTATGGGCCTTTCAACAAAAAGGAAAAGGACCCTGGGCCTGGACGTTACTATTGAAACCATCTAGCCAAACAGGTAAAGCCCATTAAGTACAAAAACGATTATCAAGGTTTAACATATGATCATGGAATATCCTTCAGCTAAAAAAAATCATAATCATAATCAAGTAGTATCTTTTCTCAATTATTTAGAGTCGACGACATGGATCTTACTCCTCCAATTAGGCCTACTTTGGGCTACCTCTTTTGCATTCTTCTTTAGCTAAAAATAATATGATCATGAAATGATCAAGCCTGAGTGACTTGGATCACTAATCATGTAAATGCACAAAAACACTGAACAAATAGATGTAAAAACTCTTTTAGCAAAAAAAATGATGTAAGAACTCAAGAAGAATGCAAGCCCACCAATTACTTCTAGATTAAAATAGGACAAAAGACTATATATATACATAATTTATGCATGAAAGTAGTGTTTAATAACTAAATTGCCATTTACAAAAATAGCGGTTCTCATAGATATAAAGATGTTATCGCATAATATCTACATTGAAAGTTCATAGTTCTTACACATGAAAGTTCTAACTGAAAAAAGTATGTTAACGTTCCTTTCACTGTTGCTTCATCAGAGGATTATACGAGTTCTCTTTATTGATTTCCAAAAGCCATTGAAAATATTTAAGGTTGAATCGGCCCGGCTTGTGTTCAATTAAGTTACAGGGTTCATGGCATGGATTAAAGGTTTCAAGATGGGATAATGATATAAGAGCCATTTTTCATGGAATCTTATGTTAGGTTTTTCCGTCCTCATGTGAGGCCCAAGATGTTGGGTTTCCCTCTCATGTGGAGAGGCCCACCACTTGACCCACTTTGGGGTTAAGTGTAAGTTGGTAAAGCAAAGAAGGGATTCTTTATAAAAAGTCAAATCTTCTTAAAAGAGGGTTCTTTTGAGAAAGAAAGAAGAAAAAAAAATTATAACTTTGAAGGAGCTTTGAAGATCAAGAAAATGTTTTTCTTGGAGGGAGAAGGAGAAGGAAAGGAATAGACATTTGAAGTCAAAGGCATCATCTTGTGAAAGAGAAGACATATCACAGGTGGTTTGTGGTAATCCTTCCATCTCTATTCTTTGTGTTTCTACCTAAATGTGAGATTTTTCATAACTTGTAAGAGGGTGTTTACCCTTGCATGTTGATGTAATATCTACTAAATAGAGTATATCGAAAGTTGATAATAGTGGGTTTGGTCTCTAGACCTCGTGGATGTAGCCGTTACCTTGGCAGTGAACCATGTTAAATTTGTGTCTTCCAAATGTTCGATAAAATGTTCTTGCTTTGTGTGTGTGATAACTTGTGCATCTTACATCAAAGAGGTGTAAAATACTCACTTACATCATTGTGGGTGTGGAGAAGTGTGTATTTGATTGTGTTTCTTGGCTAACTCAAAAGAGGAAAAAAGTATAGTTTTCCCAACATCTTTGTCAAATGTCAAATATCATACAACAATCCGTCTTATCTTGATAATGATTTAAACTAATAGCCATTTGCCTTAAGACTATTTGAGATAAGAATGCCCTAGTTGGAGTTTTTTCCATATTACCTAGCGCCAACTTTTGTTTTCCCATATTGCCTGGTTTTTCCAGTGAAATCCCATATGACCCGGAATCGACACGAAAAGTACCCAAAATACCCTTAGGTTTAGGTATAAGCACCAACACTCTTTGTTTTTCCATATTACCTAGAATCTAAGGAGGTACCCGGAGAAACTCGTGTTCAGTCGGAGAAGAAGGCATTCCGTCCGGCATCTCCGCCCATATCATCGCCGGCGCCGTCCAAATCGGGAAAGGTAATCTTCGCGCCAAAAAGCGAGAAAACGAGCGGGATGAAGGGATTTTGACATAAAAACAGCGGGGAAGCCCTCCCAACTACAAAAATTAAGATCTACATGTAAAAAAACACATATAAAGATCACCCATTGGTGTTGGATCGCTCCTGGACATGAAATAAAATGATAAAAATGGGCAAAAACGTGAAATACTCGCCGACGAGCGATAATTTAATTTATATATCTTTCTGTGATCTTAATTAGGTGAAAGAGGAGGAAAACTGAGGAAGAATGCAAAAAAAATGGGCAAAAATGGGTGAAAAATGAGCGAGTTATGACATTTTGAAGATTGACATTTTATCGTGTAGCATATACACGACTTGGGTATTTATCGTATATGTCGTATACACGATAAATACCCAACTCGTGTATATCCTACACGATAAAATGACAATCTTCAAAATGTCATAACTCGCTCATTTTTCATCCGTTTTTACCCATTTTTTTTACGTTCTTCCTCATTTTTCTTCCTCTTTCACCTAATTAAGATCACAGAACGATATATAAATTAAATTATCTTTCACCGGTGAGTATTTTATGCTTTTGCCCATTTTTTATCCTCTTATTTCATGTCCAGGAACGGTCGAACACCGATGGGTGACCTTTATATTTGTTTCTTTACATGCAGATCTCAATTTTTATAGTTGGGTGGGCTTCCCCGCTGCTCTTACATCAAAATCTCTTGATCATAGTTTTTTTTAGCGTGGGTGGTGCGGCGAAGCTCCGAACGTGGGAATGCTTTTACTTTCTTCTTTCTTCTTATTTTTTTTTCTTTCTCAATCTACAATATCTTAATGAGGTGGAAGATGAGTAAAAATGAAGAAGAACGCAAAAATAATGGGCAAAAACGGATAAAAAATGAGCGAGTTATGACATTTTGAAAATTTTAGTAAAACGTGTTTTGAAAGACACGACTTGCAGTATAGTCGTGTCATCGCGTACACGACTATACTGCAAGTCGTGTCTTCCAAAACACGTTTTTCCTAGAATTTTTAAAATGTCATAACTCACTCATTTTTTATCCGTTTTTGCCCATTTTTTTTTCGTTCTTCCTTATTTTTCCTCCTCTTCCACCTCATGAAGATATATTAGGATGAAAGAAGAAAAAAAATCAGAAGAAAGAATAAAATGGAAGCTTTCTAGCAAAGAGCTTCCATTTTCTTCTTTCTTCTTATTTTTTGTTACTCTTTTATCATAATATATCTTCATGAGGTGGAAGAGGAGGAAAAATAAAGAAGAACGAAAAAAAAAATGGGCAAAAACGGATAAAAAATGAGCGAGTTATGACATTTTGAAAATTTTAGTAAAAACATGTTTTGAAAGACACGACTAGCAGTATAGTCGTGTCATCGCGTACACGACTATACTGCAAGTCGTGTCTTCCAAAATACGTTTTTCCTAGAATTTTTAAAATGTCATAACTCACTAATTTTTTATCCGTTTTTGCCCATTTTTTTTCGTTCTTCCTTATTTTTCCTCCTCTTCCACCTCATGAAGATATATTATGATAAAAAAGTAACAAAAAATAAGAAGAAAGAACAAAATGGAAGCTCTTTGCTAGAAAGCTTCCATTTTGTTCTTTCTTCTTATTTTTTCTTCTTCTTTCATCCTACAATATCTTAATGAGGTGGAAGAGGAGGAAAAATGAAGAAGAACGCAAAAACAATGGGCAAAAACGGATAAAAAATATGCGAGTTATGATATTTTGAAATTTTTAGTTAAAACGTGTTTTGAAAGACACGACTTGCAGTATAGTCGTGTCTGTCTTCCAAAACACGTTTTTCCTAGAATTTTCAAAATGTCATAACTCACTCATTTTTTATCCGTTTTTGCCCATTTTTTTTCGTTCTTCCTTATTTTTCCTCCTCTTCCACCTCATTAAGATATATTAGGATGAAAGAAGAAAAAAATAAGAAGAAAGAATAAAATGGAAGCTTTCTAGCAAAAAGCTTCCATTTTATTCTTTCTTCTTATTTGCTAGAAAGCTTCCATTTTATTCTTTCTTCTTATTTTTTTCTTCTTTCATCTTAATATATCTTCATGAGGTGGAAGAGGAGGAAAAATAAGGAAGAACGAAAAAAAAATGGGAAAAAACGGATAAAAAATTAGTGAGTTATGACATTTTGAAAATTCTAGGAAAAACGTGTTTTGGAAGACAGACACGACTTGCAGTATAGTCGTGTATCGCGTACACGACTATACTGCAAGTCGTGTCTTTCAAAACACATTTTAACTAAAATTTTCAAAATGTCATAACTCGCTCATTTTTTATCCATTTTTGCCCATTTTTTTTGCGTTCTTCTTCATTTTTCCTCCTCTTCCACCTCATTAAGACATTGTAGGATGAAAGAGTAACAAAAAATAAGAAGAAAGAAGAAAATGGAAGCTTTCTAGCAAAGAGCTTCTATTTTCTTCTTTCTTCTTATTTTTTGTTACTCTTTTATCATAATATATCTTCATGAGGTGGAAGAGGAGGAAAAATAAGGAAGAACGAAAAAAAAATGGGCAAAAACGGATAAAAAATGAGTGAGTTATGACATTTTAAAAATTCTAGGAAAAACGTGTTTTGGAAGATACAACTTGCAGTATAGTCGTGTCATCGCGTACACGACTATACTGCAAGTCGTGTCTTTCAAAACACGTTTTTACTAAAATTTTCAAAATGTCATAACTCGCTCATTTTTTATCCATTTTTGCCCATTTTTTTTGCGTTCTTCTTCATTTTTCCTCCTCTTCCACCTCATTAAGATATTGTAGGATGAAAGAGTAACAAAAAATAAGAAGAAAGAAGAAAATAGAAGCTCGAAAGCTTCTATTTTCTTCTTTCTTCTTATTTTTTGTTACTCTTTTATCATAATATATCTTCATGAGGTGGAAGAGGAAGAAAAATAAGGAAGAACGAAAAAAAATGGGCAAAAACGGATAAAAAATGAGTGAGTTATGACATTTTAAAAATTCTAGGAAAAATGTGTTTTGGAAGACACGACTTGCTGTATAGTCGTGTACGCGATGATACGACTATACTGCAAGTCGTATCTTTCAAAACACGTTTTTACTAAAATTTTCAAAATGTCATAACTCGCTCATTTTTTATCCGTTTTTGCCCATTTTTTTTGCGTTCTTCTTCATTTTTCCTCCTCTTCCACCTGATTAAGATATTATAGGATGAAAGAGTAACAAAAAAAAAGAAGAAAGAAGAAAATGGAAGCTTTCTAGCAAAGAGCTTCCATTTTCTTCTTTCTTCTTATTTTTTGTTACTCTTTTATCATAATATATCTTCATGAGGTGGAAGAGGAGGAAAAATAAGGAAGAACGAAAAAAAAATGGGCAAAAACGGATAAAAAATGAGTGAGTTATGACATTTTGAAAATTCTAGGAAAAACGTGTTTTGGAAGACACGACTTGCAGTATAGTCGTATCATCGCGTACACGACTATACTGCAAGTCGTGTCTTTCAAAACACGTTTTTACTAAAAATTTTAAAATGTCATAATTCGCTCATTTTTTATCCGTTTTTGCCCATTTTTTTTGCGTTCTTCTTCATTTTTACTCCTCTTCCACCTCATTAAGATATTGTAGGTTGAGAAAAGAAGAAAAAATAAGAAGAAAGAAGAAAGTAAAAGCATTCCCACGTTCGGAGCTTCGCCACACCACCCACGCTAAAAAAAAACTATGATCAAGAGATTTTGATGTAAGAGCAGCGGGGAAGCCCACCCAACTATAAAAATTGAGATCTACATGTAAAGAAACACATATAAAGGTCACCCATCGGTGTTCGACCGCTCCTGGACATGAAATAAGAGGATAAAAAATGGGCAAAAGTGTAAAATACTCACCGGTGAGCGATAATTTAATTTATATATCATTCTGTGATCTTAATTAGGTGAAAGAGGAAGAAAAATGAGGAAGAACGCAAAAAAAATGGGCAGAAACGGATGAAAAATGAGCGAGATATGACATTTTGAAGATTGTCATTTTATCGTGTAGGATATACACGACTTAGGTATTTATCGTGTATCGACATACACGATAAATACCCAAGTCGTGTATATCCTACACGATAAAATGACAATCTTCAAAATGTCATATCTCGCTCATTTTTCATCCGTTTTTGCCCATTTTTTTTGCGTTTTTCCTCATTTTTCCTCCTCTTTCACCTAATTAAGATCACAGAAAGAAATATAAATTGAATTATCGCTCGTCGGCGAGTATTTCACGCTTTTGCCCATTTTTATCATTTTATCTCATGTCCAGGAGCGGTCCAACACCAATGGGTGATCTTTATATGTGTTTTTTTACATGTAGATCTTAATTTTTGTAGTTGGGAGGGCTTCCCCACTGTTTTTATGTCAAAATCCCTTCATCCCGCTCGTTTTCTCGCTTTTTGGCGCGAAGATTACCTTTCCCGATTTGGACGGCGCCGGCGCCGGCGATGATATGGGCGGAGATGCCGGACGGAATGCCTTCTTCTCCGACTGAACACGAGTTTCTCCGGGTACATGCTCCTCAGATTCCGGGTAATATGGAAAAATGCAAAGTGTGGGTGCTTATACCTAAACCTAAGGGTATTTTGGGTAGTTTCCGGGTCATATGGAAGAAAGACAAAGATTCCGGGTAATATGAGAAACCCAAAATTGGCGCCAGGTCATATGTAAAGAGCTCCCCTAGTTGTGATCTATACACGACCTTCTCGCATTTAACTAAACTTGTGATTACTTACGCAAGACAACCTAGTTAATTAGTATATAATTAATATATAAACCGATTCAGCTGACCTTATAGCAGCGGCTGTTGAACTACTTTCTTGAAATAATACATACTCATTCAGAGTTGAGCTATTCCTTTAATCACTTACGCAAGCAACGCCCCACTTTAGCCGGAGTTTTAAGCATCAATGAAATCTCACTTTGTCCAGTCATTCTCAAGATAGTCAGAGCCGGCAATGAAGAATAAATCAAATACAAGCAAAGCTATGAAGACTGAGGTGAGTCACGCTTGATAGAGAGTCCATTTCTAGAAGCAAGAATCAATGGATACCATGCCTTGCTGCTCATAAAGATTCACCTCGCTGGCCATATCACAAGTATGAACTCAATTAAGCAACCATTTAGTGTAACAAAATAAATTAAAGCGCCCGATGAGAGAACATATTCCAAAATTGGGTGAGAAAAGATAAGGAGCTGCTGGGGGCGGCCGGTAAGGGAAGGACAAATTGCAAGGCCTAAGCATCACCTCAGTATACAAGTCGAAGAATAGCAATGATATATTACGCAGTATAAAGAAGCTTTATATGAGAATTATAAAAAAAACCTGCCTGCCGCCCTGACTTGAGACTGGCCGTTGGATCGAAATCCAGGCTCGGGGGGGTGGGGGACAGGATTGACTATAATCTGGTCCCCAAATTCGGTCATGCTAGACGCTCTCTAATTGAATTTTGTTTCTTTGGGGTGTTTGATTTTCTGAGTTTTTGCCTTCCTCATAAAATTGGGAACTTCCTATTGTCACCAAAAATACCTATTAAAAAGTACTCAATACTCATGGTTAGGATTTGTGGGTTTGGTTTCTGATTTGTCTAATTTAGACAGGAGCCAGTGGCGGCGAGATGATATGTTTCTTTTGTTTTTTTGTTTGTGTTTTTTATGTCACGCTCACGCATGAATGTCTTGTTCCTCACGTAACACTTGATGTCTTTTGCAACTTTGTCAACGTCACATGGAAGTCAAAAGTAGCCAATAATTAAAAAAGTTTTCACATATTTGCTCTAATTTTTTTAACATACTCACTTATAAACGAAAGCTTTGAAATTTTACGTGGAAAACTTGCAAAAAGAAATTAATGATGCCAAAAAATGTTCTAAGAAAATGAAAGTGCATATAAATTGGAGTATCATTTACAATTCCAATCGCATGTGAGCCAAGTCAGAAAACAAAGGTTTAAGTACTTTC